>OZ023164.1:33258165-33745665 GCA_963678695.2 Diplodus puntazzo | reverse complement strand
ACACCAGGTCAGTTTTCTTCCTCCTGACTCAGAGTCAACAAAGCTGACTCTGTGAGAGCAGGTCGACACGAGGAGGACAGTGTTCTGGGCTGAAAGCGGACTAAAGGTCCCCCTCGGCGTCTGGACGCAGGAGCAGGAAACGCCGCTCAGTGTTTGGAGAGCCCTCGGGTGCGTTTGGTTTTGGTGTTGGCTGCGGTGCCGGGCGGCCGGCGGGGAGGAGACGCTTCCAGAGCTGCAGCGCCGTCACTTAGCAACAGCACCTTTTAGCTGGATGAAAGCTCAGGAAGTCTCTGAGGGCGGGACGGACCGGACCCCAACCGGGACGAGACGCCGGTCCAACATTAATGTCCAGAAATATTATTAACTCTTTATGAGACGCTGAAACAAAACGTTTCCATCAGAAACTCTGACTGATAATAATCTAATGTGGACTGAACACTTGATTCCAGATCAGATTCAAACAGGACCAGACTCTGCAGATCCGGACCTGCTGGAGGAATAAACACCTGGAGGTTCTGTTTGGACCGCAGTTTTTTATGTTCTCGTTTCCTGTTTTATTTTGAAATTTTACTCTCATGTGTCCTGTCTTGCTTTTCACTTCCTCCTGTGTGTTTTTCCCTCAGCGGTTCATTTCCCTCATTAGTTTTGTGGTTATTAAGTCTTTGTTGTCCCGTCTGGTTCTGTCCGTTGGTTCTGTCTTCCTCGGCCCGTGTTGTTCCGTCTTCTTCTGTCTGATTGTGTTTTTTGTAGTTTTTTGTAGTTTTTTCGCTCTTTGTTTCCTGTTTCCTGCCTCCTGTGTGTGTCTGCATTTGGATCCTCAGCTTGATAAAATCATACATTATACGGTCTCATCAGGTTCTGATCCGGAACTGCTCACCGACAGGAGCAGAACTCAGAGGTGAGTTTGTATCTTCTGGGATTAAAAGGTGATTTCTCTTCACTCCTGCTGATCAGCCTGACTGCAGCAGTGATCCGAGCGGACCTCCAGGTTCTGTTCTGCTGACTGGAGCTGGAGGGGAAATGGACTTTACTTCATGAACGTAATGTTACAGAGAGGAGACAGAGAACCAGAACCAGAACCAGAGTCTCTGCTGACTGCTGACTTCACTCAGAGCTTCACCTCTTTCTATTCTGGTTCTGTTGGGTCTGGTTCTCAGACTTCCTTCCTCTCTGACTCATCACCTCGAGGATTCTGGAGGATTTCTGTGTTTGAACGTTGTTAAAACATGTGAGATGATGTTAGAACTCAGCAACATGAACAAAGGTCCGGCTGGTTTACACTCTTTAACTCTCCGGCGCCGCCCAGAGGAAACTTCTGTCTCTGTTCTGCTGAAAGTCTGATCAGAGCTCCAGGTCCAGTCCAGATTCGTTCATTATCTGGTTATTGATTTATTCAGATGTTGGATGATTATTGAACCTCCTGGAAACATTTTCTCTACAGATGAACTGTATTTATATTTTTATGTATTTTACAGCAGAAACATGAAACCAGTTCAGACTTTTATTGTTGTAACTCCTGATGCTGGATGAAAAACTGACCAGTCTGTGATCGACTGTGTGAAGTTTACTAAAGTGATTTAATCTGATTCATTGTTGGATCTGGTTTATTCACTCTCCCTCTGTGTGAAGGTTTGGGTTCTCTTCTCTCCTCATTTTAAATAAAACTGAATGTTTATCTGTCAGGCGCCAACATGGAGCCCAGAGTTCAGACTGTCTCAGCTGGTGACTGTGGAGGAGCTGTGATGTCATGGCGCCCTCTGGTGGAGTCCATGGAAGTTGCTGAGCTCATAAATCTGGACGAGTTGGACTTTTTCTGCAGTTTGAATAGTAACATGACAGATTAATGACACTGACTGTCTGCAGACTGAAGTGATTCAGCTGTGAGCGACGACAGAAAATCAGCTGATGTCAGAAACTTCATCAGGATCAATAATCAAACTAAACACACGTGAAACATTGATCCAGGTCAGTTTCCCTCCAGACGAACTGCTCCCTGCGTCACACCTGCTGACTTCAGGTGTGAGCATGTGCTGCAGGTGCTGTCCTCTGATTGGACGGTTTGAATACCTGCTGCAGTCTGATTGGCCAGGTGATGTCAGCGGCAGGTGGACGTCTGCGCTTCATGTTGAAGGACTGAACAGGTGAAGTAGTTCAGGACTCCTTAATGAGGTTCTAGTGGTCCCTGAGAAGAAGTCTGGGGTTCTGTAGATGGACCTCGGTGGTCCAGTCGGTGTTTTTACTGTATTTGTAGATGCGTCTGTTTATACTGTAGGGTGTGTTGTTGGTCACTGAGAAAGTTCTAGGTCCTGTAGATGATCTGGTGGCCCAATAGATGGTTTTAAGGGACCGGTAGGTGGTTCCATTGGTACCATGGTGGGTTCTCATAGTATTTATATGTATTTTGGGGTTCTTGAGTTTCTGTTTGTGGTGTGTTGTTATGAAACAGGTTCCAGGAGTCCTGTAGATGGTTCTGGAGGTCCAGTACATGGTTGTAGTGGACTTGTAGCTGGTTTTTGGGGCCCTTCAGAACGTTCTAGTAGCCTATGAGAAACTTAAGAAACTGTGATCGGTACTAAAAATGATTTTCATGTAGCTCGAGGTGCTTTAAGTCACACTGTGGGCTGTTAGTGGTTATTATGGAGGTTCTAGTGGCCAACAAAACAGTTAAAGGAGTCCGTTAAGAGGTTCTGTTGGTACCTGTAGGTGCCCCCAGTGGTACTTGTGGTCATTGTTTCTTGCAGTCATTGAGGGGGTTCTAGTGGTCCAGTAGTTGGTCCTGTGGACTTGTAGGAGGCATTCTGTTGGTTCTGTCAGTGATATAACGGACCTGTTCTTACAGTCCACAGCTCCAACACCACATCTCTGCTGACGAGACGGCCGTCGCTGACCCGATCACCGGCGATGAGGAGAAGATGTGCAGAGATCGGGTCAGAACCGGATGATGAGTTAAGAAACGCTATCTTGTAAAAATCTGGCTGCAACATTTTAGATGTGGAGATAAAAAAAAAGCTTCATGATGATAAAACATGTCGGCAACACGAGGAAACAGAAACATGAACGCCTTAGAGTCTCAATGAAAGACGTGATGATAGAACTGTGAGCCTCTGATTGTTTGTCTGTTCTGTTTATCAGCACATTAAACAAACCACCATCACATCTCTGCACTTATGTAACGCAGCTAATATTAGTTCCCTCCTGTCTGACGCTGATCATCTTATTCTGGCATTTGTTTCATCCAGACTTGGTGTTCTGCCGCGTTCTGGAGAACACGTCTTCAAACTGTTCAGAACGCTGCAGCCAACAAAATCAAACTCCATCACGTCAGCTCAGAGTTTCATATCTGTCTGATCACAGGTCACATCCCGCTTCTTCTTCTTCTTCTTCTTCTTCTTCTTCTTCTTCTTCTTCTTCTTTTTCTTCGTTGTCGTTGTTGTCGTCTTCTTCTTCTTCTGTAATAATCAGTCGACTCTGCTGAGGCCTTTACCTCTGAACTATCAGACGTGTTGGACGGTTCTCTGATTAATCTGAGCCGGCTGCAGTTCAGGGATCCGTCCAGCAGAGGGAGCGGGTCAGCTGCAGAACCAGAACCAGAGCAGTGATATAATGACTGATGCAACTTTCTGCAACTCTGTTTCTGCTGAGAAAAACAAACTTGAATGTGTCGGCACATTTTATTCCTCACACCACAAGATTTAATTTGTTGAACTCAAGCGAAGAGCTGTTTGTTTTAGAGGCTATATTTTATTCACAGATCCAGAAATGTGGAATATTTAAGTAGTTAAAGTTAAGTTTCAGACTGATTATTCACAGGGATGCAGTGGTGGAACACTAAAGGAACATTTGGACCGGCTTTAAGAACCGCTGAGGCCCGTTCACAGAGTTACAGCAAACAGACCTGACAAATGTCAAGAAAACCCAAATAAATGAGTGGACAATGACCGGGAGAGGTTCTGGTGTTTCTTTAAAGATCTGAGAGTTCTTGAGGAGGTTCTAGTTGTCCAAGTGGTTCTTTAGGAGGTTGTAAAGGTCCTTCAGTAGTTCCTCAGGAGTACTTGTGGTCCTTTAAGACATTAGTGGTCTTTTAGAAGTTCCTTTAGTGATCCTTAATGAGGTTCTAGTGGTTCTTTTAGGAGGTTGTAATGGTCACTGAGGAGGTTCTGGTTCATCAGAAGGTTTGAGTGGTCTTTAAAGAAGTTCTAGTGGTCCTTTAGGATGTTATAATGATCCTTTAATAGTCCTTCAGGAGGTTCTAATGGACCTTTAAGAGGTTCTAGTGGTCCTTTAGGATGTTATAATGATCCTTTAATCGTCCTTCAGGAGGTTCTAATGGACCTTTAAGAGGTTCTAGTGGTCCTTTAGGATGTTATAATGATCCTTTAATCGTCCTTCAGGAGGTTCTAATGGACCTTTAAGAGGTTCTAGTGGTCCTTTAGGATGTTATAATGATCCTTTAATAGTCCTTCAGGAGGTTCTAATGGACCTTTAAGAGGTTCTAGTGGTCCTTTAGGATGTTATAATGATCCTTTAATAGTCCTTCAGGAGGTTCTAATGGACCTTTAAGAAGTTCTAGTGGTCCTTTAGGATGTTATAATGATCCTTTAATAGTCCTTCAGGAGGTTCTAATGGACCTTTAAGAGGTTCTAGTGGTCCTTTAGGATGTTATAATGATCCTTTAATAGTCCTTCAGGAGGTTCTAATGGACCTTTAAGAAGTTCTAGTGGTCCTTTAGGATGTTATAATGATCCTTTAATCGTCCTTCAGGAGGTTCTAATGGACCTTTAAGAAGTTCTAGTGGTCCTTTAGGCAGCTCGAGTCTTTTCAGAGGAATTTCTGTTGTAATTTCAGAAGCTGTTGAGTTCTAAGGGTCCTTTAAATGGTTCTAGAGACTTGTTAAGAGGTTTTAGTGGTTACTGAGGTGGTTCTGTGGGTCCATTTGTTGGTTCATGTGGTAATTGTAGTCCTCCTTTGGGAAGTTCTAATGGCCATTGATTTGGTTCCAGTGGTGTTGTTGGTGGTTGTTGTGATTCTTGTGAAGGTCCTTGACCAACTCTACAGATTAAAGAGGTCTTTCAGGTTTTCTTGAAAGTTCTGGTGGCTATAGAACGGGTTCTAGTGGTCCTTTCAGAGGGCCCAGTTTCCACTGAGGAGGATTTAGGGTTCCTTTTTAGTGGTTCTATCCATCTGTTAGGAGGTTCTCCTGTCAGCTACTACAGCTATAGAAGATGTTCCTGTTCTTAAATTTGGTCTTTTTAAGATGACCGGGAGGTTCTGGCGGTCCTTTGGGTTCGTTGTTGTGAGAAGTGATCATGAGGAAAAAGCTCTTGAAGGTGGAGAATGTTTTTAAAGTTGCAGAAAATGTGATTCAACACAAACTGATAAACTGACAACAGATATAAGATAAATACAGCGAACACAACATGTAAATACAACCAACCAATCGATACAACTGTTAAACAACAGAGGTGAATTCATGAAATATTAATAAAATAAATACAAATCAAACTCATCATCCTCGTCATGTTTCTGCTGGCAGCAGCCAGCCTCCATATTGTCCTCTTCTATCTTTGTCCTCTCATTCTGCAGCTGAACTCAGGTCAGTGGATTAAACCGCCTTAAATTTGAGCTCGTGTGTTGAACGAAGTTATTTTTAAAGTGAGAAAGCCTGTTCACCTGACAGAGGACATGTGTCAGGGGACAGTTGTGGCCCCACAAGGTCAGGAGGCCCCCGAGGCTGCAGCACAGCGAGCCATCTGTTCCCTACCTGCTGCTGCTGCCGCTGCTGCTGCACCAGCTGCTGATCCTGCACACATGCACACTGCAGCACGCCTCTGTGTGACACGCAGAGCTTCATCTGCACACGGTCAATCAACCAATCCAGACCACGGCTCTGTAAAGACCAGCGACTGATCCAACGTCAAGACATGAGGACAGAAGATCTGACTGAGGTGACGACGTATGTTTTAGATTCATGTTCAGGACTTCAGGATGACGTTTGTCAGCATGACACCGCTGGATATGTGTAACAAGAGACCAGCTCAATGTTTGTGAGCGTGAACCTGCTGGAGATGAGTGTGAAACCAGGATGCTGAGCCAGAGACCGCTGAGCCAGAGACCGCTGAGCCAGAGACCGCTGAGCCAGAGACCGCTGAGCCAGAGACCGCTGAGCCAGAGACCGCTGTCTGAGAAAGTCTTTCAACATTTGTACCATTTCTTCCAGATAATGTGACAGAGACGTCCGAGACAATGAAGTCAAACACAGTGAAGTCAGACATCATTTGTTGAGTTTAAAGGTTCAATGTTGATGTTGAATATTAAATAGTTAACGCTGTAACTCGGCCGTCCTCGTGCTTCCCTCTGGTTACTGTTGTATTACAGCAGCAGCCAGCACTCTGGCTACTGTCCAAAGCAAAAAGCAGCAGTAATCATCCCAGTTTGATCCAGTAACCCTGATCTCAGAGCTATAAAAAGACCCAGTCAGACAGACGCTCGTATCAATAAGTTGGCAGGTTTTGCAGAGAGATTGTCTGAATGTTCTGAAGCGTCTCTGGTCTCAGTGTTGAGAAGAGACACGTGTTAACATGGGAACAGACTTCAACACAACACCGTCAGTGAACCTCCGTCTGCTCTCCCTCCATCTTCTCTGCCTCCATCAGCGAGCTCGCTGGGAACGATTCCTCCTGCTGACAGGAACTGACCTTCATTTCAGTTTACAGTGAACCGGTCTGTACCTGGACGGTGTCATTCCTCCACACTGTGACATCACGCTGTGACATCACACTGTGACATCAGCGTGCACTGCAGAATGAGAGGATGAAGAGAAAAGTTGTGTATCGAGTAACAAAGCGTGACATACAAGTATTATATAGAAGGCTTGATAATGAATTCATGTGCTGTTTCTGCGGTCGCTGCTGTTTCATTCTGTCCTCCACAAACACACATTAAAAAAAAACAGAGAGAAATTTGTAATTTATGAAGTCACGAGAACGTTCAGTGGAGAGAACTTATTTTCTATTTCATGCTGTTTTTACCTCAACAAAACATGTAAATACTTCTGCTGCTGATGCTGCACATGAATCTGCCTGTACAACACTGTCGACACAGTGCTATACAATAAACTGTGTGTGTGTGTGTGTGTGTGTGTGTGTGTGTGTGTGTGTGTGTGTGTGTGTGTGTGCAGTAGTAGCAGCAGTATGTAGTGTGTGTGTGTGTGTGTGTGTGTGTGTGCAGTAGTAGCAGCACTGTGTAGTGTGTGAGTGTGTGAGTATGCGGGGGTGGGGGTTGGTCTCATTGGAGTAGCGTGACCGGCTGATGGAGGATGGATGCGGGGGGGAGGGGGGAGGAAGGGGGGGAGGAGGTGTGCTCTCTCTCGTCCAATGAGCTGCACACACGCTCCCCCCTCCCCCCCCTCTCCTCCTCCCCCTCCTCCCCCCTGCAGGCCTGCAGACACGCAGAGGGTTTAATGTATCACGAGAGATCAGCAGCAGATCATCGACTGAACACACTGAACACACTGCAGCTGTCCACATGCACACAGCACACGTTTTATTTTGAAAGCTCCGTCAGCTACCATCAGAGCAAACCGCTCCTATCTGCAGCGTTTTATTTTGGTAAGGAGAAGGCTTGTGTTGACAGAGGAGCATCATCAGTCGTCTCGCTGCAGGACGACATCCTTTATCCTCCAAAACATTCATGAGCTCCACACGCAGCTCAGTCAGCAGAACCAAACGTGCCATCCAAGTTTCCTCAGCGCAGAAATGTTAAATCTGCACCAACGTGTTTATCACGCCAACAACACACGTATGTGACCTGACATCCACCTCACAAGTGCAGGGACGCTGGCACTGCAACATCAGTGAGCATGAAACCACTGGATATTCTGAACAAGAGACCACTGATCAACATAGTGACTAAAGATTGGTGGGCGTGAAACCACTGTGTGAGATTTAGTTTCAGCTATTATCAACACAAAGCCACTGGGGGTGAACTGAGACCACTGTGTGAGAGGACAGAGTGAAACCGCTGGATGTCACGTCATCTTCCAGCCATGTTGGTGGAGACAGAACCAGATCATTTAACCCAGAACATGATCTGTTCTCAGCCTCACCCAGCGGATTCTGTGCAACACAAAGAAACGTGAAGTTTGAACAGATCTGTGTTCGTCTCCAACATTTAACCTGCAGACTGTTTAGAAAGTGGCTGAAACAGAGAGAGAGGACCCACAGATCTGTATTCACTCCTGATCCAGACTGTTGTTGGATGTATGGAAACACACGAGGAGTCTTGAACTTCATGTTCACGTCGTCCTGTAAACTGATTGTCCTTCAGGTTGCTGTCAGGCTGTTTGCTCACAGCCAGGTAGAAAGTCTCCAGCGGCTCCAGCACTGCAGGTTCGTGACAGAGCTCAAGTTACTCAACCGAGATAATGCTGCTATTTGAGTAACTCCTCCTCTCCGAGTCCTCCAGCAGCACAAATCCACCTCCACCTCTGTACGTTTCCTCCGCTGCATTCATCTGACAGCAGCTCCATCCTTCACACATAAATAAAACACAGTCTGACCCGAAGTGTCGACTGCTGCAGGAACAGACGAGCTGAAGCGTCTCCCTCCTCCATCACAGCTACATCTGCTCCGCTGAGAGCCAGGTGAAGGTGAAGCGCCGCCGCATTGAAGCTGCGAGTGAGGAAATAGTATTCTCAGTTTGCATGATCCAGTTACAAAAATACACTTTTATAAAGCGCTTTAAAAAACAAATGGATTGTACAGAGCAGTCACAGAGCTCAGTGTTCGGCTAACTTACAGTCAGAGGAGACAAAGTCCTCACAGTCCGTCCTCCAGGAGGCGTTCAGGTACCCGTGTACAAACAGACTCTGGTAAAAGTAGAAGTACTGATCCAGCTTGTTTCCTCCAGTAAAGTAATAGATTACAGGCTCTGACATGTACTCAGAGTCTCAGAGTAAAAAGTCTCCCTCTGAAGGACATTTGTGGTCAAAGCTAACTGAAGCTCACGTCATATTAATAGAATTCAAAGACTATTAAAGTTAAAGGTAGAATCAGTAGGATGCTTTCCTCTCAGAGTGGAACGCTTCACTGCTGAGCTGATGTTCTGTATGTGACGACACATCGCTAACGTTAGCATCCAACCACCGATTAGCTAACAATAATGTTTGATTACATGTTAGGATTTAAACAAGTTAAAGTAATGAACAGCTATCGTCTCGTGTCACATTATCACAAAGTGATGCAAGTGTTTGGATGCTAACATTAGCATCGTTCCAGAGCTGATGGATCAGGAGGTGGAGGACGTTCACAGGACTCGTGACCTTGAACGCATCAGTGCAACATGAGAGCTGTCAGAGGAAAATGGCCGCTGTGTGAATATGGACTGTTAAGACTACAGTAAGGAGGCTGTTCTGAAGCTGTATCTATCCTAAAATTCAAAGTTTTTTGGATGAACACTTTAAAAGTCAGACTCTTGCTGTAAGTTTACCACGGTGCGGTCCTCAGTGATCTCGAGGGGTTTCGTCCTCGAACAAAATGTCAGACGCAGTGTGTCGTTCTGCAGAAGTGTGCTGCAGACTGGCAAACAAAGTGCGAGGCAGAAAATGTGTTTGTACTTCTGGTGAATGTGTCTGAAGCCTGGTTACAAAACATTCACATGCAGCGTGTGAGCAGCCGGCAGAACCAAACCCAGACCCAGCCGGACCCTGATCGCAGGGTTTATCTGGAACCTGGAGGATTTTGTCAGAATTTTATGGCTGAACATGAATTTTAATGTTGAGCTGAATGAAACATTCTGTTCTGAAGGTTTCAGGATCGATGAATCTGCAGCAGCTTCAACATCTGCAGGACACAAACTGACCCGATCACAGTCATGAAGCCCAGAGAACAATATGAGCTCTGCATGAAGTCAGAACACGATTCTGAACAGAACTGAACTGAACGGAACTGAACAGAACTGAACGTCTCCACATTGTTCAGGACTGATGACTCATTTCTAGTTTCTCTCTCTCTGTTTTCACTTCACAAACTCAGTGTGCACGTCTGAATACATGAACTGAATTCACTGCTGTCCATCTGTCGCTGTGTGTGTGTGTGTGTGTGTGTGTGTGTGTGTGTGTGTGTGTGTGTGTGTGTGTGTGTTGGTAATACTCCAGTGTGTGGGTGTTCAGGCCGGTCTGCTGCTCTGGTGGCATTTCCACTAAACCAACAGCAGTGTGGGAGGTGGAGAATCAGACACAATCACACACAACTACTCTGTCTGTCTGACATTCACAGGAAACCACAGAGTCACTGGTCAGACTGGGAACCAGCACCGTGGACCTGAACACTGGCTCGGTTCTGCACAGGAGGAAACATTCATCACATTCATCACGTACTGTCATTTTACAGTAAGTCTGGCTGGTGATCACAGTGAGCTCACAGCATCAGACTGTCGTTATCGTGCAGAAATATAACGTGTTTCTACAGTAACATACAGTCTGTGGATGTCAAGTGATATCATGGAACAATAAGCATCTGGAGTCATTGTAAACATACAACTTTACATTTACAGGAATATTGTTAGCCTGAATTTAATGCCAGAATCTTGACAATTTCACAGAATTTGTCTCAATTTTTCTCTTTGAATTCTGAGTTTAAAGTTATAGTTCTGACTGTTTCCTCAGACTGACTGTTGTGTGTTAACTGTTGCGATGAATTAATGAGCAGATCAAACTGGTCTGAGTTCAGTCAGAGACAGAAACTTGAGCTCAGACGCTGTGCGGTTGTATTTCTTTGATTATAATGAAAACAGTTATGAAAATATTTCCTCTCTTGACATTTTGACATTCATGTTGTCGACGTGTCAGACTCAGCAGTGAACTGGCTGCTTCATCAGGCTGTCAGACTGTCACCTCTCCAGGTACAAAGTGGTGTTAGGAGCTAACTGGTTAGCATGCTAACTTCAGTTGGCATCTCTGCAACACAGTACAAAGACGCTAGGTACTTTTTTAATGTTTTATAATAAAGGACTTGTCTGATAAATAATTGCCTTTTAAACAGTAGATAGCATGAAACTGTTTTCTTGTGTGTCGTCCTCTCTGTCACTGCGTCCTCCTGTCGACCGGTGATCAGGTGTTTGAATCTGACAGTAAACATAAAGAAACCTTTGACCTGGAAACAGCAGACAGGACAAAGACTGTGCATGTTTTACACCCGAGCTGGTCTCAGTGTGTGCGATGGGCTCTGTGCTCTGATGTAAAGCTGATCACAGGCCGCTTTCATGCTACAGCGTCTCAAACTGAGCGCTGAGTGAAATAAAGTGGCTTTTTAATTACTGGAGAGAGGCCATTAGCAGCTCGCCCACTCTCCGCAGCGTTTGGCAGCTTCTCGGTGCAAAGACGAGCAGCAGGGAGCCCATCAGAAGATTCAATTAACAACCAGCTGAAAGAGACTCAGAGTGACTTCTCAATGGTTCAGACACAAAATCGGCAGAATCCTCTGCTGCCTCGTCTTTATCTGCGGTGACAGCTGATAGTTTTCATGTTTCAGGTGGACGGTGCAGAGCAGCTTCACATTCAGGAGCTCAGAGAGTCTCAGTCTATCACTCCTTTTTTCACTAGAGACAGACAAGCTCCATTTAAAATATACTTAAATTGGCCTCAACACGTGCATCTATGTAAGTGAGCCACCTGCACAGTAAACTCTTGTTATTCCTGACAATTTGGTAGCACAAACTTAAAATTCAGCACTGGCACTGTTCTGTCCAAAACCCCCAAACCTTCAGTCTGATACTGATACTGAACCCTGAACTGCTCCGGATTCTAAACCTCGAGCACATGACACCAGTAGCTTCTGTTGAGAATGGCTCCGGTTCATCCCACATCCAGGTCACGGTCAAACCAACACCGGAGCCTGTCCACCGCGCTCTGCTGCGGCCGATCGGCCTGACGCTCCCTCCGTATGAAGGAGGAACAACGTCCACACTGCCGTCATGTCTCCACAGTGGTGGATCAACATCAGGACAGCAGAAACTCTGCACAGCTTCAGACTGATGAGGACAGGTCAGAGAAATGTTGGACTCCTTTGTGATCCTGGATTCCTCTCAGCTCCAAACCAGACAGGAAATGTGCTGCCAAACCAAAACTGAGAGCTAAAAGAGGCTGAAAAGCACCTCTTTGTTCACTGTTGGTATATAACTACTGATGATGTAAGCTTGAAGTAATAATAAGCAGGACAGAGACACAGCATACAGTAGTTACATAAAGAAGGCATTTCTGGCAGCAGCAGTACATTGTGTTCCCTGAGCGCTGATTTGAAAGTTGTTCCTGTAATCAGGCCTGAAGCGGCTGCTGGAGGAGAAGTCGTCCCTCAGGTCCTCCGATACGTTTCTGCAGTTACATAACGTCCGACATCACACGGGCTAATCATAGACGCAGGCTGTCTTTAACATGGAGTTCATCCTGCAGAGAGGAGGCTTCATGTTCCTGATGTTCACACTCACACTGACTCAGGATCTGCACAAACAGCAGCTGAGCTTCATCTGCTCACATCAGCTGATACACAGAGACTCACAGTCAGTATTCATTATTAATGAGCTCATAATATCATGACATCACAGCCGCTCATGTTTTCTCACATCTCAATATAAAGATGAACATGATTATAATAACTGAAGTCACAACATTGTCTCAGCTGTGCGTCTCTAAAGATCATTTACTCTTTTCTGGACTGTGAGAACTGAATACAGGTTTTTATAATTAAATTCTTCTTCTTTGGTTGCCAAAACTGTTCAAAGATCAATCCTGTGTCTCTGATTATATTGTTTTAATGTGTGTTAAAGTAGTCGTTACTGCAGGAAAGAAGAACAGCTTCTATATAATGATGCTACTGTTCGTTACGGACGTGCTGGATGTGTGCGAGGAGGCGAGGCGGGTTTAGTTGGACTTCCTGTGGGACGGCGAGCTTCATGTATGTGGGCTGAAGGTCGGCGGTGTGACGGTGCTGACAGGTTGTGACAGGTGCAGCTCGTGTTTGACAGCGGCAGGATAATCTCCACCTCTCTGTCACATTTAGATCTTTGATTAAAAGTTAATGAGCTGAGCTGCGGAGGAATGACGAGCAGCTGAAGTGTTTCCAGCCTGCAGGAACACAAAGGCTTCGTGCTCCACCGGCAGCACAATAATGAGCGTTCAGGAGGTCAGTCAGATAAGAGCTGCTTTAATCCTCCATTACTGAACAAACGCCCACTGAACACGGCGCACAGATACCGCCGGCTGCACCGCTAATGTTTCACTTCCAACAGCGTTCGTCCAAATCTTCAGTGAGAATCTCTGCGGCTTCTTCAGCAGGCAGAAAGTCCAGTAACACGTTTCAAACAGCACAGAGATTCAGTCAGAGCTGATCCACTTCCTGCTCCGAGGTCAGCGGGCAGAGTCAGAACCTGAGATCACTGCCGGTCCAAACACAACATACAGGTTTCAGTCCAGAATCATTTGAATTATTGTCAGAGCTTCATATCAATTATACAACATTTTACAGACAGCTGACTGAAAGGAACAGTTCACCCAAACATTAACCTCAGTCCTCCTCTCCTCCTCCCGATGATATAAAGTCCTCCTCTCCTCCTCCTGATGATATAAAGTCCTCCTCTCCTCCTCCTGATGATATAAAGTCCTCCTCTCCTCCTCCTGATGATATAAAGTCCTCCTCTCCTCCTCCTGATGATATAAAGTCCTCCTCTCCTCCTCCTGATGATATAAAGTCCTCCTCTCCTCCTCCTGATGATATAAAGTCCTCCTCTCCTCCTGATGATATAAAGTCCTCCTCTCCTCCTCCTGAGGATATAAAGTCCTCCTCTCCTCCTCCTGAGGATATAAAGTCCTCCTCTCCTCCTGATGATATAAAGTCCTCCTCTCCTCCTCCTGATGATATAAAGTCCTCCTCTCCTCCTCCTGATGATATAAAGTCCTCCTCCTCCTCCTGATGATATAAAGTCCTCCTCTCCTCCTCCTGATGATATAAAGTCCTCCTCTCCTCCTGATGATATAAAGTGCTCCTCTCCTCCTCCTGATGATATAAAGTCCTCCTCTCCTCCTGATGATATAAAGTCCTCCTCTCCTCCTCCTGATGATATAAAGTCCTCCTCTCCTCCTGATGATATAAAGTCCTCCTCTCCTCCTCCTGATGATATAAAGCCCTCCTCTCCTCCTCCTGATGATATAAAGTCCTCCTCTCCTCCTCCTGATGATATAAAGTCCTCCTCTCCTCCTGATGATATAAAGTCCTCCTCTCCTCCTCCTGATGATATAAAGTCCTCCTCTCCTCCTCCTGATGATATAAAGTCCTCCTCTCCTCCTCCTGATGATATAAAGTCCTCCTCTCCTCCTCCTGTTGATATAAAGTCCTCCTCTCCTCCTCCTGATGATATAAAGTCCTCCTCTCCTCCTCCTGTTGATATAAAGTCCTCCTCTCCTCCTCCTGATGATATAAAGTCCTCCTCTCCTCCTCCTGATGATATAAAGTCCTCCTCTCCTCCTCCTGATGATATAAAGCCCTCCTCTCCTCCTCCTGATGATATAAAGTCCTCCTCTCCTCCTCCTGATGATATAAAGTCCTCCTCTCCTCCTCCTGTTGATATAAAGTCCTCTTCTCCTCCTCCTGATGATATAAAGTCCTCCTCTCCTCCTCCTGATGATATAAAGTCCTCCTCTCCTCCTCCTGTTGATATAAAGTCCTCCTCTCCTCCTCCTGATGACATAAAGTCCTCCTCTCCTCCTGATGATATAAAGTCCTCCTCTCCTCCTGATGATATAAAGTCAGGTGAAGTGTTGTAGTCCACAGACCAACCACAGAAACATCAGATGTCTCCATCAGCTCCTCTGCTGTGATCCCAGTCTGCAGCAGAGAACACATCACTAACTGATCTGAAACTGTTTCTTTCTAAAACACCAACATGAATCTCATCCCAGTCTCCAGAATAAATGTTGGCTTTGTATGTTTCTGCAAACCATGGAAACAACCGTGAGTTTTTAACTTGATGTCGTGACTCCGTGTTTCTGGTCTGGTGAGGTTTAGAAACACATGACGGTTTCTGTC
Organism: Diplodus puntazzo; assembly: GCA_963678695.2. Lineage (NCBI taxonomy): Eukaryota > Metazoa > Chordata > Actinopteri > Spariformes > Sparidae > Diplodus > Diplodus puntazzo. Next base: position 33,730,591 of record OZ023164.1, on the reverse strand, counting down.
GCCACAAACACGGCTTGAAAACGTCCTGATATGTTAACAGCATCCAGCGGTTTCATGCAGTAAAACGTTGAAATGTCATGTTGAACAGTCGTGTCTGTAACTCCACCAGCAGCTCCCACACAGCCGACATGACAGTCAGCTCCTGTCATGTCCGTGTGACACGACACATATAGTGGAGATGTTTCTACGACACTTGTGTTAGCTGATGCTAGCTGATGCTAGCTGGAACGTATCTGTGATTTGCACTACCAACATGTTATTCTGCCAGCTGAGCTGGGAGGTAGTGTTGGTGTGACAACTGGGAGCGAGACCGCTGTTAGAGAAGGTGTTTCAACATTTGTAAGTGTGAAACCACTGGATATTTTTATATCAAATGATATTTCAGTATAAACATTTTGCAGCTGTGTTCGTGGTGACAGAACCAGGCTTATTATCCTAAACCCTCCAGCCAGCTGTTTTATAACCTGGTGACATACAGGAACAGATCTGTGGTTTGAAGAATCATTGCAGACACTTCAGTCTCCCACACAGACAGCAGACGCCACCTGTGACTGATGATTCTGTGTCTCAGGTTCTCTGTTTTCAGGATTTGGTCAGATGACATTTTAAATTTAGACTAATTATCTGCAAAAGCTGAAAATATCTAGTTATGAGGTATTTTATCACATCATCCTGAGCTACAGACAGCAGGTACCTCATAGACTCCAGCTGCAGCTCTGATCCGATCACTTTATTATAAACACACTGATCATATCGATCAATCAACAGACTTCATGAACACGAGCTGGAAAATAAGTTTATTTAATTAGTGTTTATTATCGTTCAGCTACAGCTGGATTCTGACCGAACGCTTCAGCTGATTCACTTTTATTGTTTGTTTGTTTGTTTGTTTGTTTTTTATCTCAGCTGATGACATCATCACTTTACAATAATCACACAGGGAAACCAACAGAACCGCAGTCCGGACCACACGGACCTGAAGGTGTCCAAATGTTTATCTGTTCTTTGTCTAATAAAGTTTGAATTGAAGCACAAACACTCCACGTCCTCTCTGTATTATTTACATCTGAAACATATTTAAAGTTAATGTCTGACAGACATCTTGTGTTCTTGCACAGCACGCTGTCGGATCTCTGTTCTGTTCCACAGCTTTTCTTTTTCCTGGAACAACTCACCATTTTCTCAAATCTTCACACACAATTTTAAGAACTCACACCCGACAGTACAAACTTCTGACTCCTGGGTCCAAATCAAACTTTTCCCTCAGACGACACACAAGCTGTTGACAACAGACAACAAGACTGTTCACACGCTGAGAGATTAACTCAGGAACACGTTTCATTCCCCACAGAAAGTTAACCAGTAATTCACATTATGGGTTTGTTAAACACTCTCAGTTCACATGCAGTTTCCTTGTGTTGTTTATATTCATGTGACAGCTGTATGAAGTCACCTGCTCACCGAGTCTCACCTGTATTACACAGTTATCAGGTGTAATCACTGTGACGTCTGTTTCCTGCAGAGGAAACTCCTCCTGACACAGAGTTAATAAAGCAGCTGGACTCACACAGAAATATAAAGAAACTGCTTTAATGTTGATGTGCTGTTGGACAGATGAGTTACTGAGCAGCAGTGAACACAACATTACCACAGATTAGTGTGGATTATACAAGAGGGATTATATATGATGGGGGTCAGAATTGATCTGTAACTGGGACAGCCATCAGTGATCGAATCCAGGTCACTGTCATGTCGTGTGACGCTCCACAGGGTCTTTGTCTTCACACATATGACCAGTTTAAGGCTTTCTGGGTTATAAGTAAACTTTATAGCTGTAATTTAGCTCTGCCATATTGATCTGTTGTTGGTTTCTTCTCTTACATCAGCCATGAATTAATCTGAAGACGGTAAACTATCATATTTACCTGCCAGAACAGCGGTCTGGATGAATTAGCTGGCCTCATCCACTCAAACAGTATTTTGCTATGGAAGCTAGCTAGCAATCCATCTGTGTTAGCATGCCAGCTAATGTTAGCTAGCATCCGCTAGCTAAAACCAGAAGATCACAGTAAATTGTAACATGACTTATGACATAACTTTGACTTTGAACTGTGTGTTGGTGTCTGTGTTGGTGTCCGTGTTGTGGTGTGTGCTGGTCGTTTGTGGGCGTTAGCAGACTCCATGTCTATGGTAACGTTAGCTAATGTGGCCTCATGTTACACCAGAGAGGTTAGCTACTCAGGAGCATGTAAATGTCACATCCTTTGGAGCCCTTCAGAAATCCATCCACAGGCTTGCAGGCGGTCCACCATATTCCCAGTCCCCAGGACACCTTGTGGGAATTATGGGCCTGACTTACAGCTCGTCCTGGTACTTAACCGGAAACTGTGTTTTCTATAGTAACAGTATGTTTTTTCTCCCTCTTTCTTGGCATGGTGTATCATTTATTCATGTAGATCTAGATTTATTAACCCTCTTATTACTGCTTAGCCCACTCAGGTGTGGTGTGTCAGGTATACCTTTTAAAGCAGAGCACCTGAAGAATCAGCACCTTCCTTTCACATCAGAAGTTGGAGTTCAGAGCTGAGAATGACATCATATCCGAGTTGACCTCAACTGACCTCAAGTCAGAACCCCAGTTCCAGCCCGGTTAGAGATTGTTAGCTATTGTTTACAGTACCGGCTGATTAGCAAGGCTGAACACTGAAGCAGCATGTCCTCAGACAGAAGAACAGAACTGTGTGTCAGACTGATCTAAAGGTGCATTATGTACAGATTTTAGTGAAAATGTTAAGAAAAAATCAACAGAAATAACAGTTCTGACCTTACGACATTAGATATAATGTCAGAACATTATATTATAATTGCTTTGCAGGGATATCTACTGAAGTTAGCATGCTAACCAGCTAGCCCCAGACTGCCCTGGTCCATAGCTCCCTTGCTAGCTGTGTAAACACCAACTTGTGTTCTGAGTTTGCAGTTCTGACCCCTAGCTGCACCGCTAACTGAGCTAACTAGCTAATAGCAGCTACAGTGAGGAGCAGTTAGCAGCTCATCTGGTAATATGCTGTCCTCTATCTGTTCTGAGTACGAACTTCACGTCTGACCAGTTCTTACAAACTGCACCTTTAATGAGACACAAATTAGACAGAAGTGCTGATAAATCTTACACGGCTGTTGATTTGTGAAGCAGCCATCTTGGATTTTGAACTCAGACTTTCTAACTTCACCAGATCAGGACGGTCGTTGCCCATTAAACGTCCCTATGACCTCCACAGGAGACTCATGGACATGGATGTCACTTCAAAGTGATGAACACATTTAAATGCCCTCACATTCTCACACAGTGCTCCTTTAATAAGCTCGAACTGATCCGTGCCATGTCCGCTGTATGGAGCAGCAGGACGGTTGAGTTCTGACGTCCCGCCACTCTCTCTCGTTTGACAGGGGGCGGTCCTTCCCCGTCATTCCAACGGCCCTGCGTCAGGACGTCGCACGGGATTGGTGGAGGAATACGGGTTGAGCTCCTTCTACACATCCTATTGGCCAGTGGAGCTGTCAGTCAAATGATCCCCTCCGCTGTGGCAGATGCCTATGGAAGAAGGGAAAAAAACAAAACTCCAAAATAATCTGAGCAGGGCGGCCATCTTGCCTCTTCTCGCTCAGGCAGGGAGAGAGTGGAAGTGAGGACGGAAAGGATCCCAGCGGGGAGGAACAAACCTCGGATGTTTGTTTTCATTCGGTCCGAGATCGCTCACCCGACGGATCCCCCTCCGCACTGAGGGAAATCTGCTGGCTCGTGTCTGCGGTTTGTGGTTTTCCTCCTGGTTTGGAAACCCGCTTCCATCAAACCAATCGGGCTGCTAGCTGCGGGGCTAAGCTAACGGATAGCCGGGCCAGCTAGCTGTTCGCTGACCGAGCTGCGGTCGTCAGCGGCGGATTGAGGACTGCAGCGTCGCTCGGTAACATCTCGGCCGATGGTGGAGGGCTGTTTTCCAGGCATGGACTCTGATCCCGGGTCACACCGCCAACACCTCGTTCTCCGCAGCATGTTATATGATTATTCTACCTGCTGATATGTTGTGAACACACGGGTTCAACTTTTGTTCCTATGTGACGGTTAGCTCGGAGAAAAAGTGGAAGGTTTTTGTAAATAAAAGCAGGAATCTGGAGCAGCTAGCTAAAGTCGGAGCTCAAGCTAATCCCGCTTTGGAAATCAGTGCTAATCGATGGAAATGTCGTGTTTGACGCCTGAGAAGAAGACTGTTTATCTGCTCGACACTGTCAAATGCCAACTGCGTTCCTGCCAATGACATTTGCTTTTATTACACCGTGAATCAGCCCGTTCAGCTGCTTTGATCCCGGAGAACAGAGCTGAAAGTCAGCTGATGTTAAATGGTTGTAGCCTCCTGCTAACACATCCAGCTCTCTGACCGGACCGGCCCTCACTCAAACGGGTTATATCTGCAGATTCTCCTCATTTCACGGCGGATTCATGTGTCACATTTTGTCCCGGTGAACCGTCAGAGCGGGTCTGAACCAGGTGCTGTGGCCGGGACATGCTGCAGGTGCTCGGTGTCCGCCATAAGAAGCAGCGCTAGTTTAAAGGGACGCTAATCCTGCTTGTCTTCGCTTTGGGATTAAAACTGAAATTAAGGATTTTAGTCTTTGGATCCACAATGGGATCAGCGACCAAACTGGCCTTCAGTGTTTTCCTCATCTCGTGCTCCTCAGGTGAGTGTACCTGGCAGTACATACTGTACATACAGTGGGAGGACGGTCCTCCTCCACAGTTGTACTACAAACCAGAGTATTTGTTCCGATCAGATGTCAGAACCAACTGTTCTGCATCTTCTCTATTAACAACAGGTTATTAGTTTAGTAGATCAAATTGTACAAATATGGTCAAATCTAAATTAAAGCAAGTAATGATTATTTTATCATCAAATAATCTGCTGATTTTTTCCAAGTTTAATCATCTGGTCTGTATGAAAAACAGTCAGACTGAACTAATGATGATCTTCACTGTCATTTAATGGGTTGATCATGTTTTGTGATTAATTGATTAGATGCTCGTCTTATTTAGAGTCGGACTGACACTCGATCTTTGGGGATATGAGGAAGTGAAGAATTCCAATAATGATATTTTGGCACATTTTTACTGCGATCCTTCATGTGGTTGACGTTTAAATGTAACAGGATATTTAACAGTCAGTGCTGTGAAACGGTACACTTCACTGGGAGTTTAAGAATAATGAAATAACCCAGCATCTTCTGCATTATAATATCTAGAAATCTGGATTCTAATTTGATTTTGATCTGTCTGTTGGACAAGATTTACACCGATACTGATTTATCTGTGTCAGTATCCACTGTAGTGTCGACCAACCAAGATATATCGTTCTGGCTCTTAAAATGTCAGAAAATGGTTAAAAATGTCGATCAGTGTTTCATCCTCAAATGTTTGATTGTCCACAACACAAAGATCTTCAGTTTACTGTCACAGAGGAGGAACGTAACTAGAAAATATTCAAATAATCAATAATAATAATAATAAAGTTTTGATTTATAATAAATTACTCATATCCATTTTTTAATTATAATAATTAGAGGCTGACTGATACTTGATTTATGAGGCTGATACCAATATTACAAAGTATTCCAGTAACGATATACCAGCTGATACGAACACATTTCTTGCAGTGGTCCATCATCAGTGATGTTGTTATTAAACACATGACTGAGATGCTGAGAGCTGCAGGATGTCTGACACTTTCACAGGAAACTGTATTGTCTAAAATGAAACCAGTGCACTGAAACAGTGAACTTCACAGGGAGTTAAATGATTAATTACCCCAAGTGTTATTCATTGTAATCTCAGAAAACAAGAGCTTTCATATTGGCACACATACCATCTGTGTTAGGCTGATGATGTCAGCCAACCAGCGTATTGGACGAGCTTTTTGAAAAGTTTCAGCAAATGTTGAAAAGTGTCGATCAGTGTTTTGTCCACAACCCAAAGACCTTCAGTTTCCTGTCACAGAGGAAACAAACCAGAACATTATTCACATTTAGCAAACTGACATCAGGGAATTTTGAATTTCTTTCTCTTGAAAAATTATTTCAAATAGTTCATTGATTATTAAAATAGTCGGCTAATTCAATAGTTGAACTAATCGATCAGTCTTTGCACCTCTAAAAAACGCCAGAAATATATAAATATTCAGTTAGAGAAGCTAAAGCTAATTAATTTGTGTTTTTAAAGATATAAATAATATATATATATATATTTTTTTTTGTAGATAGACTTGTCGATTGATTAATATATAATTCATACCAAAGCAAACAAGTGAAGAAGAATCTTTCTCAGATCTCAACATCAGTTTTATCTTTTAAAAGTAAAACGCAGTGAGGTTAAAAACTGAAAGAATCTTAAATCTTTAGGAAAATCTGTTGATCATTTCAGCCATTTTTCTGTTGTCTGAACAAGTACAGCTGCAACGAACGATCATGTTATTATTGATTAATCTGCCGACCATTTACATGAAACATTTTTTAGTTAAAAAAAAAGGCAGAAATGACAAAAACAGCAGCAAACGTTCACATTTAACACGCTGGAACTCCACAGTGTTTCAGATTCCTGCTGGAGAAGCGATTAATCAACACCTTAATGACTGTTCTTTATAACTCACATGTTCTCAGGTCTGAAGCTACTGTTAATGTTTGCACTTCCTGCAGATTTTTCACAATAAAAGTGCAGCCTAGGCTTTTAATGTGACATAATGTGTGTGTGTGTGTGTGTGTGTGTGTGTGTGTGTGTGTGTGTGTGTGTGTTGTAACACATCGGTGAGCTGCACAGTTACAGTGAACGTGTGGACACATGTTGTTGTTGCTGCAGTGAAAACATCTGTGTGTGTGTGTGTGTGTGTGTGTGTGTGTGTGTGTGTGTGTGTGTGTGTGTTACAGTAGCACTTGCATTAAAACAACCAAAGTGAAATGTTAGTGTTAGGCAGAGACGGGTTTCCTTATCAGTAAAAAAATTCTGATCTGAAAGTTCTGATCCAGACGAGATTCTTTCAATAACTCTGACGGCTACTGCGAGTATGTTTTGTGATTTGTGTGGAGCGGCACAGCCTCAGGCTCACTGAACTCTGAGGCAGGATGATGTAGGATGTCATGCACCACATTAGTTATGTTACAGTGTAGACGGATCACTGTGATGTCACACTGACAGCGGTCACACAGCTGCCAATTGATTTTCATTGCAGCAATATTTGAATTAAGCAAAATGGTTAATTTCTGTTGTCACTTCCAGGTTCAGCTGTAAACACAGTGGTCTGACCTCTGACACCTTTGCTGTTCCTATTTATGTTCTGTGTTGCTGTTCTACCATCTACATTCATTTACCATTGATGTCTGTATGGACAGTTCATGACAAGTATGTAACTGTTGGACATCAAGTAGGCACACTGCAACTCCAGCTTCTTCACAAGCCTCTGTATGTGAACGCAGTGAGAAGTAGGAATATTTATATTAACTGATTAATCATTGTAGTTTGTAATTTAAAAAACACAAGACATTCTATGAACACTGATATTAATACAGTTATCTAGTAGCCTCAGTATGGGCTGGATTCGGCTGGACGAGCTGTTGAATAGTGACAGACGGAGCTCCACAATTTAAAGAAAGTTATTATTCTGTGTAGTTTAGATTATCATTCAAGTAACTGTCTGTTCATTTCATCTGTTCTTTAACTCCTGATGGAGCCGACTCTGATTTTGTGTCGAACATAAATCAAGTCAGTGATTTGAAACAGTGTCACAACACGCTTCACATGTTATTAATGATGAATCAGTTATCGATTGTTAAGGCAGCTGACCAGCAACTTAAGAATTTACTTAGAATTTGCATCCCAGCTGCTGCTCTGTGATGGTGTTGAGCTTCACCTGCTGACCTTCCTGTTCTGAGCACGCTCACATGTTTCCACAACAAACAGCTCAGTTCTTCCTCATGAGTTTATCTGCTCTGATCACTATCAGCAGCAGCTCTTCACATGGGACAATATCACTGCATTATAAAGATAATACAGGTGAACCGGCTGATGACACCTGCAGTCTGTTTTTAATAATCAGTCGGGAATGACATCATGCTAAACATGCTAATGCTAATCCAGCGTTGCTAACTGGCAGGTAACGTTAGCTGACCACACACGGTACACATCAGACGGCTCAGAGAGCAGGATCTGTTTACACACTACAGGATTCTGGTTTCTGACAGCATCTCTGCTCTGCAGCAGAAACATTCACTGCAACTCTTCACTGTTACCAACAGATATGCAGGTCAATCACTTCGTTCGTTTGTGGCCAAACTTTAAATCCAAGGAGACTGAAATTTGGCTTTGCATTAGTATCGGGCAATAGAAGATACCACTAATTATCCAAATATGAATTCTCTTGAAAAACTGTAGAGCCTTCACCAGAAGAGGGGGTGCTAAAGCCAGCACCATTTAACAGCAGAGGATTAGCCAGCTGTTTGTCAGGAGTACAGATGTGCTTACAGAGAGGCAATGATCCGTTTTCTCTCCTGGAAGGTCCAAAGAACCAAAACCAAAAATCAGTTTCTGAGACTGTGGCGGGGGGGTCAGTTTGGGTCATCATACTGTAATATTTATACTTATGTCATAGAACTTTAATATTGTAAAGAAATGCTATTTTTATTATTTGTTTCAAGAGAGGAGTTATCTAAGTCAGAGTCCTGCACGGGTGAAAAATAACGTCCTGTGTCGGACACAGATGCAGGACATGCGGACACCTGGAGACGGGTCGGGTTTTACGATTGCCATTTTCAAGGCGTCACTTATCATCAGTCATTATTAGCGACACAAATGATAAGCATTTATATTTCATATGAGCTCATTCATGCGTGCTTGAACTCCCAGAACTCATTCCCTCTACGCTGTCTTACTTTCACTTTTAGAAATTGCATCCGTCCAATTTTCTTTCGGGCGTCGGTATCAATTTATAGCGGGTCGGCTCGGGTGCGAAATGTAAGTTGTGTCGGAAAACTGGTCGGATGCCGTGACCCGTGCAGGACTCTGCTCTAAGTGACCATTTTAATCCTCTAGCTAATTATCAAGCTAAAGATCCAACATGCTAGTTAATGTCAGAGACTGCAGTGGAAGACGACGGTAAAATATTTCCTTTCTGGAAACACTGGATTTATTTATGCCTGAATTTTGAAGGTGTGGCGGCTTTTATTTTGCCGTGGCGGTGCGCCACAGTCAATTACATGTAGGGGAAACCCTGCACTCTGTGACCTTTAAACCTTTTGTGAATAAAGTAGAGCTGCACTGATTAATATATTAGTAGTCAACTAATAAATGAATCCTCGACTATTTTGATGAGTAATAAGACAAAACAGAGGTCAGAATTCTCTGGTGTCGGTCTTTCCCCTCTGCGACAGTAAACTGAATGTCTTTGGGTTGAGGACGAAACACTGATCAATATTTTTCACCATTTTCTGACAAACAACTAATCAATAAATCAAGAAAATAATTGACTCATTGATTAATCTACAATGAAAGTGATTGATAGCTGAAGCCATGCTTCTGAAGCCAGAATGTGTCAACACTGTGCAGAGTAAATAAACCTGTGACCTGCCTGTAAGACGGCAGTGGAGATATTCCAACCTTCAAACCTCAACGAGGATGATGCAGAGCAATGTTTCCACTTTGCATCAATAACATTGACCCATTGATCCTGATCGATGTGTAGTCAACGTGTCTTAACGTGTCCTAACGTGTCCTAACATATCTTAACGTGTCCTCCTCAGGTGCGATCCTGGGTCGCTCAGACACTCAGAAGTGTGTCCACTACAACTACAACCCTTCATCCTCCTCCTCGTCCTCGTTGGAGAGTCGGGGGAACCTCAGCGGTGTGGTCACCTGCTCCGGAGAGAAAGATAAGAGGCTTCACTGCTTCGCCACCTGGAAGAATGTGTCCGGAGTGGTCCAGGTGGTCAAACAGGGCTGCTGGCTGGACGACGTCAACTGTTACGACAGGTAACTGATCACTGTCACACAGCAGAAAGGTCTCAGGCCTTCTAGCCAGAACAGGTCTGACACAGTCTGAGCCTGATGGTGAACTCCGTCTCCTCAGAGTCAGATCTGAACATGTTTTATTGGTTTCCAATACAGTATGTTTGCACACACATTGTCCCTTCCAGTTCCAGCTTTCCACTAACTTCATGAAATCCAACATGTGCTCTGAGATGTTCGCTTTCAAAATATGGGTGTTTTTTTCCTGCATGTTTCCTGAAAGCTGACAGATACAGACGTATATATTTCTGTACATAAAGGGAGCAGAAACAAACCTTAATGACTGACGTTTTAATGTAACTTTGAAACTTTATGTGATGCAGGCTGCAGCTTCCAGTTATAATCTGTCTCTGCGTCGATGTAGATCCTTCCACATGTCGCAGTGCATCTTAAGCCCCATTCACACTGCCCCCGCTAACAGCTAATTGCCCCTTTCAAGGCAGGAATCATGTGCAATAACCAGCCTCACCGTGTAAGTTACAGAGACGAAGAGGGGGGACAGTTCTGTCTCGGCTCTGATCCACCTCCAGAGGTAGTATCAGAGCCGCAGCGTAGGACAGATTCAGGGTGTGTCGGTCTGAAGGTGTTCAGTCCGACAGCTGAACAGATCCTTCACTCCTTAAATAAAAGAGAAATGTCCCACACTTCAACCCACAAAGCAAAGTTCCAGGACCAAACAGCAGGGATGTGGTCCTGTCATCCTGTCTGTCATGATTCAGAGCAAACACCCTGAACTCTCCATGTGTTTGTCTCCTTCCACTGCTGTGTTGTTGAAGTTGAAGTCTTTAAAAGCATCACGGTGACGGTCAGCTCTCCCAGCCGAGACTTTTAGTGAACTTTCCCCCCGTGAGTGACGGTCAGACAGCGTCCTGTTTACTGATGGCGATTATGTTCCGCACCTCTCATCTGCAGTTGTTCAGCCTCAGAGCAGTGGAACATGTTGAAGGTTAGAGATGTAGCTGTGGACAATTTGCCAACACTTGTATTACACTTATAACAGCCAGATATTTGATCCACAGAATCTTTCAAACACATTCATGAGCACTCATACAGACAAATACACAGAAAAGAGTCAATGAGCTGACGTGGTTGAGATGAGTAATTAAAGCGAGGATCATGCGGTGGATCGTTAGCAGCAGAGAGTCAGAATGAACAGAAGATGATGTTCGCAGTCTGGATTTGAAAACGTTAACGGAGCTCACCTCTTGAATGTGTAGTGCTGGTTGTTCCAGAGAACTGGAGCTCTGTGGGCGACGACTCTACCACCAGAGGAGTTTTCATTGAATCAGGCAACAGTTAAATATCCGACATGAAGCGACGTGATGGAGTATCAGGGCTGTTACTGAGAACAGGCTGTGTGCAGGTCCTTCAGAATGATTAAACTGGGGAAGCTGTATAAATACAGGCCTCAAAAGTCCTGAAATACTCTGAATGGTCTGAATTTTCATTAACATTTTATAAATGTAATTTAACCGGAATGAGTCGACCTGTTGTAGGTGGAAATCCACATTTCTGATGTTCCAGATCTTTAACCCCGCCACTGAACCCAGAGCTGTGTTTAATCTTTATACCTGCCCGTGGTGGAGCACTGTGTGGGTGGTAGAAGAAATTCAGACTCAGATTTGAACAGTAAGAATTGTGTTTTCCTTTAAGGTGAGTTTGTTTATTTAGTTTGTTTAGGCAGACAAAAATCAGCCAATGAGGATCTTTCTCTGCTCATTAACATATCATCATTACATCACACTACATTAACTACAAACTGCTCCTTTAATCTTTGTGAGCGTACACTAACTTTCTGATAAAACTGCTGACGTGTAGATTTGGTTCTCAGTGTGTGATGCAGGAGTTGCAGGTTGACACAGAGGGTTTAATGACTCGGCTGTGAGCAGGACACAAACTGTTGATCAGATGTTTTATTTGACTGAATTTGTCTCTGTGCAGCTTCATCTTTAACATCCTGAGTGATCGTGCTCATGTCTTCTGGTCTTGTTCACCTATTCAGACTTTTATGGAAGGAAGTGGTATCAGTTTTTTGCTTTAGTGTCCGTATAACTTTGACATCCCTCTGTCTCAGCTGATCCCTGATGAGCTCTGTAAAGATGAAGCTCACTCTTCAACAGTTTGCTGGCAGAGATTAAAAGGCCGTAACAAAGCGCTGTCTCCAGAACAGCTGCACTGCTGCCGGACTCTTAATCAGTGTGACTTCTAAAGAAAAGAATGGGGTATTTTTTAGCCAATCAGACAGAGTTCTTATAAATATTGTACCATGAGTACGTTTTACTTTAAAATAGGCAAACTTGATGTAGTGATTGTCCCATGACCTCGTTAATAGTGTCTGTTTGTTTGTCTTTTATCCCGTCTGTTTAAAACTGGATAATGTGAAAAATGTCAATTAACAGAAAGCTTCAAACGATGATTATTTTATTGAGCCTTTATTGAGCCAGGTGTGAGAGCACCAGCTCTTTAACAAGGTGAGCCTGGCTGAGAGTCAGCAGTCATGTCAGGTATTAAACATTTCTCAGAGCTGACGTGTGACAGGAAGAAGAATGTTGTTTGAATGATCCTCAACTCAAGTCTTCACGTTACCTGTTGGACTCCAGTCGTACCTGAGCTTGTTCTGAGTCAACATGTTTTGACCTGACTGCTCCTCCTCCTCTCTCTCTCTCTCTCTCTCTGTCTCTCTCTCTCTCTCTCTCTCTCTCTCTCTCTCTGTCTCTCTCTCTCTCTCTCTCTGTGTGTCTCTCTCTCTCTCTCTCTCTCTCTCTCTCTCTCTCTCTGTCTCTCTCTCTCTCTCTGTCTCTCTCTCTCTCTCTCTCTGTCTCTCTGTCTCTCTGTCTCTCTGTCTCTCTCTCTCTCTCTCTCTCTCTCTCTGTCTCTCTCTCTCTCTCTCTCTCTGTGTCTCTCTCTCTCTCTCTCTCTCTCTCTCTCTCTCTGTCTCTCTCTCTCTCTCTCTCTCTCTCTCTCTCTCTGTCTCTCTCTCTCTCTCTCTCTCTGTGTCTCTCTCTCTCTCTCTCTCTCTCTCTCTCTCTCTGTCTCTCTCTCTCTCTCTCTGTCTCTCTCTCTCTCTCTCTCTGTCTCTCTGTCTCTCTGTCTCTCTGTCTCTCTCTCTCTCTCTCTCTCTCTCTCTCTGTCTCTCTCTCTCTCTCTCTCTGTGTGTCTCTCTCTCTCTCTCTCTCTCTCTCTCTCTCTCTCTGTCTCTCTCTCTCTCTCTGTCTCTCTCTCTCTCTCTCTCTGTCTCTCTGTCTCTCTGTCTCTCTGTCTCTCTCTCTCTCTCTCTCTCTCTCTCTGTGTCTCTCTCTCTCTCTCTCTCTCTCTCTCTCTCTCTCTCTCTCTCTCTCTCTCTCTCTCTGTCTCTCTCTCTCTCTCTCTCTCTCTCTCTGTGTCTCTCTCTCTCTCTCTCTCTCTCTCTCTCTCTCTCTCTCTCTCTCTCTCTCTCAGTGCTGTAGTGTGACATCAGCTTCTCGTCTTCCTGTCTTCCTGTCGTGTCTCTACATGTTGTTGAACTGGTTTCCTTCAGCTCTGACGTGTTTGAATGAAACAAGCTGTTTCTGCAGTAAACACGTTCAGCACAGAGAACTCATAATCAATAATGAATTATCAGTTAATAAACTGCTGAAACAGGAAGTGTGATCAGATGTTCTTCTTCTTCTCGTCCTGACAGGAGTGAATGTGTGGAGAAGAAAGATGCTCCTGAAGTCTTCTTCTGCTGCTGTGAAGGAAGTTTGTGTAACGACAAGTTCTTCTACAGTCCTGACAGCAACCAGCCGCCCATACCGAGTGAGACACCTGTTCACCTTTTTACCTGTTCACCTGCTCGACACCCTGATTTTAACACCCACAGAAACGCCCACGTTCAGAATATATTTCCTGTTTCTGTTCTGATTGGTGCCACAATACAACTCCCTCCCCCTGCCTCTGTCATTCAGTTGTGTGTGGAGGCTAGTAGAGCTGAAGATGTGTCGGGTCTTTGAATCCCTTATGAACAGTTTATTTATTGGCCACTGTCGCGTCATGTGACAACACTGATATTGATCACACCGGACATTTCACTGGAAAAGACGCTGACTACCTGTGAGCATGAGGGGATGTGGTCTTATAATAATATCGGGATATTTAAAGGCAATATAAGTGTCAATGTTTTGAAATCTCAGCAGAAGGTCTTCTTAAATGCTGACATGGTGATGTTACAGTATACACACATATTTTAACATACCTTGATATTGATATTGTGACAATGTTGTAGAGAAGATTGTTGATACTTAAACAAAATACTGGAAATGGTGAGATTTCTGATCAATAATCATCAATAATGATCTATATTCATTATGAAGTATTTAAGGGGAGTACGGTGTTGGTCATTGAGTTTAAAATGTGTCTGCAGAGCAAAGCAGCAGACATTTTCACCAAATCTGTCATGTTTTTTTTTTTGTATATTTCACTAATATTTAAACTCTATTGTCTTTATTCTCATTAAAACTGGCCCGCAGGTTGTTTCTGGTTAAATACTTCTCTTATTTTCTTAAACCTTGTTTTTCAGATTATTACAAGTCGTAGTGAGTTCTCAATTTTTTTCTGTTGTCGTAACTTTATGAATTGACTTCAGTGTTTTGTCTTCCTCTCTGTTGCCATAGCGACAAACAAACCAGTGACGACGCCTCCTCCGGTGATGACGACTCTGATGTACTCACTGGTTCCCATCATGGCCATCACCGCCATCGTCCTCATCTCCTTCTGGATGTACCGACACCACAAACTGGCCTACCCACCTGTCCTGGTGCCCACACAGGTGAGACACACACACACACACACACACACACACACACACACACACACACTGTCCTTATCGATACTAAATATATGAATTGGTTTTACACTAACTTCGTGCCGTGTGGATACTTCAGTACCAGCTGTGTTTTCTTGCTCTCCTGTCAGGCAGCGAGTTGATGCTGTAGTTTCCACATCGTCCCGTCTCGTCCTTAACGTAGATGCTGATGTGCCAAACTCACATCAAACAAGCCTCATTATACAGTATTTATCTTTAGATAAAAATCTCATGTACATGCCCTCAATGTTGTGAGAAATGTCCCGTGTGGAATTGAATATGGATATATTTCAAGGTGTCCCATCAGAGACAGATGTTACAGCACTACATCATACACAACTTTATATATTCCACCGATCGATGTCAGTCCTGTCACCTGAGTTACACTACAGCTGCATCAACAGCGTCTGGTTCAGCTTGTTAAATGTGAAGATTTGCTGTTTTTCTTTGTCATTTCTGACAGTAAATGAGTCTTTTGTTGGTCGGACAAAATAAATGTAAAGACGTCACTTTGGGCTCAACTATAATCAGCCTTCTCCCAATTATTTGTGACTTCATAGACGAGACAATCATAAAAGTCGTCGGCAGATTAATTGATAATGAAAATGATCATTACTCGCAGCCATCAGAAACATGACTCTGAATCTCTTTTTGTTTTACTTTTAAAGATAAATGTGATGTCGTCACTTTGAGCTCTGACAAAGATCCGTCTTCACTTGTTTATCTGTCTTTGTATTGACAGTCACTAATCAATTAACTGACGAGTCGATCAACAGACTCTGGACTCTGAAACTCTGCTGACAAGCTTTTTTTCATTTTTTTGACATTCTATAGTTGTGAAAATAATCAGCAGACTAATCAGTATTGTAAATAATGGTTAGTTGCAGATGTGGCCTGTATGATGTATTGATTAACGTCAGTGGATGATTGATCAGTTTCAGCTCTGTAAACAAAGATCAGAATGGATCTGTGATGATTCCCAGTCTGGTGAAACTAGACATGAGCTTCTAAACGTTGTTGGACGTCTTGATGACGACTTTAGTTTCCACAAACACGTGAACAGTGTTTCGAAAGGCTGCACGTCTCTGAGTTCAGACTTTTAGTAAGTTGACTTCTGTCATGTTGAGAAACGTGTGGAGCTGCAGACGCTCAGAGCGCTGCAGAGTGAATAAACACCTGTGTGAGGGTCAATGTTTCCACACCCACACAGGTGAGTTGGTCTCCATCACTTCTCTTTCTTTGTATTTCTGCTTCCTCTTGTTGTCTCTGACTCTGTCAACTGTTTCTGCCTCTCAGCACGCCTTTCATATAATGATCGAGGTAAGAAGATCAAACTTTCACTGGAGAATGCTTCATCACTGCCTCATCCTGGTTCCTTTCTCACATTTTTGGGTTTAATTTTGCATCTTTATCTTCCTCCGGCCTGATGTTTCTTTAAAAACACACTCGTCTTTTTGTCTGTTTGTGTTTCTGCTGTGTGTTGGTGGTTGTTGTGCACTGATGGACAGATGTTGTCTCCATGTGTTGATCAGGTGATGATGTGCATGATTGATATGAAAGCAGCTTGAACGTGCGGTCAGTAAAGGTGGATTCATACTCAGGTGTTCAGAGTTAATGTGGCTGCCACAGCGGCGACATGTCGTCTCTGAGGTTGGTTTCTCCTCAGAACTGAACCTCCAGGCTGATCGCGGTTCATGACGTGATGATATTAAACGTATTTCTGAGGATCAGATCAGTCAGAGCTGCAGGAGAGACTCGTCAGCGTCACTCAGGTTGTTTCCTTGTCTCCTCCAGGACCCCGGCCCCATGCCCCCCTCCCCCATCCTGGGCCAGAAGCCGCTGCAGTTACTGGAGATCAAAGCCAGGGGGCGCTTCGGCTGCGTGTGGAAGGCTCAGCTGCTCGGGGAATACGTCGCTGTCAAAATCTTCCCCATCCAGGTCTGTACTGTCCGAGCGTCCTCAAACACACCATCACACGCCACACACACCGTCAGCTGGTAGACGACCACTAACAGACACACAGCTGACGTGTTGACACGTCACTGTGGTTCATATCTGAAGTCCAATGGATCAGTGTCTTTATTTACTGTTGTTACGGATTCAACTGCTCTGGTTAAATCTTAACAACATCCTTGTGTGATTTTTAAAGTGATCAGCTGATTGATCACTTCCTGGCTGCCTGGTAGAAAATGTTCACATGGTGGTGATAAAATCTGACTTAGTGTAAGGGAGAGCTGCACAGTGAATCCAGATATGATGGAAATCACAATGAGGCCAAGTTCAATATTAAATTGCACAATTTGTACGTTTTTGATAAATGGGACAAATATCACAATAATGAGGTCCAGCTGCTGTTCATAAATGTTCCTACAGAACTGATCCAGCTTCATTTGATCTGCACTGTGACTGATGATGAGTCCGGCTGATTTATAACAAATCTCTCGTACGTACAAAACATGAAAACAACCCTCAGATCATCTATTGATCTGTTTCTAGACAAATCAACTAATCTCACCAGAAAAACAGAAAACATTGATTTTTGTCTTCACGTGGTTTGTTTGCTTCACCATCAAGAGTTTAATACGTTTTCTCTAGAAAATGCTAAATTATTTTTTAATGATGAAAACTGTCAGAATATTTATTTTAGATTATTAAAATTATATTTTATTTTTTACTGTATGGTGCAGCTTTAGTTTAAAGTTACAGAAGTAAATTACAGTGTGATGTCCTCTGAAGAGATGGAAACAGGACTGTGTGTGTGTGTGTGTGTGTGTGTGTGTGTGTGTGTTGTCGTGTGTGTGTGTGTGTTGTCGTGTGTGTGTGTGTGTGTGTGTGTGTGTTGTCGTGTGTGTGTTGTCGTGTGTGGGGGTGCGTGTTCAGCCTTAAAGTTCAGAGCTTTAATCCCCCTCAGGCTGGCCGGGTCCTCAGCCAATCAGCATCCAGTAAACTCCCACTGACCTCAATTGACCACTCACACACACACACACACACCACACACACACACACACCACACACACACACACACACACACGCACCACAACACACACACACACACACACGCACCACACACACACCACAACACACACACACACACACACACACACGCACCACACACACACACACACACACACGCACGCACCACCACACACATACACACACACACGCACCACACACACACACACACACACCACACACCACACACACCACACACACACACACACACACACACACACACACACACACACACACACACACAGTGAACAGTGATATTCAGTTTTTGATGTCTCTTTAAGTCTTCAATCATTTTTTATATCTTGTATTTTGTCGTCTCCTCTTCACTTCTTTGAGTGTTTCTCTCTCTGCTTACAAAACACTGTAAAAAAATATCAAACCGATGTCATTCAGTGAAAAATCCGCCAATGGTCCATTTTAAAACCAGTTTCTCGGTCCTGTCTAATCTCTGGACCCTGACTGTGTTCAGACAGTCACGACCTCTGACCTCTGTGTGTGTGTGTGTGTGTGTGTGTGTGTGTGTGTTTGTGTGTGCAGGACAAGCAGTCGTGGCAGAACGAGTACGACATTTTCAACCTGAACGGGATGAGACATGAAAACCTGCTGCAGTTCATCGGAGCTGAGAAGAGAGGAAGCAACATGGACATGGAGCTGTGGCTCATCACCGCCTACCATGAGAAGGTGCTGCCACCTGCTGGACTCCTGCAGAACTGCAGCACACAGAACAAACAGAATATAATCCACTGATCAAACTCACCTGACACATCAGCAGAACATCAACTGTGGCAGGAAGTCACGCTCAGCTCATATGATCAATATACTGCTTGTTTTAATTTAACATTTTATTGCTCACAACATTTAGATTAATGCTGTAAAAGTATTGAAATATAACAAATAATGCCCACAGAATGACAAAAAGAAATATATACAAATGAAATAAACAAAGAAAAGCACTTTTACAAGGCAAGACAACACTGTTATTTACATTTAGGCTATAATTTAATAATCTTATCATGACTCTTTTTGTAGGATTACATATTTATTGTTAAAAGTTTTTGTTTAAAAATGATAAAAGTGCGTTTGTGTTATTAAGATTATTTACTGATTATTAATATTCATACTTATTTTTCTTATTCTTCCAATGTTTGACTACATTTATTAAATGTTGTGAATAATTTAATAATTTATAATAATATAATCATTTATTCAGTTGAAACAATGTAATAATAAGACAATTCCAACAATTAAAATACAGATTAAGTTACATTTTTAAAATCATTAATTACTTCTCACAGTTTCAGACCAGATAAATGTGACATCAGGTATCAGATTATTACAGAGAGACTGCAGACGGTGCAGGTGTTCAACATGAGGTCATGTGACGTGTTGTGACATCATGTTCTGTGTTCTGTGTTCTGTCCTCAGGGTTCTCTGACAGACTACCTGAAGGCCAACGTGCTCTCCTGGTCTGAGCTGTGTCTCATCGCTCAGTCCATGTCTCGAGGTCTCGCCTACCTGCACGAAGACATACCTGGACACAAGGACGGACACAAGCCTGCCGTCGCACACAGGTACACACATCACACACTCATACACACATCACACACTCACACACACACAGCTACACACATCACACACTCACACACAGCTACACACATCACACACTCACACACAGCTACACACATCACACACAGCTACACACATCACACACTCACACACAGCTACACATATCACACACAGGTACACACATCACACACTCACACACAGCTACACACATCACACACTCACACACAGCTACACATGTCACACACAGGTACACACATCACACACTCACACACAGCTACACATATCACACACAGGTACACACATCACACACTCACACACAGCTACACACATCACACACTCACACACAGCTACACACATCACACACTCACACACAGCTACACACATCACACACTCACACACAGCTACACACATCACACTCAGGTACACACATCACACACTCACACACAGCTACACACATCACACTCAGGTACACACATCACACACTCACACACAGCTACACATATCACACACAGGTACACACATCACACACTCACACACAGCTACACACATCACACACTCACACTCAGGTACACACATCACACTCAGGTACACACATCACACACTCACACACAGGTACACACATCACATACTCACACACAGCTACACACATCACACACTCACACACAGCTACACACATCACACACTCACACTCAGGTACACACATCACACTCAGGTACACACATCACACACTCACACACAGGTACACACATCACACACTCACACACAGCTACACACATCACACACTCACACACAGCTACACACATCACACACTCACACTCAGGTACATAAATAGATCAGAGATGTTCTGTCAGACATGAGGTGTCACTCTGTGTTTTTTCAGGGACTTTAAAAGTAAGAACGTCCTGCTGAAGTCCAACCTGACCGCCTGCGTCGCTGACTTCGGCCTCGCTCTCAGGTTTGAGGCGGGAAAATCTCCTGGAGACACTCACGGACAGGTGAGTCCACCTCGCAGAGCACACCTGAGGAATCTGTCGGTCCTGTAACAGTGAGGATGGAGGAAGAAGTTGTTCTGTTCAGACCTGAAACTGTCACTTAAACATGAATCTGTCCTCTTCCTCACTTAGCTGCTCCTGAGTAGTTCTCCTCAGTCCAGTGTGTTGTTAGAGCTCCACCTGGTGGCTGTTAGATGAACTGCAGTTTGACATGTTCAGATAATTTCATATAAACAGATAACATTATAATATCTACCTTCAACTCTAGTTCTTAGAGCTGGGGACACAGTGACAGATGGCAGATGGCTCAGGCATCACCAATCCAGTCTGTTGTCCAGCTTTCAGAGTCTTTTAAGAATGTGTCCCTGTTTGTGTGCCAGGTGGGGACCAGGAGGTACATGGCCCCGGAGGTCCTGGAGGGGGCCATTAACTTCCAGAGAGACGCCTTCCTGAGGATAGACATGTACGCTCTGGGCCTGGTGCTGTGGGAGCTCGCCTCACGCTGCAAAGCTGCTGATGGTAAGGAAACTTCAGCCGTGACCATGCTGGTCTAGTGTGTTCGCTGTGGACTCTGATGGTCCCCCTTCTCTCTGATCCAGGTCCAGTGGACGAGTACATGCTGCCGTTTGAGGAGGAGATCGGTCAACATCCGTCTCTGGAGGACATGCAGGAGGTGGTCGTCCACAAGAAGCTGAGGCCGACGCTCAGGGAGTGCTGGCAGAAACACGCTGTGAGTCACCGTTACCCAGAATTCATCTGTGACACCTGACCCATCATGCACCCCTCACTCATTACCCATCATGCACCTCTCACACCTAACCCATCATGCACCCCTCACACATTACCCATCATGCACCCCTCACACATTACCCATCATGCACCCCTCACACATTACCCATCATACACCCCTCACACATTACCCATCATGCACCCCTCACACATTACCCATCATGCACCCCTCACACATTACCCATCATGCACCCCTCACACATTACCCATCATGCCCCTCCAGCTGACCCTGGTGTGTTGTGGTCCCTGCAGGGTCTGGTGCTGCTCTGTGAGACCATCGAGGAATGCTGGGATCACGAGGCTGAAGCTCGGCTGTCGGCCGGCTGCGTGGAGGAACGCGTCGTGCAGATGCAGCGGCAGGCGAGCGTCACGGCGCCCGAGGAGATTGTCACGGTTGTCACCATGGTGACCAACGTGGACTACCCACCTAAAGAGTCGAGCCTATGACCGGGCCGAGGACCAATCAGGACGGAGCAGGGACTCCCTCAGTGAGCGCTTTCTGTCTCTGGTTCAGGTGAAGCGGAGCTGGTCAGGTGACCCGGTCAGGTGACCCGCTCGGCGGTCATGTGACCCGGTGGACAACATGGCGGAGAGTCTGTTCCTCTCTGCAGGGTGAGCAGCACTGACCTCCAGCCTCTGACATCAGTTCCTCTTTTTTTATTACAAAATAAAAGACTTCCTGGACGAACTTTTTCTACGATAATGTGACGATAAAACCGTTTGTTTGGTTTCAGTATAAAAAGGGCGACTGTAGTTTTTAGACACACTTGTTGTTTCTCTGAATGATGTGATGCCAATAAGAAACAGCTTCTGAATGTCTGTATCACCGCTGTATATATATATACAGATCATGAATATATAAATATATATACAGATATATTTCCATTGTCACCTGAGAGTCAGAGAAGAGTTTATTAATCAGGTTATTGATCAGGACAGAAAGACAAACATACGAGGAGAAACTTTAAACACTGACATATATAAAAGATTTAAAGGTTTAATTTAAATCAAATCACAGAAATGAAGTGAAATATAACACAGATTGTAGTGAAGCTGAGATGACTTTATTTTATACACTATAACGAGATCACATGTTAATTATCTCAGAGTTGTTTTTGTTCTGACGGTTCGTCATCCTGTAAACAAGCAAAGCTTTACGTTATTACTGTAAAGCGACTTTATATTCATTGTCCTTTAATGGGACCATGTTTCATGAACGATTCTAAATTTGTTCAAATGTCAGAAAACGGTGAAAAACGTGAATAGACGTCGTTCCTCTGCACCAAACTCCATTTAAGAATCTGTCATTTTAGAGTTTCTTTGCTCCAGCAGCCGTGACGTCGTCTTTCATGACTCACTGAGTTTGATTCATACGAGGAAAAGTTCAGAAAACACAAGAAACACTAAAAACATGAGCTGATTGTTTTCAGTCCGTCTGTGAAGATGTTTTCTGATGTATTATGCACTAAATTAAATATTTAAGATATAGCATTAAATCAATATTGAAAACAATAATTAGTTTCTGTCCAGTTAACCTCACTTTAGCCCGACCTTTGTATAATTTAAACCTTCCACAGAATTCGCTCGAAATTCATTTTGGATCTGAATCAATAAGACAATCAAAACACGATTCTACATTTTTATAAACCACAGAACGTTTTTTCAATCGTGACCGACTTCAGATGTTAATCAGTTTCTCCTCGCCACAAACCAAAAGAGCAGAATCAGCTGATCGATGGATCAGCTGATCTTCTGTGAGTCTCCAGATTTGGATTAAGATTAAACACGAGCATCAGGACGTGAGTTTTTAAAGCATGTCTTCATTTTAATGTTATTTCTAATATTCACTGTTGGTTTCCTCTTTTTATTCTCTGTTTGTGGTTTCTTCTGAATCTATGGAGCCTCAAAACTGACAACATGTAGTTAAACATCAAAAGATCTAATTTAATAAATCAGTAAATTATTTTATTTTATTTATTTATTGGCACAAGCAACAACGTGGACTTAAAACAACTTTTAAACACTTTAGCACAAATAATACGTTAGGAATGAAAACGTGGGTATATAAAGAGATTAATTGTGAAACTCTAAATCTGCTTTCTGACCTTCTTTAGTCCTCAGCTGACCCCTGCAGGCCACCGTACGTTTGTCAGAGTAAAGAACAACAGTCAAACTGAAGGGTGGACAAATAAAACTAGAGAAACGAAAGAGTAACAAATAGTTTTATGTGTTTGATCAGATTATTTAAAGAGGTTAAAGTTCTGGATGTTATATTTCTGCTCATCTGATAATCTCTCGTCGGCTTCGTGGCTCCGTAAGTTTGATGGATTTCAAAACGTCTCAGGAAAGATTTTGTATTTTGTTTTTAGGCCAAAAACTCTTCTTTTCTCCGACGTTCGCTGCTTTTGTTTTTCTGCTGAAATAACAAGCGTCGCTCGTTACCCAGCAGGCCGTTCTGCCCGCTGTTCAAAACCCTGACCAGGTTGAATTTTAGGGCGAGTTAGAACGAAACAATCGGCTGATTAACGGCGAAGTCTTGGCGTCGTCTCTGTCCCGCAGCAGTTTCACTGAAGGATGAGACGTTCTGACGCAACGTTTGTTCAGGCGAGACGTCGTGAGAATCCAGAATCAGAAACATCCGAAACAGAGAGGCGTTCAGGGACCTGGTGTTGGTCCTGGGACTGGTTCCGGTCCGCTGCCTCCTCCTCTGTCAGTGTTTCAGTGGCAGCAGCCGTCGACACTCAGCCGGTTTCTTTATTTGATATTTGAGTCAGACGAGTTTAAAGCTGCACACTTTGTAAATATGAATGTTGTTTCAGATTGTGATTTTAGCATGAGTTTGTTTTTTATGGACACAGAATCCTTTATAATGTTAATATGACAAATAGATTTACGTTGTTTATTTTATATGATGATGATGATGATGATGATGATGTACAAATGACAAACAATCTGGGTTTATTAATTTATGTGCAAAACTCAGAACACTAACTTCCTGTGGAGGAAGGCGTGTGTGTGTGTGTGCGTGCGTGTGTGTGAGCGTGCGTGCGTGCGTGCGTGCGTGCGTGCGTGTGTGTGTGTGTGTGTGTGTGTTAGATACCTCAGACATCCCTGCTGGTGCTCACCTCTCATCACGACATCATCGTCCTCCTCCAGCGTCGATCAGGGCGGCCCCTCCCCCTCAGCCCCTCCCCCTCAGCCCCTCCCCCTCGGCCTCAGCTCCTCCCCCCTCAGCCTCGGCCCCTCCCCCTCTCCTGTTTGTTTTATTTAAATATTTGATGTGAACGAGAGAAAAAAAACTGTTTTTCTCTTCTTTTTTTTTTGTCAAAGGTCGACAGAAGCTCATTGAAACAGAAACAATTGGAGGTTTTTATTAGTCAGAATTTTCTGCTCCCTGGTCACTTTAACGCCCTTCTTTAAGAAAACGTCGTCGTTTTGTGTGAATAAATCTCTCAAACGTGAATGTGGAAGACTCGCAGCATCAGAACACTTTATTATTATTATTTGTATTATTGAATTGATTCTAATGTGACGTTCTGAGCTCAGAGTCGAGCATCAGCCCGAGAATCTGATGGTGCTCAGTGATCCAGTTTGGATCAGCTGGTACCAGTAAAACCAGTCGAGTGTTTTTGTGACTGACGTGGAAATAAAACCAGATTAGAGATCAAACTGTTTCCTTTTAAAGACGTTAAAGTTCACACTGGATGAATTGTTCCTCCTGAACTCTGCTGAGTAATCAATCAGTCAGTCAGTCAATCAATCAGTCAATCAATAGTAAATCAATAAACACCTCAGATGTGTTTAAAGTTGGATTTGATGTTTTCCTCTCCCTGGTCTTTATGTTTTATATTAGATATGAACACATTAATGTTTGAATTCTCTCCCTGAATATTTTCACCCTGCAGCTCAGACCAACACGACGGTGCGTTCACTGACTGTCGGCAGTTTAAGTTCTGTGTATTTAAACGGTTCGAGGGCTTCTGTTGGAGGTGATTGTTGAATATTGTACAGAAGAAAATGTTGTTTCCCCTGAAATAAAGTACAGTGACTGCTCTGCATCCTGTCTGCTCAGCTTCTTCATGTGTTTCTTTCTCTCGTAACTTCAGCAGAAGTTCTCCATGAAGTTCTTTCTTTGTGTAAAATCATCATGTCTGTTGGTCCCAGTGATGTGACGAGTGGTCCCTCCTAAGCTTTGAACTGACGGCTTGAAGCTTCCTCCATGTAGAGTCTGTGGCAGAGAAACCAAACTGCCACAAGAGGGAGACAAAAGCTCAAAACTCAGCTTCAGATGCTGTGTGTGTGTGTGTGTGTGTGTGTGTGTGTGTGTGTGTGTGTGTGTGTGTAGTAAAGCTGTGATGGAATGTAACTAAGTACATTTACTCTAGTCTAATTCTCTTACTTTCCTTGAGTATTTCCATTTTCTGCCTCTTCATTCTTCCACTTTAAACATTTTGGAGGCAAATATTGTACTTTTTACCTCCCATCATTTATTTGATAACCTTAGTTACTAGTTTACTTTTTTACTAAGTTGCTCATTTTTAAATCTTTTGATTTTAACAGCAAGCTGATTTTAAAAAACAAACAAAAACAAAACGAACAGATTCTGATCATTAGAAAACTGCCGAATATCAGATCGATTCACTGAACAAGTTAATGAGCGGTCAACCTGTAAACAGTAAACACACATTTTTTGCATTGTATGATTTACGGCCGTCGGCGGCACCCGTAGTCTTGATTCAGAGGGTGGCAGAAGAAGAAGAAAGGGAATCAGAAGAAGAAGAAGCAGGGTTGGCGGTTCGTTAAAAACACGGCGGACTGAAAAGCAGCACTCGCTGCAAACTCCTCATCTCTGCTGTCACTCACGGTGGCAGACATTTGTTTCGCCATCGCCCTGATCATTTTGCGGGACACTCTCTCATGGCGTGCCCGTTTGCTGATAACTCATCCCCCCATGTTTATCTCAGGCTCCTCGCTAGCCTTCTTCCTCCCTCCAGCAGGCAGCCTGGCCCTGCTGCTGTCCTCCTCGGACAGACGCTGAAGCTCCGTTTCTCTCACTCTCTCCTGGTCGACAGAGAAACGTCTAGCGGCTGCTTCTCCCGAGTTTTCCTCTGAATATATCACGACAGAAGGTTTGAATTTCAAGTCGTACTTTTTATTGTTTTGCTGCACCGGAGCCATGGCGATCATCAGTGTGATACTGACTGACAGAAAGCAGCACACTGCGTGAAAAAGGTGAAGAATGCGCGTGTTTTCTTATTTATTTTTTTTTATACTGAGCGTTAATCGCGCATTAAAAAAATTAACGGCGTTAAGAGGACGTTGCGTTAACACGTTATTAACGCGTTAACTTTGACAGCCCTACTATTTATTTATTTGCAATGCGGCCGCACCACCAGGCGGCCGCATTGGCATTTGCCCACATTGCCCAATGGCCAGTCCGTCCCTGTCTTCAGGACACAATCACTCCTCCTCTTCTTCAACTCCTCATCCTTCACTTTAAATTTAGATAAAGTGACCGAGCCGCTCTGAAGATTCTGACATCCACCAGATGAAGCTAGCTAACAGAAAGACGTGATGAGGAGACGGTGCATCAACTGGAGATCGATGCTAACGATGCTGCTAGTGTTAATGATGCTACGGTGTCAGGGAGGGTCAGCGTCATGACGTCAGGCCCGCCAAAAACTCCTCAACACACAAACGTTGTCAGGGTAAATTTTCATCATTTTTTTTACTACAGGACATTTTACTCACTCGTTATAGAATATATAATATTCACACTACTCAGTAAAAATACATAAAAACTAATTTACTAAAAGTCTTCCGATTCTTCACGTGATGAATCACATGAAAAGCCACGCCCCTTTGTGATGGACCTCAATGGACCTGAAATGTGTTCACTGGTCAACTAGAGGAGAGAAATTAAGTATTGATCCGGTCTGAACTGTGTCATGAATCACTCACATGATGTTTGTCAGTTTGTTGTAGTTAAAGTCAAACCTCATGTAGTTTTGTGTTTCTGTGAGCTGCTGCTAAACAGGAACAGCTCTACAACGCTAAAGTTAGGAGACAACGTCACTAACGACACTGTCAGCTGTGTCATCTCTATAATGACACTTTTTCACAGATGTCTCATTAGTTTGTTAGTTTGTCAAACTGACAAATATCATGTGTGACTGATGACACAATTCAAACAAGATCCATACTTTATCTGTCAGTGTTGTACTGGAGTCAAACACGCATTAGTAGGCGGCCGCGGCCGTAAATGAATAAGTAGGCTAAATAAATACCGTAAATAAATATAGCAGGGCGGCTGAAGAAATGGCCCTCATGGGCCATTCGTGCTGGCTGACAAATCTCTAAGTGATCTCAGGCTCAGTGCTCGGTAACAGTCTCTTTTCATCCAATTTGCCAATCACCAATTGATCCAATCACTATTTATATGCCAAATACGAGTCTCTATATCACAGTCATGTTACCTTCTACAGTCGCAAACTTTTATATCACTCTGCATTCTTTTGTAGCGAAATGTCTTATTCAGATGTTCAAAAACGTGCATGGTTTGAAATAAAACAAATCTACCTGCATTTTTTTATTTGAATAGTTGATTGCAAAAGTTGAAATGAAGCAATGCCTTCTGGGAATTTCAAGACTGAATCGAGTAGACCATCTGAGTGTGGTTGTTGGAAGTTGGAGGTTGGAAGTTGACTGAGTTTAAACTAGTAAAAAAATGAATCGAGACATCAAGCGACACAAGGGGAGAGCGGAGAAAGAGAGACAAATCTAAGAGAGCACTGTTGGCTGACGGTGAAAAACGCTGCAAACCGACTGATTTGTTTTTAAAATCAAGTGCAGCTTCAGCTAACACTAGCGCTAATACTGCTAGCACCAGTACAGCAGGGAGAAAGACAGGACAGTGAGGAATATGAGCAAGAGGATGATGAAGAGGTAACTTAGATAAGGATGACTGCGTGACGGTAAGACACGTTTTTATTATGGAGCGGCTGGCTCTGATGATTTATTAATGTGTTTTATGTATCGGGGTGTAGTTGTTGACAGCCTGGGAATTTACGTTTACTATCACTGGGGCTATCAAAAGTGTGTGTTCTTTACGTGCGTCAAAAATTGCGCGTGCGCACACCCCCCGTAGGCTGCTGGTGTATGCAAATGCCAGGGCCGTTTTTTGTTCCCAGTCCGTCACTGGCTGAAGATCAGCAGCAACACTCTCCTCTGCAGTGATCACTTCACGCCAGAGGTTTCATAACCCTCCATCACTTAGTGCGTTTACATGACACTCAAGAAAACTGAATTACTGGGTTAGTCCGACTATGATCAGATTTTTAACACCTTAGTCTGACTAAAATCAGACCGGATCGAATTTCTCATAGTCGAATTAAACCACCTAGATTATTCGATTGATAGTCGCTTTACTTGTACATGTATAGAGACTGGATTCGGAATTTGCGTTCTGCACATGCTCAAGATTTTTGCCCCGGGGCCGTGAGCCGGAAGTAGAAGGAGACGATATAGTCGTGTTGTTGCCAGAAATAGCAAACAACAGGAAGTTCATGGATGGGTTGAAAACAAGAAACGAAGATTTATTTGGAAAGGTGGCTCAGAAAATGGAGGAAGCCAGCTTTACGAGGACCCCGGAGCAGGTCTGAGTCCTGTGGAAGAACCCCAGGAGGAAGGCTTACCATGGTGCCAAACGCAATAACGAGACAAGTGGTCGTGAGCGTGCTACTTGTCCGTTTTATGAATTTCATTCCAACACTGTCAGTAGGTCAGTTGGTCGGTCGACTTCAGCAGCCTACTCTGAAGACTACTGGTGATGGACCAAGTACCAGGACCATTTCCTGGTCCCTTGGGACTCAACATGTGAACTTGATATCCTTGATACTCCAACAATAGATCAATAGAAGCATTACACACTGAGACAATAACAACACAATGAAATAAAAGGAACACCTAGACATATTATAGCAATAAAAAAATGCAATATATAAAAATGTATAAATAAGCACAGTGACTGTAGTGCCAGATAAAATATAAGGTGCGGTGTGTAAAACCAAAGTGTGTAGAGACTTTGTGTTCTGACCAGAGTGTTAGCTGTTATTGTACAGTGTGATGCAGGTGGCAGGAAAGATTTCTGTCCCTTTGACAGCGGAGCTGCAGCAGTCTGTGAGAGAAGCTGCTCCGCTGTCTGTCTACTGTGTGACGGATAGGGTGCTGATCATTGTCCATGATGGATAAGTTTGTTCAGCGTTCTCCTCTCCAACCACGGTCTCAAAAGACTCCAACCTGAGACCAAGTACAGAGCCGGCCTTCTTGATGATTTTATCAAGTCTGTTAGTGTCGCTGGTTCTGATGCTGCTGCTCTGACACACAGCAGCAAAGAAAATGACGCTGGCAACAACAGACTGGTGAAAGATCTCCAACATCTTGCTGCACACGTTTAAGGATCTCAGCTTTCTCAGGAAATAGAGTCTGCTCATCCCCTTCTTGTACACAGCCTCTGTATTAGATTTCCAGTCCAGTCTGTTGTCGATCACCACTCCCAGGTATCTGTAGTCCTCCACCTCTTCCACCACCTCCCCTCTGATCCGTAGTGGCTGTGAAGGCATCCTCTTCCTCCTGAAGTCGATCACCATCTCTCTGGTCTTGTCGACATTCAGCCTCAGGTGATTCTGTTCGGACCACTCTACAAAGCCGTCTACCAGTGTCGTGTACTCACCCTCCTCTCCTTCACTTATACACCCGACAACAGCTGAGTCGCTGAAAAAGTAGGCTCAACGAAGATCACTAGAGAGGTGCAGAGTCTGGTACAAAGGAGTTTATTGGGATTCTACAAGGCAGCAACAGCAATAAACAGTGAGATTGGTCAGAACACTCTCCTGCTGTTATGCTGACAGGTCTCCACCTGTTTTTTAAACAGCCGCCCCTGAGGGCCAATGAAATCGTCTGATTTGTCCATGGACCATCTCATTGGTTGACCTTACTTTTAGCTCCTGCCTCTGTTAGCTTTGTACATTGGCAAGTTTTTTTTTCCTTTAAAGTATAAAAGTGTGGTTAGTATGTGATGGCTCTTGTCTGATTCTTGATTCTTGGTCCTGTTTCCTGAATCCACCTGTTAGAAATAATTCTCAGAACCGCCACAAGAAAAGCAAAAGCATCTGATTTATTGAACTTTTTCCAGAAGTATGCTGTGTTACATTTTGTGTAACACAGCATGTGTGAAATAAAATGTGAAATAAAATAAAGTGTGAAATAAAATGAGTACATCATTATTACTTAATAGATCATTTACTTCTCTAAAAAGCCCAAATATTTTAGTTTATGTTCTCATTAATATGACAAAATGACACCAGAGATTAAAGTCCCATTACTGAAAATGTTACTTCAGTAACAGCATGCAAGTATAATCAGGAAAATACAGTAAAAGAATCAAAAGTATTCTGCAATAACTGTGACTGTTGTACTATTCTGATGTCATCAGGTTATTGTTACTCGTGCATTAATGTAAAGCAGGATTACTGATGTAGCTGTTGAAGCTAAGCTGTAATCAACCTAATCAAAGCTGAGCTATAGAGAATAAACACAGGTTATAATAAACTGTCATTTCCCTTTGAACTCCAACCCTTTAAAACATGCAGCTGGATTCAGATTTAGCCTCCTACTGATCATTATTTGTCAATGAAGTCGTCTCCAAAGTTGATCATATGTCTCAGTGCGCTCAGGATCAGACTGTCAACATCATCATTGATGTCGATTTCATGGCTGTAGTTCTTGACAGGAAAGATGCAGTTCATCGGGATCCCCACTGCTGCACTGAATGCTTCCATCTGAGTGTTAAAGAAACATTTCAGTTCATAAATCAACATGAAGTTTGGACCTCACAGAACCTTTGACAATATTTGACCTATATATTAGGGATGTCCCGATCCAATATGGGCATTTTTTCACTGATCGGGATAAGCAATTCTGAACATGGACCCAAGAAAGATTTGTTTTTGTTTTTTTATGTCAGAGCACAATTTGTGGCAGAACGCACGCATAACGTTACTCTGGCAAACCTGTGCATCAGGTGTCTGCAGTGTGGAAATATTTAAAATTAGAAAGTGAAGCAGTCCAGCGGCAACATGTAACATCTGCAATACGACCGTTTTGCAAGGGGTAACAAAAGAGCTGCATTTAATACTGCACATTTGATACAGGAAATAAAAAACAAACACTCAAAGAATACGATTTCACTCAAGCAAAGACACCAAAGCAAAAACCACTCTCGGATAATCTCAAAAGGAAAGAGAAATATCCTCAAGACAGACAGTTTACAGAGAAGGTAATTAATTAATCGCACTGGAGATGCTGAACGCTGTGAAATAGACGAGCAACGCGTCCACGTCATTTTACGTCACAACATAAGGAATGTGTAAAAGCAGTGGATGATATGGAGGAACCAAGTGTGTGCTGTGTCTCACACTTCAGCTGGCTGAACACAAGGAAGGTGGAGGCCAATGTTGGAATAGCATATTCAGAAGAAAGAAGAGCCATATGAAAATATTTACTTTGTTTCAACAAAATAAAAAACCTATTAAGGAACAGCTTGGATGCAGGTCCTTTTTTTTTAATGCGGCTGTATTATCCAGGAAAATATTAGTTGATAATAGGCTGAGTATCGGATCAGGACTCGGTATCAGCAGATACTAAATATTAAAGGACTCGGATCAGGGTAAAAAAACCTGATCGGGACATCCTTACTTTAAAGTGAAACTCCATGAGTTGTGTACAGACTGAATGAGACACTCACCTTCTGCTTCAGGTGTTTGCTCTTGTACACATTCTTCAGGTCCTTCTCAGTTTCACCACAGGCTTCATCGATCTTGGTCATTATCGCCATCTGAGGAATCCCTTCAGACAGAAACACACTCAGTCAACTGAGCTCATCTTTTTTATTGAGTTTCTGTTGATAAAATCCAACAAACTCAAATGACTAAACATCCCAGAGCTGTTCCAGACAGAAGAGACAAAAAAGCTCGACTTCAAGTCAAAAGTCTGACATCAGTCAACCTCAAAACTTCAGATATCAGATTTAAATCTGACTCATCAAACCCAAATCAAGGACAGGACAGCACTAAGACTGAAACTGGCAGGAAACAGGATGAAGAGAGCTAGGATGACATGCAGCAGGGGGCCACAGGTCCGACTTGAACCCTGGTCCACCGCAGCCAGGACCAGGCCTCTGTACATGGGACACCTGCTCCACCAACTGAGCTGCTTGTTGATTGAACAGGTTTGATTAAATCCCTCATCCTGCTGTGGAACAGATATTATAATCATAGTCTTACCCAGATCACTGGCTGCTTCTCTGATGTCTTTCATCTTCTGCAGAACTGACTCCTTAATTTCTGCTGAGTTAGCAGAATGCACACAAACCAGAACATGAACTTTGTCATCTGCAGACGGTTCTGGGTTGTAGCCTGGATCATCACTGGACAGTGGAGATACAGGATTGAACTGGAAGACAATTTAAAACACAAATATGACACGTGAATACAGATGGCGGACAGTTTTGTACGACTTTGTAACCAGTTCCTGATCCAAGTTCATCCAGTTCTACATCCAGGAAGTACTTGGTTCAGCAGTATATCAATCATGGACTGCATATGGAAAATAACTTCTTTATTCCACGTCAAAGTTGGGCAAAATATCTTTATTCTTTTTCTCTGTTAAGGATTTTGACAAAGGATTACTCGAAAAGTACACTGTAAAAGTACTTCATATAGTTCATGCAAGTAGTCTAGGGTTAGAGTTAGTTCAGCAGAATCTTGGACTTCTTATGGAAACATTGTTTTTTTGTTTTGTTTTGTTTTTTCTCACGTTGTCCTTTACTTTGAAATCCAAACTCATACCTTCATGATAACTTTTACCAGTTTATTACCAGGAGTACTGACTGTAAAGTACCGTGTGTGTTTCATGTGTCTGACTGTGAGACTGCAGAGGTCCGTTTCACAAAGCAGGTTCAACAAACCCTGAACTCTGAGTTGATCGACTCTGAGATAGGAAACTCTGAGTTTTCGGTTCCAGAACAGCTGATTTGAGTTAGTTTGATCAACTCGGAGTAGTTTCACCTGGAGGTAAGCGCGTGCACCACAAGTATAAAAAGACAGCATCAATGGAGCCCTGATTCGACGAGTCACTATGGCAACGGGGAAGAGGGCGGCTACGTTTTTCACCCCACTGGAATTGGAAATATTAATGTGCTCATACGGTGAGTCTGCGCACGTTTTTAGAAGGAAGTGTAACGCCGCTGCAGCAGCAAAAGAGAAGGAGACGGTGTGGGAGAACATTGCTGCTCGGGTCAATGCGTTAGATTAAATGTAGTCCTTTGCAATCACAATAATATTACAGGGGGAAACTGCTCGAGTGGTAGCCTATTAATTTACTTCATTTAGGTGCAATCCCGCGGGGGAGAAGCGCACTTGGCAGCAACTTAAGATGAAACATAAAAGCATTAGACCTCCGCATAATCTCATGGGGATTCCTCAGTTTGATCATGTTTTACATTGTAAAGTAAATATTAAGTGGCTGTTTGACTGTATAGTTGTTTTATCCCCCACATAATGCTGTTTTCACTAACATAAATGTCTTCTCATCTATATCATGTTCTGTTAAATAATTAAGCCTTAAACAACACAGACTTCTACTCAGCCAACAGAAAGAAAGCAGATGCCAGTAAAACGGGTGGTGGTCCAGCACCGCCACCTCTAACAGAGGCAGAGGAGCTGAAAATGATAAAGATGGGTAGAAGGCGTTTCAGGGCGAGACACACTTTTCTGACCGCTCTGCATACAGTTGCCTTGCTCAAGTGCTCTGCATCTCCGACGCTGTATAAAAAACTCCCAATTGCAAAAAAACGCAGCAACACACATTGGCCCTCATTTATCAATCTTGCGTGAAAACGGGTGCAGATCTGGTCTTACGACAGGACACACGTGTGATTTATGAAACCTTCGTATCTGACCAATTCCAGCGTACGAATGATCGGCTCTTGATAAATGCGGCGGCTGAATTCGATCGTCATTAACATGTTACGCCCTTAAATATTCCTGGTTCTGAGGCCTCGCCCACTGAGGTCGAACATGGAGAGAAGAAACACTGGCAAGAAGAGAAACTTTTCCGAGATGGAGATCAGCATCCCGGCAGCGCCGGCACATCAAAGGCTCCATTCACTAATGCAATGTTGTGCAAAACTGAACAGGCCAAAATAATATGGCACACTTTCTCTGGGGTATACAGCAGAGCTCCCCCTGCTGGTCCGAGACGGAGCCACCTGCCCTTCAGCACCCCGAAGCAGCTCCGCTGTGACCTGTGTGCGTGTGTGCGCACTGTTGAATCTGCGTTCCTGCTCTGTAGCAGGTTTGCCAGCGGGGTTATTAGGTATTCCGTTAATTAGTTGTCATGTTCGGCTATTTATATATTTTATTTTACAAAAAAGTGGTATCAGTAAAAAACGTAAAAAATAATCGGTTTTGATCTGTTCTAAATATGTGACTGCTTATGCTTAATGACAGCTGAGGTTTGTTTAATAATTATTTTCAGACTCAGCCAGATTTTGCTGTGCTGCACCGTAAATCCACAGACTCAAATTTGCGTACACGAGCTCAGACCTGACGTGAGATCTGATCGTAGCTTCCGCTCACGTCCAAATTGATAAATACCGAAGTTTGCGTGGAAATGGTCGTACGCACGGTTTTCTGCCGTACGTTCGTTTGATAAATGAGGGCCATTATCTGCTGGGATGTGAGAGCATGACTTGGGTTGGTAATGTTGGAATGTAAGGACGGATTAGGTTGTGTATGTAAATGATGGACTGTGACGTGAAACGGTACCGCTCAAAAAGATAATTGTCTGGAAATGCAAGAACATCTGTGCGCAGTCTGATAATCATCTCCCGACGAATATTTAATTCTCTGCACAGTAATGCTGCACCTTCATCCACAGGATCATTATCAATATGACATGCCATGGTAGTGAAAATAGTCGCCACTTAATATAACTTCTAATGTAGAACTACTGACTGATTATTGCAATGATTTTCTGAAAAAACAGACGGCAGAACTTTACTACGCCAAAACTCGCCTGCTGACTGAATGAATGAGGAAATCAAATACCGTGTGTGGCTGAAAGAGGGCGGAGACAGAGAGAAACTCGAGGTTTGTTGAGAAAAACCTGGTCCCGACCAGGTTAGTTTCATAGAGTATGTTACCATGGTAACTGACCAAGAGCTTAAGTTACCTCTCTCTGTGAAACAGGCTGGAGTTACCCCTCTTTCTCTGGTTTGAGTTACCTCCCTTTGTGAAACGGAAAACTCAGAGTTTCCCTCATTTCAGGGTTAACAGACTCAGAGTTTTCACTCAACCTGCTTTGTGAAACGGACCCTAGCTGACCCATAACTCACTACCAGCAGCTCTTCAGAGCGGCTTCATTACGATCACTGTAAATATTAGAGCATTTGTGCACTGGAAAAAAGTGTGCGACTGATTTGACACAGCTAACGCGAACCATGGCTGTCCTGACTGCAGTGCAGAACTGGACATGGTGGTGATTTCCCCGCTGTTTCTGACAACATGTACCACAGTCTATGCTAACAACAACACAGCCTTCACACTGTCCTCTGGTCTCTCTTCTTGCTCCAGCGTCGAACATGCACACTGCCGCCCCCTAACGTGTTAGATGCGTAGCACGGTCGGTCAGACTGGGCTGAAGAAGAACAGAGGCCGCTGACGTCACTGTCCTGCGGCGCTTGGGATTGCGAATCCAGATTAAATTTTGGACTCTATTTTGGGGGGGGGCTTGAAAATGAGAAAGCAATGTCCTCTTTGTTTTCTTTTTAGTTGTCATAAAATGTGCAACCTAAAGAGGAAAATGAAAATGCAGTTTGGATGATCTATTATTAGTTTTATTTATGAGTCAAATAATGCAGCTATGACCTTGAAATGAAAAAGCCTTTCTGCTAATGCATTTTTAATTTTCAAATTTTACAACTCAACTTTGGCATTTTGTTAAATATTTGCTAGAGGATCTTTTGAAAATTAAATCTTGAATGTCCTTTTCTTTATTATTTTAATTAAGTCACAGAATGAGCAGTCTTGAAGAAGAAAATGAAAATGCAGCCTGGATGATTTATTATTCATTTTATTTATGAGTTAAAAATGCAGCTATATTCTGAAAATGAAAAAGCATTTGTTATAATTCATTTTAATATAGATAATGGTCCAGATTTGCTTCCATATAGCTCTGCTGCCTGGTGATTAGTCCAATCCTCAGTTTACTCTGCTACACAGCTCTGGATATACAATGTTAACACAAGCCTAAAAGCTACAGTCATTGCAATTTAGTTCCACCCTTTTCATTCGGTCAACATCACGCTACCAATTAGTGTGGACAATTCAGAATATATTATTATTTTATTTTACCAAAATTGATAATTCAAGAAGCTGTGTTTATATTTCTACTCAGCAGATTTTGTCAGATTGGTTATTAACATCTGGTTATTAATCATCACATTGTTGAGTTGGTGCAGCAGTTTAAATATCTTGACATTATGATTGTTAACAAGCTAATTATACGTTTATCAGGAGCTTCATAGTTTTAATGTTGGCAGTACTTTTATAAAAGGTTTATCCTTGATTTACTGAAGCAGTCCTCACATTCTCTTTTGTCTGTTGGTACAAGTCACACACTGTCAACAACAGGAACAAACTGCAGGAAATTGTGCGGGAAAGCTGCGAAAATTTGAATAATAATAATAATAAAAATTATAATAACAAAAATAATACATTTAATTTATATAGCACCTTTCAGGGTACCCAGGGACACTTAAAAAAGAGGAACAAACAAAACAAAGAATAAATGGAGCGCCTGTCAGTCAGCACTGAGGGAACAGCAGCACCGCAGGGAATAGCTCCGTCCGAATAAACAAAGTTGCGTCTGGAGGCTCCGTGCACACAGTGGGGGGGGGACGCTGGGGACCCAGAAATCCTGTCCCAGCGATGGTAACTAGGGTGAAGTGACAGCAGAGGTCCAGGAGTTCCTGCGCTCAACACCTGAAGACTCCATCAGCAACAGCAGAGCAGCGACCATCCAACATCACCGCTAGCCGGGGAGACCGCAGCAGCAGAGGAGAGCGACAAAGGAGCCAGGCGGTGAATAACCCCGAGGATGTGGTGGAGTGAGGACCGACAGAGCAACGATGGACAGCTCACAGAGCATCGAGCAAGTTGGTTTGAAAGTCAGTGTTGCAAGGCTAACAGCTGATCGGTGGAGAAAGGTGAGTCCATGGAGCTAATTGTTTAGGTCTGCAGTCTTCAAAGTTAGTAGCACAGCCCCAGAGCTTGTAGGAACAACTTGGCTTGCGTTTTCAACAGAAAAAAGCAGTTTCACACAGATTGAGAATCTGCAATATTAACACCAGCGTCCTCTCGCATCCGGGTTGCCATAAAAACATGGAATGACCTTGCTCATCTGTACAAGCCAAGAACTTTGAATCATTTAATTCATATAATCTGCCGAGACACGGACCATGACCCTCAGCAGGATTTGGATAACTTTGATCCAAAAAAACAGGATTATCCTGATCCCAGCAGGAGGCAGGATTTCAAGGTAGGTTTCAGGGAGAACATGTAGTAAAACTTTAAAATTGGTCAAATAATACATTTTTATCACTTAGTGTATATACTTTTACTTATATTTTGCACTTGAGTTGTTTAACTGTTACAGTGATAAAGTAGATAAAGTAGACATAGGCTACCAAACAAGCCTTTCAGTTTAGTAAATCAGTATAGTAAAGTAAAAATAAAATAAAAATAAAAATGATCTTGTCCCCATGAAACAATCCCCCCAAACAGATTTTAATAACAAATAAAATAATGTTTTAAATGTTTCTGTCATTCATCACTACATATTTATTTCAAAGAAACAATCATCAGAGATGAACCTGTCAAAAATAATTTCTAACAGTTGCATCCCTTAGTACACGTCCAGTCAGTCCCTCATCCTGACAGAAGGCCAGAGGTTGGCCTGGTTCTTCAACAGGCTCAGCTGCATCATAAACACCATCACAGAGAGGGACATTGTGCCTGGTAGCGATGATGTGTAGGACAATTCACGCAAGTGTTATGCTGCATGCTCCCTGTGGTTCCACTCGCAAGTAGTTAAGGCATGCAAAGCGTCTCTTCAAAACTCCATTTAAATGCGCAATTGCACATCTTGTTTTGCAATGAGCAGTGTTGAAGCGTGCCTGCCAGGTGTGGTTGCTACAAGAAAAAGAGTCATCAGCCAGGAGTGGATAGGCGCTGTCTCCTAATATTATGCCATCCAATCGGTTGGTTTAGAGCACTGGTAATCCGGATTTGGTAATCTTGAAAACTGTGTATCTGGATCAGGGTGATCCAATCCAATGTTGCTTTGAAAAACTGGCATAAAAGTAAGACGGATTACCTGATCCTGGATAGCAAAAAATGGGATTTCCAAATCCGGATCATTTTGATCCAGATTAAATGTTTTGAACAACTGGCCCATGATGTTCAGTTATGATGCATTTAGAGTTGATGGATAGAGGCCATGCCCATTTGGACCTACAGAAGACTTTCAGTAATTTTGTTTTTTTTAGACGACCTCCTTTATCCTGCAGCTGGTCCATATTTCATCAGAGCTTATGCACCTGGTTTTTGGTATCACTGACTGTCTGTAACTGGTTATCAAACATTTGATGGCGTAGCCTGATGCGCTTGACAGACCTGAACACTTCAATGTTTAATCTGAAGAGGAACAAATCTGGGAATGTTGTACATCGAGCCACACGGCATGAGTATGTAAGTTCAGGTACAGTTCTAACCCCGGGGGCACTATAGATACTACATAACATGATATTTATGCAATTCTGTTACCTTCAAGAAGACTAAACTGGACGCACAAATTCAATGTTGTGTTCACAACATTTTAAAGCGTGGTGTAGGAGCTAATCTAAAGCTTTAAGATACTGAGGTGCGTCTGCTCAGACAACTCAACTGACTCGCTGATTACTTAGTTACTGACTGATTTATGCTTTGAGACGATGTTTCTTTCTTGAACACTGGGTCCATTTATTGTCCTTTTACACATGTCCCTTATTATGTTCAAACTAAATACCCTTTCTTCTCATACGGGACACAATGATTAAATGATTCCGCTAATGTCAGCTGCTTTACAGCGGGTGTTTGTGGGCTGCCGCGGTCTTCTTGTAGTCAACAACAACACTGTGATACATGC
Organism: Diplodus puntazzo; assembly: GCA_963678695.2. Taxonomy (NCBI): domain Eukaryota; kingdom Metazoa; phylum Chordata; class Actinopteri; order Spariformes; family Sparidae; genus Diplodus; species Diplodus puntazzo. The sequence continues at coordinate 33,691,008 of OZ023164.1, read as the reverse complement.
GTCTGTTTGAGATGCTGAAATAAATGTGTCGGTCCGCTGCCTCTGGTTGCAACAGCTTTTAAACAAACTTTGCAGTGGACCGTGGTTTGTTCGAGGTCCGACGCCACAAAACCAAGCTACTAATGACACTGTGCCTTTTTTTAGGAACGAGCTCTTTGCTCACTGCATGTTGTTTGTTTCTCTGTGGGAAGTAAATGTGGGGGGTGGAGCTCACTATGAACTACGGGAGCCCATGAGGAGCGGCAGCAGAGCGAGTTAAATAAAAAATCGATTTTCATTTTTTAAAATCGTGCTAAACCAAAAACTCAAATTAATCGATTTTGCCGATTTATCGCCCAGCCCTACAACAGCCTTTGAACAAACTGTGCAGCGGACCGTGGTTTGTTCGAGGTCCGACGCCACAAAACCAAGCTGCTAATGAGACGGTGCCGTTTTAGGAACGAGCTCTTGGCTCGCTGCATGTTGTTGTGTTTGTTTCTCTGTGGAAAGTCAATGCGGGGGCGGAGCCACTATGAACTACGGGAGCCCATGAGGAGCGGTGGAGGAGCAAGTGAAATAAAAAAAATGGGTCATAATCAATAAGATGTGTTCTCTGTTTCTGCATCTCTTCAATGATGATTCAATTAGCAGCAGTGTTTTGGTGGTACTCTAACACAGCCACAGCCAGCGCTGGAGCTTCTGAAGGTTTTAACCAATAGTATTTTATTATTATGTTAATGCTGAACATTCCAGGTCTGTATGTTTCTGTCAAAATTAGAAATGCTCCGATCGATCGGCCGCCGATCGTCATCGGCCGATATGAACCCTAAACAGGTTGATCGGTGGGCTCTGAAAGTGCCCATCAGAAAAGCCGATCGCATATACATATGTTTATATTATTTTTTTACCCGAGATGGCATTTGAGAACGCGTCACACAACAGAATACGGCGAGTATGAGAAACAAGCCCGGGCAAAACAAATCCCAAAGACACCCGTCACTCAGCTCACTGTAAGTGAAACGTTTAGACGTCCGGAGTCTTACTATACAGCAGGGACTCTCCCCAGGTGGAGCAGGGTTCTCCCCAGACGGTGGAATAGCGCCGCTGCGCCGCTATACTCATTTTTAATGTTAGCTGCATTATAGCGAGTGTTTGTGGGCTGCCGCGGTCTTCTCATAGTGAACAACAAGTGTCCGACGAGGCCCGACGCCACAAAACCAAGCTACTAACGAGACAGTGCTGTTTTATGAACTACGGGAGCCCATGAGGAGCGATCTCCACCCCGCTGAGCGATCTCTCTACCCCCCGCTGACCGTTTGCCACTACACTACACATTTCTGGGGAGAACCCTGTGGAGGGATATAACTACAAAGCTTATGGAAAAAAGCTTAATTTAATTTTATTTCACCTATTGCTCTTGACAGGGTATGTAATGTTTACACAAATAAAAAGCTGATTGTGGTACATAAAGATCTTGATTGTATGTATTATTTATTTTAGTACAAATGGTTTTACCACTTTAAGTGGTTCACAAGGCTAGATTGTGAATACAGGACATTGAGGGTTATTATTATTATTATTATTCTCCCATCCATTCTGTGATCGGTGATCGGATCGGCTCCCAAAAATGCTGATCAGAGCATCCCTAGTCAAAATGTATTTGATATCACTGATAGTGTCAAACGTTATATAAAAGTTAAAGTTTAGTATGATGTTGTACCTTGTAATTCTCCCTCACGTGTCCCTTCATGGCCAGTTTGATGTCATCAGGACGAACTCCAGAGCCAGAATCTTCCTCCAGACCCATGATGTCATTGAACACAAATGGATAAAACGTCTTTGGGTTTCCTTTTCCTTTTCTGATTGTATGAGTTTCATACTGTAACAGACACACAAACTCTTAATTAAACGCTTGTTTTAGTGACAGTCATGCCATTGACAGATGTTTAGTACTGTAGTGTGTTCCATGACCTGCCTGGATACATCAATATGGATCCTGGTTGTTTTTAATGTTCGTCTCAGATTCTGGTTCAGTTTGGGATCAGTTCAATAAGTGTATCACAGATCATCACTCTGATCAACAGTAAAATCAGTCGCACAGTGTCAAAAACCTTCTAACACCAGAACATCTACTTGTATACATTTAAAATTTGAAATACACACTGCACTATAACATGTACAATATATATCTTATATCTCTAAAGGACATGGAAGAAATATCCTGCACACTGTATAAACTGTATATAGGTGTCTTCATGTGTATATTGTATATAACGACAAACTTCATGTTATTTTGCCCCATTTAATTTATCTGAGAGGTTGTTAAAAAACAGGGTCAGATTCCTCATATCTGTTGGACAGTAAAATGATCCTGATGTCTGTTTTAAGAACTTTAATTCAACAAACTAACAGATTAATAATTCTGATGTGATACAGATGAACACACATGAACAAACTTACTTTTGCTGATGATAGTTCAAATAAATCAAAAGTTTTCTTACTTTTCTGGTGAAACTTTTGTCAGAGGTGGTTGCACTGGTCAGAGCAGGAATACCCATTCTGCCTCGTAGTACGTTGCTGACTGAGTTGATGAAGCTGGACTTTCCAGCTCCGACGGGTCCGTACAGAAGAATTCTGAGATGTCTAATGTCTTCCCTTTCAGTCTGATACTCCTTCACATACTGAAGATCCACCTCTTTGTTTCTGTTAGAAGAGATTACATTTGATTGACTCAGTCGGCAGAAGTCTCCAGGGAATCAAGTTTTTTTTCTTCATGGCCTCTGAGCAGCCGATTCTAGCCTCACTGCACTGGCTCCCAGTTCATATAAGATCAGACTTTAAGGTGCTGCTGATGATACACAAAACTGTAAATGTCCCTGTCCCGTTGTAGTGGCAAATAAAAACCGGGTCATGATCATGCATATAAATAGATCAACAAGAGCAACTGTCGGTATCAAAGTCAACAAATAACAGAGAATGTGTTCAAAACTGAACAAAAAATAAATAAACCATCACATTATCAAATTAATATTAAGTAGCCCTGCCATTAGCACACAGTAGAGCTCTAATCCTGGCTGGCATGTTCCCCACGAGCCGTTCACACTGTTGAGGGGTAATCTTGTCCCATTCTTCTTGAATTAATGCTTTTAATTCATCTAAAATCTTCGGTTTATGCTTTGAAACAGACCTTTTGATAATCCACCATAGATTTTCAATGGGGCTCATGTCCGGGGATTGAGTTGGCCAGTCTAAGTCCAACCAAGGAACTTAAATTTGGTGTTAATAGCATCTAGTTTGACTGAGATATCAAACAGTTTACATTTTTATAGCTAGCTACAGAAATTTGTTTGTTAAAAATTAGCACATTTTTTGACCGAGCAAAATTCTTTTGATAGCTTTAGATCAGATCCAGCTGAAGAGTCTACGTGCCAAGTTTCACGCAGATGGGACAAAATCCCAAGGAGGAGTTTGAATAAGTAGGTTTTGCATACTTGGCGAATCAGCAAGCGAAATGTGCACCCAGAAGTGGGCGTGTCCTATGTCAGAAAACCTAACTCTATTGATTAAACATATGGATGTTAGGTTTGTGAATGTGTTATTCAAAATGTGGAAGTTACAGGCAAAAACGCGATTGCATCCATTATAGCGCCACCTACTGGAGTACATGTGCAATTTTTGGTATGGAAGAACTGTGTCCTATTCTATCTGTCCCATATACATTTCAAAGCTCTCAGCATAATGGTTTGGCTGAAATAAATGTTTGCTGTTTATCTTGTAATAAGCCACGCCCACATTGAGCAGTCATGACCACCTTCAAAATATGGCCTCAGGATTGGCCCTACATCATACCGACCAAATTCGGCTCATCTCTTCCCAGTGTCATGGCAACCGAGGATCTCAAAGTTGGTGTTAATAGCATTTAGTTTGAGCGAGATATCAAACATTTTACATGTTTATAGCTAGCTACAGAAATTTGTTCGTGAATAATTAGCACATTTTTTGACCGAGCAAAATTCTTTTGATAACTTTAGATCAGGTCCAGCTGAAGAGTGTACGTGCCAAGTTTCACGCAGATCGGACAAAATCCCACGGAGGAGTTCGAAAAAGTAGGTTTTCCAGTTTTTGCGATTTTGCGGATAAACTTTCTAACCTGAAGTGGGCATGGCCAATCGCAAAGTGATTCAGCTCCATTCAGGGAATCTGGGGATACACGAATGGGGATTTTTGAATGTGTGACATACGGTGTGGGAGTTATAGGCAAAAACGTATTTTCCTCTGTTATAGCGCCCCCTGCAGGCGGATATATGTAGTTTTTTGTGTCTGAGATAATCGCAGGAGTCTGGACCAACCCTCCAAATTGCACTGCCCTCCCTTGCATGGTTTAGCCCGCAGCCAGTGACGGACTGGGAACAAAAAACGGCCCTGGCATTTGCACCAACCAGCGGCCCACAGAGGGGGGGTAACCCAACCTAGCGTGATTGGACAAAAGTTGACACAGACCGCCTTGAACTCCAGCTCTAAATCCTTGGGCCAAGCAGCTTGCCGATGTCACAAAAGACAGAGGGTCTAAGTGTGTCACAGTCCAAGATGTAGCAACATGTTTGACAAAGTTCCAGCCACAAACAAGAGCCGAGTTTTCAGAGACAGAAAAACTGATCGAGTTATGTCTGTGCCTATCCATGTCCGTGGCCTCATCCGAGCGCACCTTCTCAGCCTTGTGTCTTTTGAAGACATGGTACGCAGCACCATGACCCAGAAAAAACTCACACACCTTTCGCTGATGCATGCGCACACATTCACTCTGAACTCCCTGGACGTTCGTCCCCTCATGAGACTTTATCTCCACGACCCCAGAGCGCACCTCGACATGCTGACACCTGTAACCAGGGCACCCGGCCTGCAGCTCAAAGTAAGAGCCTGGTGCTGCCGCGCACTTTCATATCTATTCATGCAGTTTAATGTCACACTACAGTATTTTTGCAAGGTGGTGGGGATGGAGATGGAGAGTGTTGTTTTGATCGTGTGTTCTGTGCGTAATGGATGTGGAGAACTGTTAAATAATGTTGAAATAGTCGGATATTATTTCCTTGTGGTGTGCGTAAAAAGGTTGGAGATGGAAAGTGTTATTTTGTGCGTGCGATCTTTGCGTATTGGATTTGGAGAGCGATTCAATAACTGCTTAAATAGTCAGAGATTATTTCCTTGTGGTGTGCGTAAAAGGATTTGGAGCTAATAGAATCGCGTGTGACATAAACGTAGATGGTGCAGTGACCCAGGTTCATGCCAGCTGACCAAATCTATTGCATTGTTATAGCGTTATTGTGAAGTTTAACTAATAGCGCATATTCATTTGAGAACTGATGATGTCTCTGTGTTACAGGCTCTGGTTGTGTGCACTGAAGTGTATATGACAATAAAGTAGTGAATCTCAATCTATTTATTTATTTTTAAAATGTATTTTAAATAGGCCTATAGGCTCCTTGTTTTTTTGTCCCCAAAAAACAATTTTTTGCACCTGTTCAAAATCACTTCCAGCGGCCCTGAAAATAATAGTAACGCACAGCGCAACTTTAATCTGATTACTGGTGTGGAAATATTAACGCGTTAGATTACTCGTTACTGCAAAAAGTGGTCAGATCAGAGTAACGCGTTACCGGCATCACTGATTGTGTAGCTTAAGTACAAAATGGAGCTTGAAGATGTAAAGAAAAAAATAACAACAGGGGATTTAACTTTGAGCAAGTTTGGAGGAAAATCGAAGGTATGGACACATTTTAAACAAGTCGTGGGCCGTGATAATAACATGTGTCGGCTTTATCGAGTGCAGTAAGTGCGGCACTTGTTGCATTATTCATTAAGATAATTCTAAACAGATTTCTGTAGTTCAAACAACTCAGAATTGTAGTTGAGAACGTCAGTTATAACAGCCCACGTATTAAAAAAAGGTTTAAATCAAGCTCATAATTGCAGCTAATGTGCCGGGCTGGGCTGGAACACAACGGTCGGGTCGGGCTTGATTTTTTGGGCCCGATCTAAGCTCTAGCTAGGACACCAGAATGATTAAACTGTCGCTCATTTTATCAGATAAATTGTTTGCTTTGTATGATGTCACTTCCCGTCTACAAAGCAAACGATTTCATTGGTCAAGCCTGTAGTTTCGCAGACGGAATTCCGCAGACGACAAAGTGGTTCCGGAATTTTTTTTTGCCGCACGAAAGTTCCGCCCTGGTGTGAAAGCTCCCATTATAACCCATGAAATCATTTTTTCTTAAATAAATTACCGTGCGAATAATCCGCACGGTAATTCGCACTTGGTGTGGAACGGCTTTTAGGCTTTACAACCTACAACCATGTTGGACAGGAGGTCGTGTGGCTCAGGCATTGCTCAGTCGTCTCCTGGATCCAAATATTTTACATACTGTATATTATTATCTGTATCAGATGTTCTGTTAATGTAACTTCTGTCAATGTAATGTAACTAAACTGTGATTTTGTTCTGTTCTGTCCGTCCTGAAGACAATCCTCCTCTGTGGTTCTTCATGAGGCTTCTTCCATCTTTTTCTTACACTGTTAAAAGGTTTTTTTCCCCAACATTGAAGTTCTTCCTCACTTGAATCGAGGGTCTAAGGACAGAGGATGTCGTTCACTGTGCAGATTGTAAAGCCCATTGAGGCCATGTGATTCTGATTTTGGGCTAAATAAATAAAATTGATTTGATTCATTGGAATAAACAAGGCTCCACCTCCAGTGCTGTATCCAGATGTTCTCCTATCAGATCCATAGATACAACAGTGCTAATAAAAAGATCTATTCTGTAAACAAGTGTGCAGTTCTGGGTGCTTCTGCAGGCTGAACGGAGAGAGTTTACCACTGTTCACCTGGAAACTCTGGCAGCACTGTGAGAGTCATGTTTTTTACTTTCTCCAGTGCTTTCAGTACCAGACAACCTGTGTGTCTGAGGGATAAGCTGAAACACTCAGGGGTGGATAATAACCTATCATCCTGGATTCTGGACTGCCTCACCAACTGACCACAGTATGTGGGGCACGAGACCAGAGGGAGGGACCAGGACCAGAACCAGGACCAGATCCCTGCAGCTGTTAACCAGCGCTACTCCCAGTAGATACAAAGCTGGTTGAAGTTCAGTTTGAGTTGTATCGATTCAGAGGTGAAGAACGTCTCTTCCTGTTTCACCTGTCCGCTGTTTTTAGAGAGGACTAGAGGAGCTCCTGTGATTGGTCATTACTGAAGCTCACCTACACCTGTTGAGTTAATGAAGCATTCACACTGTTTTCAGCGTCACACTGAGCTGGAGCCAGTTTAGCTGCTGAGGACACTTGTGTGTGTTTGTGTTGTTTCAGTAACTCACCCCCAGTTTATGTTCCTCCATGGTTCACTGAGTGCTGAAGAGACAATTCAGTCAGAAATAAGGAAATATTTGAATTAAAGTTTCATTTTGTATTAACGATATAATTTACATCTGAAATGAACTCCATATCTTACTGGGAGAAGGCGGCTGTTGCTGTTGCTGATTCATCTCTAGAAAGAAAACATTGAGTGAACATAAATAGACTGTAGCTTAGGATACTAAGTTGACATGCTGACTCACAGAGACAAAGTTTTATGTGTGAATAGGAAAACTGTATTTATGGGCTTGTTTTGATGTTAATGTTATTATTTAATACAAAATAATAACCAACAGAAATGAAATACAGATAAGTATTTTAAAATACTACTTAATTCAGGTCAAATGTATTAAAAAGAAAAGACTGAAGTAAGAAGAATGAAGAATAAGATGTTTATCTGTCAAAACATCAACATCATTGTAAGTCTGCATTTTATATATAAATGATGTTTAGATTTATGTTAATTGTGCATCTTACCAACAAAATGCGAACCTAAAAACCACTTAGGAAATGGAGCTGTAGACAGAAAATAAGACATGAAGAACACAATTTACCAGCTGTGGTCGATGTAGACTATTAATGCTGAAACAAACTGTTTTGATATTTTCTAACTAGTCTGATTAAAACAACAATATGATTAACATGAATTTAAATTGGTCAAAAATGCAGAATAAAGTCAGACACATTATTTATACAGCATGTTTCAAAGAGGTATCAGAGTGTTTAATGTGAAACAGGAAGTCATTAAGAAAAAGTGTCAGTGAACCAGGATAATATACAAAACCCTCCTGTCAAACTTTTAATCACACATGTATTATTAATATTCCGTTTCCAATGGATTCAAACCCACTGAAACAACATTTAAAAGTTCATTCTAAAGACTTTCACTAAATAAACATGCTTACCAAACGGTGGTTGTCGCCCTGCCATTGTTGTCGTCAGCTGTTGTAGATCTGCAGCAAACCGAAAGAAGAGACTCTGTATATAAATGATCCTCCCAATTTATGAACCACGTGACTTACAAGAAATCCACCAACTGTGTGTGTGTGTGTGTGTGAGAGAGAGAGAGAGAGAGAGAGTGTGTGTGTGTGTGTGTGTGTGTGTGTGTGTGTGTGTGTGTGTGTGTGAGAGAGAGAGAGAGTGTGTGTGTGTGTGTGTGTGTGTGTGTAGGTGAGAGTTTGGTTTTCTTATAAGTCACGTGGTTCATAAAGTGGGAGGAGCCTTTATAAAAAGAATCTCTTCTTTCGGTTTGCTGCAGATCTACAACAGCTGAACGATGGCTGACTTCCTCGGAGCTGCAGGTAAGAATCTTTCTCCTCAGATTATTCAGTAACATGTTGATTCATAAACATCAGCATGTTAGAATCATCTACGTTATTTCATCACAAGGTTTTAGTTCATTTGAAGTTACTGTTATCAGGAAACAGTTTTCATACATCGATCTGTTTCTTCACTGAAACAGATTAACAGGAAGTGAAGCGAGATCTTAGTGACACTGATACTCTAGTTTTATACTAGACTGGAGATTTACTTGATTTATTTAATCTGATTTATACTGAGCAGGACTGACTTCCAGTCTGATGCACATTAAAACTAAAGTGTAATTGAATTTAGTTATCAGTTTACAACGCATACCGTCCGTAACATTGTCCCGAATAACCTCAGAGGTCCTGCATACTCAGAAAATATGCTGAAAGCAAAACATGACACACTAACGACACTAACAACAGATGAACACACTGACCTGAATGTAACATTCCTCAGTAATTCTGACAGTAATGCCTCAATTGCATGAAAGCAAATATGCAAATACATTTATTGAGCACAGAATATATTTCTGTTTCCACAAAAAAAATCATCTTCAAAATATAATTTATGTTCAAGCAAAGTATATTTTTCTGTGCTCAAAATCTCCCATTGCTCCTTCACGAATGTGGCACAATTATCACGCCATAAATATGAAACATGTCATGGAATGGGAGGGCAGAGAGTAGAAATGCACATAAAACATGAACACTGGTTTTTTTTTCTTTATTACTGTTGCACTTTGTGCCTGTGTTATTTTATTGAATGATGATTTTTGAGACATCATTGCACTGAAATAAATGTATATCATTCAGGAATGTGAATGATTTGTCTCTGTGTTATATTGGCTAATTGAATGATGGGGATACAGTATCCTACTGGTGGAAGTGTGATTTATATTAAATGCTGACACAATGTAGTGTCCAACTTTATCACTCGTAAAGGTAAACAGTGTTAATCAACCTGAAAGCTGCAGCCCCACATTTATTGATCACTGTTGACAGTTCATCTCATGTAAAGTTTTCCAGGCGTCTCTGTTGTAAACTTTGCAGCTCAGTCTGCCTTTTGTGAGGAGGAGGAGTCAGAAATAGGTTAGGGTAAAATCAATAGAATTAAATGAAAAACACATTTAATTGTTTGAACCATTTCCTGAATATGATTAAACATATTGTTAATCAACACATCACACATGTGTCCACAGAGAAAGGTAGCTCTGTTGATGTTGATGAAGGTAACCAGCCACCATCAGAGGATCAAATGGAAGAAGACACAAACCAACAGGTGAGTTAACATCCTGCAGAGTCTCTGTCTTTATTCACCAGCAATATCTTCATTCATATGTTCAGATAACTGACAACAACAAAGAAAGTGTTGTTGGTGGAGCTGAACATTTATCTGTCAGTGGCAGCTACATGTTCACTTTAAATATTCATTCATCACTATAAAGAATATTAAAGGAAAATAGATTATTGTCAAACATTCAAACTGTTAAAATGAACTAAATGTCTCCACTTTTGTTACATTGGTCTCATCACTTCATTGTTATTGTTGACAAACTCAAAGACAGAGTTCACCTGGAACAGAACAATCAGCATTAAGATGAGTTCAGATAGTTAGTGAATATTACATTAATATACATTTAAACTGTTGATGTGTTTCTAACACACACTTACACAACACACACACACAAAGCTTGTATCTGCTGGAAGCTCTCTGTTTCTGTCTCCTCTCTCTGCAGGATGCAGCCGCAGGGTCAGTGAAGTGTCCAAAGTGTGGTTCCTCATTTACACCTTCAGTAGACCAGGTTGGTGAGGAGGCAGTGGAGGTCCATCCTGAACAGGTCAGACTGCAGGCAGGTAGACTTGATGAAACTCTGTACAGAGGTTGCATGTTCTCACCATTTCTGCATTGGTTCTCTCCGGGTACTCAGGCTTCCTCCCACAATCCAATTTTGTGTTTCTGATGCAGGTCGATGTCGACCCAGAGATCCTAAAGGAGCTGAGAGATGTGATGTCAACATCATGTAAATGTAGGTACAACTTTTATTGTTTTAATAAATGTTTCTTACTTAAACCAAGTAACCAGGGTCCCTAAACCAGTACTACTGTGTGTAAATATCAGGGCTGTAACGGTACAAAGAAGTCTCCCTGGTTCAAACACAGTTTGGAGTTAAAGCTCAGTTTGATTATGTTACACAAAAATGCATAAAGGAACATTTTATTTAATCTGAACAAACAGAAAATAATCCTGCTGGGACTCAGACTGCTTTAAACTTTAGTAAATCATTTTCATCATAAAGATGAAAAAAACATTTCTGTGTGACGCTGGGTGAACACTTAACACTGCAAACACTCCCAACACTTTCCTCAAGACTGATGATGTCATCCTGAGTGGCAGCATCTGAAAACAGTCCTGTAGAGCTGCTGTAGCCTCACCTGTCCACACTTTAACAGTTTTTAGGGTTTGACCCTATTTATCAGCTGGAAGTAAGCAGGCAGAAGAAGCAGAGAGACATGATGTGCAGGCTGAGATGAAGATGTAGGAGAAGATGTAGCTGCCAAGAATATTTGTCTACATATAATCTTGAATATTTCTTCCTTTGGATCTGGAATTTAGCTAAAAAAACTTCTGTGGTCTGTTTGATTACATCAGCTACAATAAGAATACCATCCAAATGTTTTTCTCCTGTAGTTAATTATTTGAGTTTCCACTGAGGAAATGTTCACATTAACAATAAAAACACAGGTGAATCCTCTGAGATAATTTGGTCCACATGTACTTTGTCTCCCCCTTGTGGCAGTCAGGTGTCTCTGCCATAAGCACTTCATAGTTGCTGTATTCTCCTTTACAGCGTTGCTCCTCTTCAGTGTTAGAACTGGGATTAAACCTGCAGCTTCAGGTGTGACAGCTTCTCCACAGACACATGAATTAAAAACTTGACAGAGATTAACAAAGATTCACCTGGAGGCTGTAGACCTAATCAATAATGTGTTAACTCATTTGACAGGTGGTGGCAGCATCTGCTAAATACTGTCGTCCACTTTGTCTGTGAGCAACAAGCATTATTTATATAGAGACACAGCTGATCCAGGATGTCAGGAGTTAGTCTGGCTGAAGATGTTGAACAGCAGTCTCTGATGTTACACCAAGACTATATGGGAACATTCAGAGCATCCCATTAAATATGTATTTCTGAAGATTAACATGTTCAGTGTTTAGTTAGTTCCAGATCCTGTCAGAACAGCATCCTGGACCTCACAGATTGGGACCAGCACCTCACGGATTATATCTACCACCTCCTTTGTCACTTTCAGATGATTTTGTGTAATATTTAATGTTATCTATCCTGTCCTCTTATTTTCCAATGAAGTTTCACAAAAATCTCTTGCATGCTGAAGGAGCGGATGTGTCACAACAACACCTGAAGCATTTAATGCAAGAAACATGAGCTGAGCTGCGGTTTATTCTCTTTAGTGTCTCAATATTTTAACACACTAGTGCAGTGCCCGTAGGAAGCATGTATTCTTGTAGAAAAGTGGGAGGTTAAGTAGCTTTTTCATAGATGGTCAAATGAGGTTGTGTTTGAAGGTGGAACATCAGGGATATAATTGGCGTTTTTTACAACTTTTGATTATACCATTATATTTCACCTTGAAAACTATTTACCCTGCCTTGTTTGGTGTCATTATTTTATTTGTGACTGTACAGTTATTTTTTCATTTTGACACACTGTACTAACACAATCAACCTAAAATCACACAAAAACAAAATCCGAGTAGGAAAAAGTGAGATTTTTTACTGTGAAAACTACAAATATGTTTAACGAACCATTTTATTACTTATAATGCAAATATAAATTGTTGTTTGTAAATTGCAAAAACTTCTGCACAAATTTAGCAAAGTTATATGTAACTATTTACATTTAAATGCAGGCAATGCCTCAGGCTCCTCAGCTCATTCCTGCCTGCTCCACATTCAACAGTCCTCTCCTTGTTTGATCAAATCAAATCGATTTTATTTATATAGCCCAAAATCACAATCACATTGCCTCAATGGGCTTTACAATCTGTTACGATACGAGTGATGAAAAACTTGCCATGTTTATTGAAAAAAAAAAACTTTTAACAGGGTAAAAAAACCAATGGAAGAAACCTCAGGAAGAGTCACAGAGGAGGATCCCTCTTCCAGGACGGACAGACATGCAATAGATGTTGCGTGTACAGAAAAGAGCAACAAATCACAGTTTACAAGTTACATCAACAGAAAGTCTGATACAAGTTATATGTAGAGTGAGTGGATCCAGGAGACGACTGAGCAGGACGAGGCATCACCAAGTGGTGCCCAAGCCAGACGATCTCCTGTCCACCATGGTGACCTGAGAGAGAGCAGGCCACACAAGATGATTAGTAATAGTGAGAGAGAGGCATCAAGATTTACAGAAATATAGATATGAGGAGAAAACAGAGGAGAGCAAGGATCCAGCAGAGCCCGGGGTGTGGCGATCCAGATCAGTCAGTATTTCAAGGCAACAGGAGCCCAGATTAGGTAGATGGTCCCAGGAGGCCGTGGTCCATCAGAAGGGAGCCTGAAAGAAAGAGGGGAGGAGGAGAAAGAAAAGGAGGAGGAGGAGGAGGAGGGAAGGAGGAAGCTACAGAGAGTGTAGAGAGTGACACAGCTTGCAGCTTGTGGGAACAGAAAACAAAAACAAAGGTTAGAGAAATGCGAAGTTCATCAGAATAAACAGATTGTTTCTCGTCGGCAGCACAATGTAAAATCCAATACTATAGGAACTCATTGAGACCGACACCGACCCACTGAAGAAGCTTACATGTGATATCAAGGGCTAATTAAAGGCTAAATCGAAGAAGTGAGTTTAGATTCAAATTAGGGCTGTCATGTGATTAAAAAAATTAATCTAATTAATTACAGGATTTGTAATTAATTAATCTAATTAATCACATTTTAATCTCATATCTGCTAAAGGTACCCAAATAAAGAATTCGAATTCTAGGACATTATAAAATTGTATTGCATGACTAATCAATTGAATACACTAAGAAGAGAAGAACTTGCCGTTCAAAGGCCCGAGCAACGATGTGCTCGCCTCCATGTCTGTTGTCACCCTGCTTTGACTAGCGACTCGGGCTGTAACGATACACCAAACTCATGATTCGGTTTGTATCACGATTTTTGACCCACGGTTTGATACAAACCTCGATATTTTTTTCTTTCTAAATCAAACATTTTATTTACGTAGCATTTCAATAACTTATGTATATGATACTTGTCTGATGGTATCAGAGGTGCAGTATTGTGGAGGGCGTGTCTATCTGATGGTCTGTTAACTGCACAGCTCCCTCACTCAACTTAATACAGAGAAATGTCCCACAAAACAACGTTACAGAACCAAACTAAGGTAACGTAGTAACTGTAACTGTCTTTGGCAACAAGGAAAAATACTACAGCTGTACGTGGAGAAGCGTCCTTCCTCCCGCACATCCTACAGACTCCTCGTCACATTTCTGCCCAATAAACAGCGTCTGTCACCGGCAAAAACACTTTACCTCACCGAGTGTTTCTGATTAAAAAAAATCTCCGCGACGGTCAGCCCTCCGGACCGAGACGTCAGTGAACTTTACCCCGGAAGACAGTCTCAGTCGGTTTTGATTGACAGGGGAGACACCGGGGAAACCCCTTAAACACACACACGTCATCATCATGACGTCTACGGTCGTGTCTCTTCAGGAGCCGCAGCGCAGCGGTTCGTCTTTACAGCGATGTTTCGCTCTGTGTGAACGAACAACGGCGGAGAATTGCTGCGGTGTTAATTTGGTGTTACTTACAGCTCATAAGGCTGATCTGGACTGGAGGTTGTGTCGCGATTCTGCCTTCTCACAGCGTGAGACAGGTTCGTGGATCTGAGTGTCGCCATTTCAGCTTCCTCGTGCTAGTGCTACAGTGACGTCCCAGATAGCAATTGGACGCTGTAACAGAACAGGGCCGCAACCGCAATACGATAGAGCAGGATCTGGCCCGGCTCCGCCTCACGGACTCGTTCCTGAGTCCAGACGCACATCGGGCCGAAGCCGTTTCGGATCTGTTTTTCGGGGTTGTTGCGGATCTGTGCCAGGGCCGTTCCAGCGCCGCCTGATCATGGCGTTACAGATTCGGAGCAGGTCCGTAAAACGACTCCGCTTACCGGACCAGTGCCAGATGTGATACGATCCTGCTTAAATCACCACCGGATTCACCTTTTGCCTTATTTTCGGCATTTTTGTCAGTTAGGCTAGGCCTCAAATCTAGGAAAGACACTATCTGGCCCATGTTTGCATAGTTTTACCGAAACAGAGAAAGTGCGTTCTTCCAGACAGCCATCAGAAAAAATACGTAGGCTACAATTAAATGAAATAACTCGTTTTAATGATCAAAACACATATCAAAACAACGTGAACAAAGTCAACAAACGTATTAATGACTACTGGTGGATGGTGTCGAAGAGCAGCTTCAGATGAGGTTTTGATATTGCTGCTGCTGCTGCTCCTGCTGTGCCAGCCTCTCCTGGCGCACGCCGCTCCTATCTGTTGACAGGGCAAACCAGCGTATGGAATGCGCCCCGATCTCTGCTTCCGCCGCCTTTGCCGTCAATGAGCATTGCGCACTGCACCTGGTGGGAAAACACAGACGTCATTAGAGATTAGGTTGAAAGAAAAATTTGGATCAGTGCGACAAAACAGGCCTACATGACATTTGCTCAAAATGAAGATTAGCCCATCGTTCTAATTACTTCTATAAGGTTCCTCAAAGGCGTGCGTGTTGTTGCAGTTCCCAAGTTCACGTCGGTATTCTTTCCGAATCTGTGCAGAGAGGAGGTTGAGTGTAGCCTACAGCAGGCGCGTCGTCAGACCTGGGCATCCGAATGTTTTGGGAATAGCCCCGGATCTTTGTGCCTTGAAAAAAAAAGACATCAAATATAATTGCCTAATGGTGAAAGGTTTTTATGTGGTTGCATATCGAACGGCCAGCAGCCACAAATGCGACATTGTCACCAGCGCAACATGCGCAGAAGCTGGCCTGGCTTTCCTCATGGAATATGCCATATGTGAGCAGAGATATCAATGATCGATATCTTGGTTAGGGCATAACAGTGCGCTCTCCACATCCCTAGAGTTAGATCGGGTCAAATGATATGTTTCTGATTGGACCAAAGTGTCAGTTGGACTTCAGAAAGGCCGAAATTCAACAATACTAACGGCCGTAAGCGGTCATTGTGACCGCTGGATTTAAACTCTATAATATCTCATGTAAATACCCAACTGAGTGATGAATGCATTCACTGTGTCGTGATATTTTAAAAAAAAAACGAAATAACACCAAAATGTACATTTTAACAAGTCCAACTGTGCATTTATCAATTTTCATATCATCGCACATAAACCGTAATTATTGCATTTATTTACCCAAGATTTTAATAGAGAAAACCCAGAACAAGAAAATTAACAATTAAAAATAACTTATTTGATTATGAAACATTTTATTTTAACACTTAATATATAATAAAATAAATAATAATAATCGAAAAAGCTGGAAACGAGCTGATCTAAAGCAAAAACAAAGAAGGAGCCGTTGTGATCACTGGTCACAGTCAGATTACCTCCGCTCTCCGCACAGTTACACAGGGCTTGTGGCATTTCAAGTGTCCGACGTTTGGTTCCGTTTGCAGCTCTTTGGACCGGCACTGCCTCCGTGTCCGTGTCTGCTGCGGTGGTTGTTTCCGCTGCTGCCCACCTTGTGCCGACTGCCGCAGCCTCTTTCCCCTCCATGTATTCTGCCCTCAGCTCCTCTGCAGCTGCTGCAGGACTTTCCTCCGGCTCTCCTGCTGCTGGTGCTCCTTGAATAAGATGCGGGCATTGATCCCAGCCAGGCCGAGGATGTTATAGAAGACCGCAACCGGCCATATTCGCTGACACAGAACCGGAGGCAGTGCCGGTCCGAAAGGGCTGCAAACGGAACCAAATTTCGGACGCTTGAAATGCCACAAGCCCGTGTGTGGTAACAGTGAGAGCGGAGGTAATCTGTGAACATAATCACAACTGCCCTTTTTTTGTTTTTGTTTTAGATTAGTTCGTTTCCAGCTTTTTCGATTATTATTACTGTTTTATTATAAAGCTTGTGTTAAAATAAATGTTTCATAATCAAATAAGTTAGCCTACTTTTAATTGTTGATTGTCTTGTTCTGAGTTTTCTCTAATAAAAATCTTGTGTAAATATGCAATAATTACGGTTTATGTGCGATGATATGAATATTGATGAATAATTAAACTTGTTAAAATGTACACTTTGGTGTAATTTCGTTTTGTTTTTTTTAAATTGGCTATCATGACACAATTATGCATTCATTACTCAGTTGGGTATTTAACCGCAATACGATAGAGCAGGATCTGGCCCGGCTCCGCCTCACGGACTCGTTCCTGAGTCCAAACGTACATCGGGCCGAAGCCGTTTCGGATCTGTTTTTCGGGGTTGTTGCGGATCTGTGCCAGGGCCGTTCCAGCGCCGCCTGATCATGGCGTTACAGATGCGGAACAGGTCCGTAAAACGACTCCGCTTACCGGACCACCCGGTATTTTATTATTTAGGCTACATGACAGATTATAGAGTTTAAATCTAGCGGTCCAAATGACCGTTTACGGCCGTTCTAGTAGTGTTGAATTCTGGCCTTCTGAAGTCCAACTGACACTTTGGTCACAGGGGATCCGTTGACAGCGGAGAGTCAGCAGCTGGATTTTGCGCCCACGGTCAGTAGTATTAGGCAAACAAACGAACAACAACCATCCCGACCATTATTCATTGTATTATTACTTTTGTGGGAAGTTATTACAATAAAGATTTTCACGTCCCCACAAATAAATCCTGCAAAATCCTGCAAAATCTCTCTCTCTCTCTCGGTCTCTCTCAATTCAGTTCAATTCAATATGCTTTATTGGCATGGATGTAACATAGACAGTGTTGCCAAATGCGTCAAGTAGCCTAATAATAAATTATAAATTAAAAATAGCCTAAATAAATAAATAAAATAAATCAATAAATAAAAAGCATCACTGTCCTGCTCAAATGACTTTTGAGCATGCCCTCTCGGGTAATATTGCTTAAATCTATACTTTGACTACAGGCTAGGATTTTCGAGACTATTGGCCGTATAGGCTATATGTCAAAGGCGAATTACAGGCAGCACACTTGCACAAATACAATCGTTTTCCCTCAAAATATCCATGCAACTACAGGAATATAAATCGTGTCATCAATGTTGGGGTCATATTAAGCGGCCGCTTGTTCCAGGTGTATCGGCATATAGCCTATGCAAGTGCTCAAATGTGAGGAAGCGTGATTAAACCTCCCAAAACTCGATGTTCATTTGCAGCGGTCACATCATTTCCGAACACGCAGGCACGTCGTCATACCACATTGCCTCCACTAGCCAAAATATTTTCCAATAAAACCCAAATGTCGCCTGCAGAATGACGATATAAGCCATACACACGTCGTTTTGATTGTAATTGTAGGCTACCAGCTCAACATCATCTGACAGTGTCACTGATGCAGCTAGCATAAGTTCTCTGACCGCCTCACAGCAGAGGGCAGCGAGGTTTTTCTTCTGCTAATGCAAGGAGGCGGTTAGAGATCTATAAGCTGCAGGTTGTAGCATCAGTGACAGTGACACTGATGGCAAGCTGGCTGTATACAATTGCAATTAAAACGAGTGTTTAAATGGTCGGTCAAAGTGTAAAATTAAGCTCACAATGATGCAGTGAAATCGGAGGCTCCATGTCGTTTTCATGAATGTGCGCCTGCAATTCTCAGCGCTATAACAGGAAAAAGCTAAGACCACCTTTTAAAAATCAGCACATTAGCGCAAATCTATGCCATGACATTAAAAGTTCACTCGGTTAGCCTATAACTCGGTCTATTCTGTGCGACACTTTTCACAAGCGCTATAGAGGCTTTAACGTCAAACAGCTAGCTAACACCGACTCCACTGTGGTGAACAAATGATTAACAGCACTTTAACTTGCTATCTACAAAACCAACAGCTTTTCACTTGCACAATGCATTTAAGGTATAGACAGTAAATTAGAATAAACACATAGAAACTTACTTGTAGTAGCATGGTCAGTTCGAAATGTCCGAAAGTTCAGAAGAACAGATGAATCTGGTGTGAGCATGTAGGTCCGATGATTTTTTGGGGGGGCGCTTCTGGCTGAGGTCCGTATTACGGATGTGGGCCGTTTCTGTATGACGACAGTCCAGCGAGACCAACGGTCACTTGGCACTTTGGCGCTGTCGTAAGACGGACCTGAAACGGACCTGTGCCAATGTCAGCATCTCTCTCCCTCTTCTCTCCCAATTCGTGCATATTGGGGTCCCTGGGGTGCCTGCCTACTTCAAGCATCTTTGTGATGGACACATTGTGCATGACAAACAAAAAAGTTTGGCTTTGGCATTATTTTTATTTAACTTAACTAGTGAGAACAAATACTAGATAACTGCAAGGATGAATGTTTTTCTGTATAAATATAGGCTGGGAGATAGGCATATATACCGAAATAACCGGTCTGTCCAACTATTTCTATAGCTGGGACATTTTAAATGGGCTAAATTCATTGTTAAATGCAGTCGGCTCAAATCTGTATCACAGATTCGGGCCACACCGGTGAAGCCTATGTCAAAACAGTGTCGGCTAAAATCCGTATTGCAGATATGGGCCAGAGCAGTTTTTAGCCTTTGTTGAATGCAGTCGGCTCAGACCTGTATCACGGATTCGGGCCACATCAGTGTAGCCTATGTGAAAATAGTGTCGGCTCAGATCTGGATTGCAGATTTGGACCAAATCAGTGTCAGACACAGCTAATGTCTTTCGGTTGCCTGCTGGAAAAATGACCTGGGCCAGATCTGTAAAGCGATAGAAATACGAAACTGATGGCAGTTGGAATGTTTAAGCTGAAACTTCTATCTGGCACGGATCTGGTCCACAATCAGAAAACGTATCTGTGCTAGAAACGGAGGCAAGGGGCTTAAAACGGATCCGGGCCAGATGTAAAGGTTATCTGGGGTGTCACTGCCAAATGCCTACGGATCATTCAATGGGCCAAATTTCAAATGCTCGCGCATTGAATTGCCACTCAGAATCTCAGAATTAATTGCGTTAATTTTTGTAACGGGCTAATTTGAAGTGTAACTAATTAATCTAATTAAGGCGTTAAACTGACAGCCCTAATTTAAAGGCATCAACAGAGCCAGACTGTCTGATGTCAGCTGGGAGGTTATTCCAGAGGAAAGGAGCCCGATAGGAAAAAGCCCTGCAGCCAGCTGACTTCTTCTTGATCCTGGGAGCCATCAGGAGCCCTGAATGTTGAGAGCGTAATGCCCGAGTTGGAATATCTGGTTTAATTAGATCTGACAGGTCCGTGTACAGTTTTGTATGTCATCAGCAGCACCTTAAAGTCTGAACTTAGATGCACTGGGAGCCAGTGCAGAGATGCTAAGGTTGGTGTAATATGATCAAATTTTCTCATACGTGTTCAGACTCTGGCTGCAGCATTCTGAACCATCTGAAGACTTTTAGTGTCTCACATGGACCTGAAAATAACTGGTTGATAGTTATTTAGTGATCCTGGGTCGAGGTGTGGTTTCTTCAGTAGAGGCTTAACCACAGCAGACTTAAAACTGGAAGGGACAACACCAGTCATAAGAGATGAGTTAACAATGTTTAACATTGTAGGTCCCAGTGCTGGCCATAGTTCTTTAAACAGTTTTGCCAGAAAGCGGTCCAGGACGCAAGTAGTTGGTTTTGAGGATGAGACAATTTTAGACAATATCTCAAGGGAGATATTTTCAAAAGTGTTTAGAGCTGAGACTAACTGAGAATCGACAGCAGGATATTTTTTAACATACTTTGACGAGGAAGACAGAGATGATGAGTTAATTTTAATTCTGATCTCATCAATTTTATAGCAAAAGAAATCTAAGAAATCATTTGCATTAAAGGGTGCACAGCTCACCGACTGAGGTTTTTGAGTAAGTTTAGCCACGGTGTTAAAGAGAAATCTAGGATTGTGTTTATTATTGTTTATTAGGCTGGAGAAATATGCTGTTCTAGCAGTATTTAGAGCACGCTTATACTTTAGTACACTATCATATGCCAAGGTATAGACCTGCCACAGAATCGAGAAGCGAAACAAGTTTTGACTCACAAAACAAAAAAATGACTCTACTACACATTAAACACACTACACCAAACACTACATTACACACTAACTGTACTGTATACTGTATCACTACACAGGTCACAGAGGACAAACAACCATAGCACAGTGAACAAAATGTATTTACAGTTTAAAGAAGCACTATAGAGGTCTGTTTGTTTACCATCAGCTAAATAATGAAAAAGAAACAACTCAAAATATTCTGTGGTGTAGCTTAAGAAGACCTGAAAGTGTATTACAGTTTTTCTTGATTGCTTTGAAGCAGCAGTCAACTCAAACTCCACATTTTCAAAACAGTTAGCACACAGGCCGAACAGGCACTCATAGTCAAAATGACTCATTTTGTTTGCAAAAGGCTCTAAACGTGTCAAAACATTTAAAATATGCAACAAAAGCTAATTTTGCCTTCAAATAACACAACTTGCAAACAAGTGTATGAGCTCTTCCAATCAACCATTACGCAGTGGACAACAAAATACAAAATACAGCACTCAGTGTGAATCGGTTCACCATTGCTTGTCATTGTGGCCAATTACTCTACGTAGCTTTCATGCTATTTGTTGTCAAATTTGCCTTCTTGCAAAGAATTGAATCCAGAATCAGAAATGCTTTGGTGCATTTTTGATTCCATTGATTCTTTTTTTTCTTCGAACTGTGGCTGAAAACTGAAATATTACACATAATGCATGTAAACCAAAATAAAATCTATTAGAGTATAAGAAAATAAGAGAGCTGGTAGTCTCATAGTTCACAAAACATTTCTGCTGCTTAACAGCAAGCATTTTCCTGAACAACTGACCTGTTTTAAAACATAGAAAAGAAGTTAAAGATAAAAAATATTACCGTAAAGTACAACAATCTATTACTGTAGAGTATAAGAAATAGCCACTATTGATACTCAGTCTCTTCTGTCTTGATGATGGGGCCACATGGCCTCATCCACATCACATTCATTATCCTCTCTTTCAATGAACCAAGGGAAAAATCTTCTTGGCATTCCTCTGCACCTATTTCTCATTCTCATCTGCCTTAGACCTCTTCCATCCATGTTGGCAAAGAACAACACAGCCGCTGCACTTTTTAAGGCCTTTTGAGGCCCTGACTATGAACACGAATCATTCCCAGATAACTGATGTACTTAAAGGACACAGGCAGATCTTCAGCTGCACTGTTTAATCCACACTTAAACATAGATCAGCTTGTTGTACTTACCTCAGCGCAGCATTGTGTCTGCTGACCGCTGTGTCCACCAGACCATCACCACTCTACTGTTATAGCCCTAATAAATACTAATAACTCAACATGAATCAAACAATATATTACAGATATAAGAAGATGTGACTGTGATTAACAAATAACACTTTAACTGTCTCTTCTCCAGATCATCTAGATGCTGACATTTTAAAGGAGGGCATCGACAAGACATCAGTTGACCCGCAGAAGCTTTTAAACTTCTTTCAAATTGTTGAAGCTCTACACAAGAACGCTGATCAAGGTGATCATACACAGTAAACATATATATTTTCTCCTTCTTTCTATCTTCATCATGTAGAAACATGTTGTGTCTCTACTGTTACTGTCCATGGAAACAGGAACAACATGATCCTGCTGCAGTCAGGGAGCTAAAACAGTCTGTCATCTGGATTTAAACATCCTTTCAGACTTTTCTTCCATGGTGGCAGAGGAAGAAGCTCTGACACCACCAGGTGTTTTATCCTGCTGAAATAATCTGATAACCTGATTTAGTTTCTGATAAAACTCAACACATTCTGATAACAAACACTTGTAACAACCAAAATGTGGAAAAAACACATCTTACAATATGAATGTAAGTGAGAAAAGATTCCTGGATCTGTTTCTTTTATAAAACCGTCCTTCATCCAAGTTGTTAGTTTGTTGTGTAATCCTGCTGTCAAACCAACCAAAACAACAAATATTCTCAGGTTAAAACTAGAGATGCACCAATCCAGTTTTTTCCGATCCAATCCCGATACCGATACCTGGACTGAGCGTATCGGCCGATACCCGATACCGATCCGATACCGTTGTTGAATTAATAATAAACTGTATACCTTCCACCATGTGAAAGGGGCTAAAGGCACCAGACTTTCCTAACTAAGACAAAATAATCAAACAGTTACCGAACATTGTAAACATGTGTAACATTAATAATAATATTACATTTAATTTATATAGCGCCTGTCAGGATACCCAAGGACACACGTAACAAAGTGAAACAAACAAAACAAAGAATGTATGTAGCGCCTGTCAGTCAGCACGGAGGGAACACTAGCACCGAAGTCAGTAGCACCGTCTGTAAACAAACTAGCGTCTGGAGGCTCCGTGCACACAGCGGGGGCGACCATCCAGCATCGCTGCGAGCCGGGGAGACCGCAGCAGCAGAGGAGGAGACAAAGCAGCCCGGCGGTGAATAACCCTGAGGTTGTGGTGGAGGGAGGACCAACGGAGCAACGATGGACAGCCCACAGAGTGTTGAGTACGTCGGTTTGAAAGTTAGCGTTGTTAGGCTAACAGCTGATGGCGGGGCGACTAGCTAATCAGCGAGAAATGTGACGTGAGTACGTGTAACGTCCTGCAAACAGGAATACAAAATAAAACATAGCAGCTGAACCTGAGAATAAACTAATAAAGAGTTGGTCAGACAACAACTTGTGCTCTTCCAGCATGCGACACACTGACGCTGACGAATGACGTAGGATTTGCTGCGACGGCGAAAAAAAAACAAAACTGGATCGGCTGGTGGATCTGTTTCATTTTACCGATCCCCGATCCAGCCCTTTTGTCAATATCGGAGCCGATATCCGATCTTAATATCGGATCGGTGCACCCCTAGTTAATACTGAACCTCCTTAAAGAAGATGAGCGACACGTTCTCACTCCCAACATGTTAAACACAGCAGCTCAGTGACATAAAGCTTCAATATCTGATGCTCTGCTGACCTCTGTAGTGCAGCGTTGCATGTGGATGCTGAGAACAGGCTGCAACTCCACACTAATAATTCAGTTTATATGTTGAAATAAACAAAACTGAACTTTACATGCGTTACGTTTACTCAGTAATTGTACTTAAGTTTTCACACAAAACATGTGATGGTTAATATAATCAGATATTTAAAGCAGTGACGGCTGGTAGTGATTTTGGGTGGGTGGGCTAACGAATGCATTGCATTTATCAATACTTCACACAGCAGCAACAGTAGCATCACATCAAGTTGCAGCAACAACAGTGTATGTTTTGTTATAGAATCAGAAGCAGAATCAGAAATACTTTAATAATCCCAGGGGGAAATTACTTGCTTATTTCTTAGGAAGTGCTCTATGGCAACACTGGGGAGACATATAAGAATGGCCTGATGCCGAAAATCTCTCTCTCTCTGGTTCACAATATTGCCAAAGCATACAGGAGTACACAACAAGAATATTAATAATAAAGATGATAATAACAATAATGGCAATAATTTATAATTAATTGGATACAAATCAATGTTTTCAAAGAAAGTATTTTTTATTAAACAATGACAGACAACAAGAATGTGTGTTTGTGCGTGTGAACAAGAAAAACAAAAACCAGGGGCAGGTGATCCATGACATCGCAACCATGAAGAACCAAATGAAAAAAAAAAAAAAAAAAACTTAAGCCGGGCATACACTGTGCGATATTTTAAATCGTTTGATTCAGCCCCAGCTCAAACTGCACGACTAGATCGCTGAGTTCAAAAGTTCGCAGCCCACGAGTAATGTTCTCACACTGTACGACCCGATGCTCTGATGCGACCTGACTGCTCACACTATACGTTCATAATACTCACGTCGGACTTCTGTATACCGGAACTGCAACGTCAAAAAGAGGTAGAAGAAGAGGATGAACCCGGAAGTGGGAGACACCGAAGATGCTCAGTAAAAACAAACGCGCTGCTTTGGCAATTTGTGCCATTCTGTGTGGCGATAAATCATAACATTAACTTACCAGGCAGCTGCAACTGTGCGGCAAGCTCGTCAACTTTTTCCCGGTTGTTCCGGTCGTGATAAGTCTGGGAGGCCACGTCAAAAAGGCTTGGGTGAGCCTGCCACAGTTCCACCAGCTGTGCCTCCATTGCCTGGGTCCAGATCACTCTCTGCGCCGCCATGTTCCTCCGTGTTTTGACGTGACATCAGAGATTGCGCATGCTCTGTGCGAGAGGATGAGGCAAATCGGGTCGTGGCACTGCTTCTACTGTGCGATACCTTCACGAGGAGCGACCAGGATTTCAAACAAGTTTGATTTTCTTGCGAGCACACGATTTGTGATCGGGAGTTCGTCGTGAGGTTTTAATCGCTCGTCGTTACCCCACGTACACTGCACGAAGCACGACCTACGATTGGGTCGAAATTCGGCCCGATCCAAAAAATAGTCGCACGACTGGAAAATCGGCTCAAAACGAGCCGACAATCGCACAGTGTATGCTGGGCTTTAGGAGAAGGACCAAATTGGCAGCCAATTTGCAGACCATTAGCAGCAGCCACCGCCACCACCGTCAGCCGCCATGACCACCACCGTCAGCCGCAGTGACCACCACCGTCAGCCGCAGTGACCACCACCGTCAGCCGCAGTGACCACCACCGTCAGCCGCAGTGACCACCACCGTGACCACCACCGTCAGCCGCTGTGACCACCACCGTCAGCCGCAGTGACCACCACCGTCAGCCGCAGTGACCACCACCGTCAGCCGCAGTGACCACCACCGTCAGCCGCAGTGACCACCACCGTCAGCCGCAGTGACCACCACCGTCAGCCGCAGTGACCACCAGCAGCAGCCGCCGCTTAAAATAAAGCACAGTAGCCTATATGAAGTAATGAAAGTAACCATGTTAAATTGAACACAGAACAGCACAAAAAATTAAATGCAGCGAACAACACGTCACATAATAAAAAGGTAGTATGTCCCAAAATTCAATGACATTAAACGAAATATTTATTACAAACGCCCCCTTATTTCAACTAGTGCTAGCAGCTAGAACGAGTCCTATATCACACACATAACCGACTAACGATGGCTGACACGGTCAGGTTCAGCAGATAAAAGCCAAAATAAATAAAACCCCTTAGTAATACATGTAAATCCTGCTTGTTAGTTACCAAACATCTTTAATATAAAAGTTGCTAGCGATTCATTACCGGACTATTACGTTACCTTTACAGCTGGCGAAGTCGCACTAGCTAACTAGCTAGCAGGCAATGCTTGAAAATTGGCTCTAACAACCAAGATAAAATATAGATAATTATGCTGTGCACGTACAAATGAAGACCAGTGTAAGCATCACAAAGGGCCTCTGATACAATATAGACAGTTGACAATTCAAAAGAGGTCGATATTTCAGTAACTTACCTCTGGAGCTAATCGATGCGCCGCAATGTAAGTGAATGAAGTCCAGCGCCCAAATGACAGTGTTTGGAACTAATCCGAGCTCCATAACCCGGAAGTAGGCGGTACAAAGCGCCAACTAGAACTGCGCTGTGATAGGTCGAAGGTCACTGTACTGTTGCTACCGCGCTGTGATAGGTCGAAGGTCAGCATATGAAGGGGCGTGTCAGGGCACCTGTCAATCAAACGTCAATGGTAGTTTACACTACTGAGTTTGGGCCGAATGAATTTAGCCCAAATGGGGGCGTGTCACGACACCTGTCAATCAGAAGTGAATGGAAGCTTGCTACTGTGCTTGGGCTGAACACATTTAGCCCATTCACAGGAAAAAAAAACAAGATATCTCATATATCCTGGGTTTTTTCTGCCACTTTTGGTGCTGTTGCTGTTTTAGGTTCAATCAAAATTTAAAACAATGTGTTCTAAGGTTTTTAGTAATATTTTTTAATTTTTAATGTAAAAGGTAGGGAGGGCTTAGCCCTGTTAGCCCATATATACCAGCCGCCCCTGATTTAAAGGCAGGAACACCCCAGTCCAACTGTTGGACGTCTGAAGCATTTGGATTCATTCTGTTCAGTGTGTTCAGCTGCGTCTGAAGCTTTCGGAGCCGTTCGGACGCTGTCTGCTCTGATTCAGCAAGTGAAGTCCGAGGAGGAGGGCTGTCGACGTCTGAGCCATTGGATTCTCTGATTGGTGGTGTGCTAGCGAATCAGCGCGGTGTGTGGGAGGTGCAGAATACTGTGTGCGCTTTGTTTTTGGTCCGTGTACCGGTCCGTGTATGTTTTGGTCATTCGATTTCCCTGTCAGAAACGGGTATTAAAAAACAAAAAACGAGTGGTTATTTGATTTTCGTTTTAAAATACCAAAATTAAAATTGAAATACAAGGCGATTTTCTTTTTCATGGTCAAAAGGGGTTGAGCGAAATTTAAAAAATGATTCGATTTTCATTTTCTATTTCATATAACAAAAAATAAAATCACTCGAAAACAGAAACGGGAAAAAGGCCTGTTTTTTCATATTCTGAGACCGGATGTTGTCATTTACAGGACGGTGCTGTGCAGAACAAACAGTAGGCTACGGCGGGGTAATCTACCGTGACACATGGACATGAACTGCGGTCAAGCCGGCCGTCACGCTCCGTGGTCAAATCAGCCGCACTTAAATTTCCAGTATACAAGTATTCTCAGCAGTATGGTAAATGCGGAGAAACAGCGTATTTACTGTCGGTTTTCAAAATAAAGGTATTATGAACAGTAAGCTATTATCCGAACCTACATTTAAAATTCAACATGTTACATTAAAGTGTTTCATGCACCCATGATGAATAAAGAAACACTTAATATCAAGAATCTTTACTGCACCAGTGTGGAGGAATGCCAAAATAATAGTCCCATATTTAGGTGCTGTAAAACCACATTGCTCAATTAGTGCACATTAGTGCAGTAAAAATGCTTGATATCAAGTACAGTTGTAGTCTCAGATGTGTAGAAGTGGGCGCGTCGTTAGACCTGGGCATTCGGGGCTACAGCCCCGGATATTTTGGGAATAGCCCCGGCTCTCTGTGCCTTGAAAAAAAAAATCAAATATAATTGCCTAATGGTGAAAGGTTTTTATGTGGTTGCATGTCGAACGGCCAGCAGCCACAAATGCGACATTGTCGCCAGCGCAAATTGCGCAGAAGCAGACCTGGCTTTCCTCATGGCATATATGGGCAGAGTCAGAATAATTTGTTGCAAATTCAACATCAGTGTTATTCTTCCCCCCTACTGTTTAGTGCCATTGCAGCGTTTATAGCAGGGATGGAAATTAAACCCGCCACTCGCCAAAATGCGGGTGAATTTGTGTGCTGGGGAGTGAATTGAATCAGTTTACCAGGTTAATTCCAGTCAGATCTGAGCCAATTAATCTCAATGATCGATAACTTGGTTAAGGTATAACAGCACGCTTTCCACGACCTTAGAGTTAGATCGGGTCAAATTATATGTTTCTGATTGGACCAAAGTGTCAGTTGGACTTCAGAGGGGCCAGAATTCAACATTAAGTTCAACACTAGAATGGCCGTAAGCGGTCATTTGGACCGCGTGATTTAAACCCTATAATGTCTCATGTAAATACCCAACTGAGTGATGAATGCATTCATTGCGTCATGATATTTTTTTTAAAAACAAAATAACACCAAAGTGTTTTAACAAGTTTAATTATATATTTATCGATATCATAGTAAACCGTAATTATTGCTATGTACACAAGATTTTAATAGAGAAAACTCAGAACAAGAACATTAACAATTAAAAGTAACTTATTTGATTATGAAACATTTTATTGTAACACGTAATATATAATAAAATAAATAATAATAATCGAAAAAGCTGGAAACGAGCTGATCTAAAAACAAATAAAAACAGCAGTTTCGATCACTTTGAGCGCTCCTTGAATAAGATGCGGGCATTGATCCCAGCCAGGTCGAGGATGTTATAGAAGACCACTGGCCATCTCCGCTGACACAGACACAGAGGCAGTGCCGGTCCAAAAGAGCTGCAAACGGAACCAAACATCGGACCCTTGAAATGCCACAAGCCCGTGTGTGGTAACTGTGCGAGGAGAGCGGAGGTAATCTGTAGACTGTGACCAGTGATCACAACGGCTCTTTGTTTTAGATCAGCTCGTTTCCAGCTTTTTCGATTATTATTATTGTTTTATTATATGTTAAGTGTTAAAATGTTTCATATTCAAATAAGTCATTTTGGGGTTATTTCATTTTTTTGTTTTTTTCTAAAAATATCATGACATAATGAATGCATTCATCACTCAGTTGGGTATTTACATGACAGATGACAGAGTTTAAATCTAGCGGTCCAAATGACCGCTTACGGCCGTTCTAGTAGTGTTGACTTCTGGCCCTTCTGAAGTCCAACTGACACTTTGGTCACGGGGGGATCTGTTGTGTGACAGCGGAGAGTCAGCAGCTGGATTTTGCACCCACGGTCAGTAGTATTAGGTGGATATGCAAACAAACAAACAACAACCCCAACCATTCATTGTATTATTACATTTGTGGGAAGTTATTACGATAAAGATGTTCACGTCCCCACAAATAAATCATTGCAAATGTAATAGTTATTACATGTGTAGGAAATAGCATGTTACGTTTGTAGTAGGAAGCGGCTCTTACGTTTGTGGAAAATGTATTACATTGTTGGGTTTATCACATTAAATGCTGCAGATTTTTATTACGTTTGTGGGTTTAATGTAACATGTTGCATTTTAAATGTAGGTTCGGATAATAGCTTACTGTTCATAATACCTTTATTTTGAAAACCGAAAGTAAATACTGTTTCTCCGCATTTACCGTACTGTTGAGAGTAGGCTACACTCGAAATTTAAGTGCGGCTGATTCGACCAAGCAAACGCGAACCACGGCTGGCTTGACCACAATCAACGACGCACCTTTCCTCATCTCATAAATACAAGATTTTTTCTCGTAATTACGAGATAAGGTGTCTAATTTTTTTTATCCAGTGAATGCAATGCGCTTCCGTAGTATGCAGCTGTATTTATCTGAAACAGTTAAGTTTCGTTTTGAGCGTAAAGTAAAGAGAGTTGCGTGCTTAAGCCTCTCGTTTACAACTCATAACACAAGCGCCAGCTGCTTATTGCATCTCGCGCAAGCGCAGAACGTACACGCTGCTGTGGAGCTGGCAGCACGCCGAAGCGGTGTGTTTCAATGCAACTTTTGTGCCGAACGGGTCAGACGAGAGGCAACAGAGTGGTCGGAGAGTGGTCGGATAAGGCAGTTGGACGTCTGGGCGGTGTGTGGGGGGCTTTAAAGATTAAACCCACAACAGGAAGTGAAGTTAGAATCAGCTCCACTAACTGCAACATTAATAATAATTCAATATTAGAATATCTTCAGGTTTATCAGTCACATTTTACTGCACAAGTTCTGCTGATCATTTAAATTCACTTTGATAATAACACATATTTACCTGTAACAGAGTATTTTCACAGTATTAGTACTTTAATTAAAGATGTGAATACTTCCTCTATTTTTATTAGACACAAATCGTGTCATCAAACTCAGTAACAGTTACACACAAATATGAATCTGAATCTGACTGTATTCTGCTTTATTGTTCATTAGGACAGAAACCCTCAGGGTCCAGGTCCAAGCAAAAAGGTGAGTGTCATATTCCAACCAGGTTCTTTCAGTGTTTCTGAATAAATGTTCACAGTTTGTTTATCTGTGTGTGATGGTGTAAATAATGGTCCAACTGCTTTTTTACTTATTAATTATTATTGTTTTAATTGATGCTCTCTGTTTGTGATCTCCACTTTGCTGCTGTCATAATGCAGATGTCTGTTGTGGCACTAATGAAGGATTTTATCTTTCAGAAAAGACCTCTACATCAACAAGTTCAGGGATTTCAGGAGCACGTGTATACAAAGTGAAGGTCCACTCAGTCAGTACTGGTCTGACCTGTGGTGCTGATGGTGAAATACTGGGAAAAGTGAAGAATATGGGATGGTCAACACAGGTGAAGATCACAGACTATCAGGAGTGTGACATCATCATCGCCTTCTGTCCAATCACGTCTCGTGTTGGATCAGATGTGGAGGCAGCCATGAGAAAGATTCCAGGTAATGAAAGATTTGTTTCTAACTCTCTCTTATTGTTATCAAACTAATCTGTACAGGGATTATGTTCAGATTATATTCTGATTATAGTCTCCAACTCTCAGAACCAGAGTTCATGTTCTGTCTGAGCCTGTAGTTCTGGTTCTGCAGCTGTACGTACAGTCGGTCAACATGTGCACAGTTAGCTCAGATACTTTATGGTTCACGTGTGGACAGATTACTGAGCAAACAGCCACAAACGATGCAGCTTCATTGACAATGTGGTCGTTATGAGAGAAAGAAATAATTGAATGAAACTCACCAATGTTCAGACGGATGTATTATATTGTTCCTGTGTTGTTTAGTCCTGTAATGTTTGTGTTTTAAGAAAAATGTTCTCTGCACGTTCTTCTTCACAGGAAGTTGATCTTTGAAATTTGTCTCATATTTTGTCTTTTCAGGTAATAAACGTGTCATTTTAGTGCTGATGCATCACACCAGACGTGTCGACTTTTCCACTGATATCAAAAAGTGGAGTGAAACCTTTCAGAACGTTGTGTTGGATGTTCATGTTCTCTTCCATGAGACTCGGCTGGGATTACTGAAGTGTTCAAGAAATGATGAGGCAGTTCATCAAATACAAAAGGTGTTAAAAGCTCACAGTAAATATAGCTTGTTTTCATGAGTAGTTTTGGTTTTGTGTGAAGCAACAAGCAACATTCCAGCTGTTATTACTGACTGCAGCCAGATAAATGTCTGTGACGTCCTCTGACAGATTAAATCATCACTTAACA
Source organism: Diplodus puntazzo (assembly GCA_963678695.2). Lineage (NCBI taxonomy): Eukaryota > Metazoa > Chordata > Actinopteri > Spariformes > Sparidae > Diplodus > Diplodus puntazzo. The sequence goes on along the minus strand of OZ023164.1, from coordinate 33,659,226 downwards.
AACAGTCTGTTGATCGTTGGTGTCAAATACTGAAGTGATAAAGTTCTTAATCCTGCTAAAGTTGATGAAATGTGTGCTGTATAAACTTCATCATGATGTCATCCTGTAACCATCAGTCAGTTTCTGTGTGGAAAACAGGAAACAGCTTGTTTGAGTCTGTTTGGTTCCTTTCACACATTAAAAATATATAATAATAATAATAATAATAATAATAATAATAATAATAATAATAATAATAATAATAATCTGCTTTTATTGTGACGCTGCCTTTAAAGTTTCAGATCCATAAAAGTTGGCCTGCAGTTTGTCTTTAACTCTTCGTCTGCAGACGCTTTAATTAAAGATTTGATTGACAAGTCAAAGTGTGAATCTTTGTTCTGTGTGTGGATTCATCATTCAACAGATTTCATGTTGACTGAATAGATAAAAGCTTTTCATATCTTCTCTGTGGACAGATTATTTCTTTGTGTTTCATTTAAAGAGCAGCGATCCAGCTCTGTAGATCAGAACACGACTGGACTGGACCCACATACACATCAGCAGTGTGATTATTAGAGTCCTGGTGCAATAAATACACACTAACATCAACACTGTTCCACTTTACAGTGATTTAAATGACTAACATCACTTTAAACAACAATGTATTAATACTGTATTTGTGTTATTGTTCTTATATATTATTATATAGCTGCTGCATCATAGTATCACAGTGTGAGGGATTTAAATATTGATATATATCTTTATAATGTCATCTGTACTTTGCTTAATCTGTAATCTTTGTGTTTTCTTCATTCAAAGAGCTGTTTCTGTTCTGTGACCTCTCAGTCTGTGAGGATCAATAAAGTCTGATCTGATCTTGAATGATCAGAGTGTCAGCGTTCTCTGGTGGACAAACTGTGACAGACACTCTGTTTCTGAATGAGCTCCAACACATTTATGATGATGTAATAAATGGTTTGCTGACATATATGATGTGCAGGTTCAGTAGAAGTCTTAGTGTTGTGATGTTGCTGCCATGTTTGATGTACACATTGTGGAAGACCGAGAGAGAGCAGGTAGAAGATTTATAGGAGATTTTAAAGACCTTTTATTTCTTTCAGGTTTTTTTCTTCAGCTTCAGTGTTTTATTTCACTTCTTGTGCCTCTAAAAGAGCCTGAAAGTTAAAATTTAAAGTCTGCACCAACAGAAGCTCCTTTCTCCCACAGAAATCACTGCTCCTGAATGCCTCGTCAATCTTTTCTACCTAAATAATTGTAATTATTCATTTTGATTCATTATTTAATTCAATAAAGCAAAAAATATTTTGTGATCTTTAGTTTATTTTACATAGAAGAATTTTTTTTTTCAATCTGAGGAACTCACTGTTTTATAATCTTTTAAAAAATCTCAGTTGTTCTTTTTGTTCATTATTGTACAAAGTTAAACATTATATAATTTATTCAATGGAAATAAACTGACATGTTGAAGAAAACAAAAGAAAAACAAATGTTATTTGACTTTCAGAACATTTCTGTCCTTCATACAGAGATTTAAAACACACTCAGTTCATTTCTTCATTTATAGTTTAACCTTTAAATATTTACACGTTGACCTGATATAACTCATTTATTGATCACAGAATTGCAGCCTGGAAGAGTTACTGGTGTCACAGACAAAGTAACAGCCTCAACACAACTATAATAATAATAGAAATATAAATAAATAAAATAAAACTATAGTTCAACACGTGTGAATAAACCTCAGCTTGATCTTTTTTATTTATTTGTAATATTTAATATAACATTTGTATATTATAATGTCATGAAACCGTCAAACTCAGTTATGAGTGACGTTCTGTCCAGTCTCAGCTCTGATTGGCTTCATTCTGAGAGTTTCAGAACTTCCATCAGGGTTCTGTCGGAGTGACGTCAGAGTTCTACGGGTTCTCAGAACTTTGTCAGGTTCTTGAACCAACGTCGCCTTCAGGAGCTGCGCGCGCACACTCACGTCTCGCGTGTGTTTTTTGGAGCTGCGCCGCGGTGGCTGATGGGATTGCTCCGCCACTGGTGTGGACATGTCCGCCATGTTTTCCACGGCGCAGGGAGCAGAACAGCCCGGCAAAACGGCCCCGACGTCCCGTTAAACCCGCACACAGATGAGTCCTGCCGCCGGTTACCGGAGCAGCGGACACCGATGAGCGCTACTGCGGCGGACAAAGTCGCGTCCGGAGCGGATTTCCGTCGGTATCGGTGCGGGTTTTGGGCGAATTGTCGCTGATTTGGCGCAAACAATGAGTAAACTCTCGTTCCGGGCGCGAGCGCTAGACGCCGCCAAACCGCTCCCGGTTTACCGCAACAAGGACCTGCCGGACCTGACCGACTGCGTGTCCATTAACCGGGCCGTCCCGCAGATGCCGACCGGGATGGAGAAAGAAGAAGAGCTGGTACGGACGTGTTTTATTATAAAGTGTGTCTGTGGGGGATAATAGCGCTAGCTTCGTGCTACCGTGGGATTCATGACGGACTTACGCACAGTTTTGTCCGTAAGCTCTGTACGAAGACGCTCCGTTACCCAACGTACGTAGAGTGTGCGCTGTTAGCGTAGCGCCAAGGAGCTTTGGGCGCTTTTAGTGACTATGACGTTTACGTTTTTACGTAGTTCTCAAGGCAACCGACGACGCAGAACGTCCCGTATCCTAGCCGGGCTAGCTGCTAGCTAGTCAGTGCTACATTAGCTTCAGCCTGTCAGTTTGCTACAGTTAGCAGCTGAGCGGAAACGATTCTGCGCAGACTGTAAAGTTATCAGACTGGTTCTGTGTAACGTCACAGACTGATAACATCACTTTATCGATATTTAATCAAAGAAAGTCAGACATGTTGCGGATTAACTGAATAACGGTGACTTCAGGCTGCACGCTGATGCTAACACGTCTGTTCCTACTGAAGTTGATCTAAAACACGTTAAAGCAGCTTGATGTGGTTCCTCATGTGTCTGTCTCCATCCTGTCTGTGATGCAGCTCGTTGGGTTTAAAATGACAAACTCTTTAAATCTTTATAAAGCTTTTTGGGGCCGCAATGAAAGTATAATAACTACATTTTCTCGATCTTCCATACATAAGTGGCTAATCAGATGAAGTGATCAGATCTTATACATGAAAACAGGTGACAGTTCCTGTTTTGCAGTCAGTATATAATTAAAATATCCAATATTGTTATGTATGAAATTGAAAAAAGACTGTTTTCGTGTATTTTCATAGTAGTAGATAGTTGTTATAGTGAGAAGGCCGACTGATAAAATGTTTTATTTAACACTCGATGTTTAAAGTTAAGCTATTTGAACTACTTTAAATACTGTTCACTAGTTTAATTGTAAGGCAATGCATCATATTCTGAAAGATTATGATTTATTTGTAGCATGGCTGGTGAGAGCACGCTTCTCCTAAAATTCAGAGTGCATGGATGATGCATTTTAATCCAAGAGGGTTTGAAGCATTATAATCTGAAAAGTAACTTAAATGATCAATTGAAAATATTGGAATAAAATGTGCAATACCTGCCTCATAGATTTAATATAGAGGAAATTTAAAGTTGGATAAGATTGAAAAATTCAGTCCCTCAAATTCATACTTAAGTACTCTACATGAGTAAATGTACTTAGTAACAACCCACCCCTGACTACCAGGTACACCGTGATGGAGAAAACAACTATATACAGAAACACTACAGCCTTTTTATTTTACTTCCTTAACTTTTCCCTCTCACACTCTTCTCCCTCTCCAGTCTTTAATAATGAATAGTGGCCGAGACAGAAAGATAAAAATACTTTGGGAAACAGATTCCTCTTGCTCATTTTTATGAGCTCACATGTATTGGTGGAATAATAGATTTGCTGGCTCTGTGATCATGTCTTTACCTTTCTTCTTCTTCTTCTTCTTCTTCTTCTTCTTCTTCAATGTTCCTCCTCTTTTTCAATTTCAGTCTTTTCTGGCTTAGACAGACGTGTGTGGTGATGTTGTGGATTCTCTTGACACTTTCTAGTTTCTGGACAAGTTATCTGCAGCAGTTTCCTCTTAAACTAGCACTTAATGAATGTTCACAGATGTTAAACATCACACAAAAATACAATCAAGACCTGTTTCTACAGTAAAGTCCTCACAATAGTTTCAGCTCTTTTGTAATATGCTGGACATGGGACTTAAATGTCAAGTGGTCGTTGATTTAAAACCCCAAGGTATTTAAAACAGGCTCTTAATTACAGTGTGAACACGACCTCACACTTCACATTATATTATGTGTTTGGGTCTTACAGCAGAGTTTAGGCTCGTTTATCCTCAGTGTCAGATACTAGAGGTAGATTATCAGCTTTATCTGGCTCTGATGCAGCTTCCTTTCTCTGCCCACAACACAATCTGATCATGTCATGTCACAGTAAATAGAGTAAAAGAAAAGAAATTACAATTAATAGCTGATCAATGCTGAATAATCTGGATATGCAAAGTAACAAAAGTTATCATTTGCATTTATCAGACGTGTTCAGGAGCGATTGGGGTTTAGTATCTTGCCCAAGGACACTTTCATGTGCGGAGCAGGGGAATCAAACCAGCAACCTTCTGATAACAAGACGTTGGTTCTACCTCTGAGCCACAGCCGCCCTTTAACAAATGTTGTGGAGTATTAGGTATGAATTTTAGTTAGTTACTTTCCCTCACTGGTTATTAACAACTTTGACAGTAAGTATTTTATTTTGCTGTGATTATTATTGCTTCCAGTTATCAGTTAGCAGTCTCCTTGATTGCTAATTGATAAATTAATTGGTATCGACTCTAAAGAAAACATATCTGTCGGCCCCTGTTGGACAAACACAGACAGTCTTCTGTTCATACTGTCTGCACTTCTGCAAGTTTTCTGAAAGCTTCTGGATACGTACCAACGGAGTGCAGCTAATAGTTCAAACTAGACACGACCACTGGACAAGAGGAAGAAGTGTTAAGACTAAAATAACTTTTTGAGGAGAGGTTACACACGTTTCAAACATCTGTATGATGTCTGAAGGATGCATGGAAGAATGTGGGCAGTGACATCGATTGTTATATAGGCAGTTATGTTGTTTGAAACAGACCGATCTTTTTCCATACGTAAAAGGAGCAGAAATGACATTTACCTGTGTGTTTCAGGAGCACCACCTGCAGAGGGCAATCTCCGCCCAGCAGGTGTTCAGGGAGAAGAAGGAGAACATGGTGATCCCTGTCCCTGAGGCAGAGAGCAACACCACCTACTACGACCGTCTGTACAAAGGAGAGGTCAAAGTTCCCAAACAGCTCATCCACATTCAGCGTGAGTCCTCCTTCACACTGGTCTCCTCCCGGATCTGGACCTTGATCATATGAGTCCAATCTCTAGTTATGACTAAATATTAGACTCAACACCTTGAAGACAATATTTGAAATGTTACGGTGTGTGTGATCGGTGTGTTTGTGCTGTTTGTGGTCCTGCAGCTCTGGGTCTGGACCTGGAGCAGCCCGACTACGACATGGACTCCGAGGACGAGACTCTGCTCAACAGACTGAACAGAAAGATGGAGATCAAACCTCTGCAGTTTGAGACCATGGTGGACCGACTGGAGAAGGCCAGCACACACCAGGTAATACACACATACACACACTGTCTGAACTCGGCAGGTGATCAGGTTGAGAACCAGAATTTACTTTATCCGACAGTCTGAGCTCTTATCTCGCTCTCATCTGGTTTGTGTGCTTCTGGTCCCGTCCTCAGCTGGTGTCTCTGACGGAGGCGAAGCTTCTGCTGAATGAGGACGACTACTTGCTGAAGTCGGTGTATGATTACTGGGTGAGGAAGAGGAAGAACTATCTCGGCCCGTCGCTGATTCCTCACATCAAACAGGAGAAAAGAGACGGATCCACCAACAGTGACGCCTACGTGGCCTTCAGACGGAGGACCGAGAAGATGCAGACCAGGAAGGTCAGTCAGTCCTCCTCTCAGTCCACAGCTGATTATCTTCTGGATTAATGAATACATGGTTCTGTCTATAAATTGTCTGAAAACAATCTACTGGACAGAAGAAGATGTTGATGTCATGGCAGACAGCACAAAGATTTTAGAATTACTGATGTCACAACAAAAGTGAATATATTTAAATTAGGAGATTTTTTTATTGTATTTATTCAGTTTGAAAGGGCGACACTTCTGCTTCAGTCGATTAATTACTGTGATGTTTGTCTGTCGGCAGAACCGTAAGAACGACGAGGCGTCGTACGAGAAGATGCTGAGACTGAGACGAGAGTTCAGTCGGACCGTCACCATCCTGGAGATGATCAAGAGGAGAGAAAAGTCCAAGAGAGAGCTGCTGCACCTCACGCTGGAGGTGGTGGAGAGGAGGTGAGGAGGCTGATGATCTCCACAGATACACCTGAACACAGAACACACACTGAGCTCACTGACGTCTCCTCTCGTGGTGGCTTTAAACTGAGCTGAACTGTTAGAGCAGTTTGAGTTTCAGATCATTGAAAACTCTTTACAAGATGAAGATATTCATACAGACACGTTTATCAGTGTTTGTACAAACTCATATACTCCTAAATCTGTCAGTGATGCTACAATGACAGAATGGAATATTAAACCGTTTATATGTAGACAGACACAAATGGACACTGATGAATGAATGAATAGTTTTATTTCGGTTACAATATAAAAATACTTGAATTATATGCAATCAACTGACAACTATTATCATACAGACTTCCACTCAACATTTTCTCCCAAAAAAAATTTAACACACAATGAAGAAAAAGAGACAAAAACCTTTTTTAATGTTTTACTGACAAATTATCCAAGAAGATTCAGAGAGCTGTCACAGTTCTCTGCTTCCTTAAAAGCAACTGACCAGAGTAAACAATCTACTTCCTGTTTACAATGTCACGCTTATGTCCAGTGTGCGTCGATGGCCTTGATCTGTGTTTTCAGGTGTGTTGTGTTTATTTAAAAAACATGTTTGCTAAATTACTTTGCGTGGCCCGAGTCTAGTTTATGTGGCCATTTTTGGAGACATGGCAATAGAATTTTATAACGAGCAGCATATGTGCAACTTCAAATATGTCCCCCGTGATTTTGATTTCCAAATCATCATCATCATATGTTCTGTGAAACAACAAGAAAAACGTTTCATTAACCCTAAAGGTCCGTGTGCAAAGTGATCTTGTTTTGAACACTCGGTGAAAGAAATGCATTGTGATTGATTAACTTTACAACAAAGGCAATGTATCTAAATTAAAGTTACTATCTTCTCCTTCAGCTGAGAAATGAAGTGTTTTAGTGAATGTTGGCAGTTGTCAGGTGTGTCAGAAGCCCTCAGGTTTTAGGAAGTGTTAAAAATGATTTTTTAATGGGCACCAGAATTCTTAATGGGTTGAAAAAGAAATCACAAAATAAAATAAAAAAACATTCACATTTGCACTTCATCACACTCACATTTATTGTATAAAAAAACAAGTAAGAAAGGAGTAAGAATAAAATTAGAAAATAGAAAGTCTGAGATTTTCTGAAAGAAAAAGAGCCTTTTGTTTCTCAGGAGAACATCCAGGAGGTTCCTGTCTGAGTAGCTCAGAGCTGAAATCTGAAATATCTTAATTGTAAAACCAGCTGGTATTAAAATGGGAGGAATATGAGTTCTTCTCTTGGTTTGAGTTAGATAATTATAATTCATTATTAAGAGACATTTCACATCTGTTAGCATGATTTTTATAACAAACTGAAACAAGCCTTTAAAGCTCAGGTGAGAGGTGAAGGTGGTCTGTGTTGTTAACAGCTGTTTGTGTGTGTTTGTGTGTCTTCAGGTATCAGATGGGAGACTTCAGTGGAGACACTCTCAGAGATGTTTCTCTCCCTCTGGTGGAGAAGCCGGTGTACAGCGCTCCAGTGACTCTGAACAACAGACACAAAACCGACGTCAAGATCAAGGTACTGACTCACCTGTTCACCTGTCTGTGTTTCTGAGTTCACACACCTGACGACATATAAACCCAGACGGGGTTTAACTTCCTGTTCCTCGGCTGTCTAACAAAATAATTTCCCTAGCACGTTGATCATCATCCATCTGGAGCTCCGGGAAGAAGAGCAGCGTGATTAATCGATTGGTGGTCAACAGTTAAATTAATGACCAGCTGTTTTGATCATTTGAGCATTTTTTTTAGAACAATGTCTAAATTCTCTGTCAGGTTGTTAAGTGTGAATATTTTCTGGTTTCTGTCCTCTGTGACAGTTAACTGAATATCGTTGGCTTGTGGACAGAGAGACATTTTGTAGTTCAAACAGCTAATTACTGCTCTATAAATGATAATTGTTGAATTAAGCATCTGAATGTAGCTGCAAGCAGTGACTCCAGGTTGAACAGAAGAGCCACACCCTCTGTACATGTTTCAGGATTTCATTATCAGCGTCTGTGTGTGTTTCAGATGCAGAAGAAGCCGGTGTCCGTCAGAGACGAGCTTCCCTTTGATACTGATGAGACCAAAGAAGAAGACCATCAGACGGGACAGATTGTATCCTCCGCAGAGACGACCCGGCCGACCGCCCGGTCCCTTCACCGTCAACAAGGCCGACATCAAACAGTACGACTTCCACAGCTCCGGAGAGGAGGACAGTCCGCCGCCACCGCTGGTCAGCATCACATCTGTCTGAGCATCATGTGGTCATCGTGGTCGTACTGGAGAATATCTCTGATTCTGAATCTTTGTGTGTTTGTCTCTTCAGTCTCCTCCGTCTTCACCTGATGAAGAGAATAATCCTGATGGAGTTTTTGTCTTCAGGAGGAAAGCTGGATGTCAATACCTCTCTGTGAGTGTCTCCTCCTTCATTTCATCTGAATCGTTCTGAGGATGAATCTGTCATAAATACAACATGGAATAATTAGAGAAGTAATGATACACAGAACGTCACGATGTCACGATACAAGAATGAGGCGATACTAACAAATCCATCACGTTGTTATTTGCTCGTAAAGCTCATGGATCCAACAAATCAGTGTGAATGCATTCCATCTTTCCTTGTCATGGTTTTTGTTCTGTCTGAACAGCAGAGGGTGCAGTCATACTGCTCAGGAAGCTTTCTCATAAGACCTGCTCTCCTCCACCTCTGATTGGTTGACTTCATTGGTTTTTGTTATCGGTGCTCAACTCAAACTGTTAACTCTCAGACACTCTGGTGATGTCTGTTCCGGCGCTGTTTGAGCTGCAGTAACACTCCAACCTCTTCACACACTGTCCAGTGCCTCTTTTCACTGCACGAGTGTCTCTGGGCTCGTCAGGTGGAGCCTGCTGCCAGATGTCTGCTGAGCTGCCCTGCTGAAAACTCCACAACCCGGCCTGTTTGCTTCACCTGACGAGCCCAGAGAAACTGCACCTCTTATTTAACTATAGAAGGAAAGCAGAAGTACCTCACGTAAGGCAAGAATAAAAAGAAAGACGGTCCTCTGCAGATTATTTCACAAGCTGATGGTTCTCTTCACTCACTGCAGAAGAAGAGGCGTCGCCACTCTGATCCTGAAACACCAAACAAAGCTTCACATTTTAATTTCATGATGTTGTTATAAAGATCAGCTCCATGTGATTATAGAGCAGCAGGTGAATGTGTTGACCAGGTTTCTTCTGGCACAGCGTATCAACACATCACTTCACACTTACTGGTACTTGGTGTCCCGTCGTTACTGAGAAGAAAACTGGATGTGTTGTTGTTGTTGTTGTTGTTGTGTGTAGAAGCTTGTTGTCACCAGTAAAACTCTGGGCTTAATAAATAACCAGTTTCTGTTCTGTGTGTGTGTTTGTTTCTTCAGCCTTGTTCGGAGCAGACGGACGGAGTTGATCATTCAGAGCTCCTCCCTCACTGCCGCCGTCACTCTCTGACTGAGCTGACGCTGCCTCCTTATTGGACGGGACTGAGTCGACGCAGGATAGGACGAGGCGGCAGGTAAACTGCAGCTCCACTGACTCGTCTTTATTTTTCAAATTCAATAAAAGTGATAGTAATAACTGAATTAATGTTTACATGGTGTTTTAAATGTAGTGGACTTAAAGCTGAAGCTTGTTCTCTGTCTCTGATCAGGATCATCCTGGACCGAGCCTCCTCAGGTCTGGATCCAGTACTGAAGCAGATGGACTCTGTAACACAACCGGTCTGCAGGACCAGGACCAGTACCTGCCTCCTCAGTGACCCTGTTACACTGGAGCAGAAACCCTCCCTCGCTAACATCCTGAACAACATCCAGGCCCTGAGGAGGTTCTGCTACAGACCCAGACCAGTTCAGGACCAGAGGGAGGGGGGCAGGAGGACCACAGGGTTCTCTGTGGAGGACAGCAGACTCAGCAGTCTGATACCTGACAGACACTGTGGATCAGGTGAGTTTACAGGCGGAGGTCTCTCATCCATCAGGCTGCAGCGCTGATTCATACTGTAGTGTACTGGTTGTGTATATGTGTGTGTGTGTGTGTATTGATGTGTGTCGTCTCTGTGCCAGCAGGGGGCATCACAGAGGAGCAGTACCACAGTCACCAGCAGCAGCTGGTCCAGATGCAGAAACAACAGCTGGAGCAGCTGCAACTACAGAACACCACTGTTTCCTACAGACACACAGCACTGCACCAAACACAGGTAACATATACAACATGTATATTAATATACAGACACACAGATACAGACTGGATATTTCACATTTTAACATTTTAACAATGATCTTTATTGTGTAAAATGACATCAGTGCTCTGAAGCTGTAAACTTTGCTGTGAATTAAATAATTAAAAATTGCTCCCAGGATCTTTTTCTGCGTTATAATCTCTGGTCTCTGCTGTTCTGGTCCGATCCACAGTCTACCCGGTCCGGAGAGTCCAGTTCGAAGACTCTGGACTCAGCCAGCGCTCAGTTTGCAGCCTCTGCTGTGGTCAGCGCTCCTCAACCTCACGGTCACGTCAACAGTGAGAACAAACCCTACAAGACCAGCGTCAACGGAGTCCACCACCCTTCAGGTGATCTGCCTCACCTGTCTGTCTGGTGCTGATGAGGAGGAAGCCCAATAAGAGATATTAATGTTAACACTAAAACATTTATGTGTTTATTAAAATGTTCTTGTGAAGCATCTTTGTTGACGCTGAGCTCCTCCTCTTCCTCAGGTCCCTCCAGGCCTCCGTACTCTTCCTCCTCGTCTCTCAGCAGGTCAGGACTTTCGGCTCGGGGGTCTCTCCCCCCTTCCTCCTCCTCATCCTCCTCATCCTCCCCTCAGTCCCTCCCCCACCAGAGGAGCCACGTGGGAGCCGTCTCCCCCGCCCACCCCCACACTGCTCGACCCTCAGCGCCCCCAACGTCTGCCTTAAAGCTCGCCACCGTCGCCGCCAGCCTCGACCGAGTGCCCAAAGTCTCCACTGCCAGGTAAACGTCCTCCCTCACCTCAGAGAGCCTGGTGACCTGTGACACGCAGGTCAGTCTTTGAAAACATGTTTCACTTTCAAATTCTTAGAAAATTGCAAATTTTTTTGTCCCCATAAGTGACTTTAAGATTAATACCTGCACAAATGGATAATTAGTTTGCATAATTAATAAAGTATTTAAAATCTTTAGTAAACACGAACTCGTCCAGCCAGGTTTTCTCTCTTCATCTTTAATCTGCTGCTTCACTCTTGAAAGGAAGTGATGTAATGGATGATGTCATCACTGATGGTTGTCTTTTTCCCGACAGAGACGCTCACGAGCCGGAGAGACTGCTGAACGGCCTGTCAGAGACCACGCTGCCCATGGAGGTCACATAACATCGTATCCCATCATGCCCCGCCCTCCTCCCATCATGCCCTGCTCCTCCTCCCATCATGCCCCGCCCTTCCTCCCATTATGCCCCGCCCTCCTCCTATCATGCCCCGCCCTCCTCCTCCCATCATGCCCCGCCCCTCCTCCCATTACGCCCGCCTCCTCCCATTATGCCCCCCTCCTCCTCCCATTACGCCCTCCTCCTCCCATCATGCCCCGCTCCTCCTCCCATCATGCCCTGCTCCTCCTCCTCCCATCATGCCCTGCTCCTCCTCCTCCCACCATGCCCTGCTCCTCCTCCCATCATGCCCTGCTCCTCCTCCTCCCATCATGCCCTGCTCCTCCTCCTCCTCCTCCCATCATGCCCCGCTCCTCCTCCCATCATGCCCTGCTCCTCCTCCTCCCATCATGCCCTGCTCCTCCTCCTCCCATCATGCCCTGCTCCTCCTCCTCCCACCATGCCCTGCTCCTCCTCCCATCATGCCCTGCTCCTCCTCCTCCCATCATGCCCTGCTCCTCCTCCTCCCACCATGCCCTGCTCCTCCTCCTCCCATCATGCCCTGCTCCTCCTCCCACCATGCCCTGCTCCTCCTCCTCCCATCATGCCCTGCTCCTCCTCCCACCATGCCCTGCTCCTCCTCCCACCATGCCCTGCTCCTCCTCCCACCATGCCCTGCTCCTCCTCCTCCCACCATGCCCTGCTCCTCCTCCTCCCATCATGCCCTGCTCCTCCTCCCATCATGCCCTCCTCCTCCCATCATGCCCTGCTCCTCCTCCCATCATGCCCTGCTCCTCCTCAGTGTCTGACCGGTGAATGTGACACGCCGTGACCTCCAGAAAAGAAAATGAGTTGGAATCAGAACATTTTACTGAGTGTGGATATTATTATAATTATTATTAATATTATTATGACTGTACAGTTTGTAAATGTCTTTGATGTAAAATAGCTTTCGTTTGTTTCATCAGTTTAGTTTCTGAAGCATCATGTGACTGCAGAATCAACTCTGATTGGTTCATATTAAGTCATGTATCCTCGTGCTAATTGGGCCGTGATGAGCCTGTATCTTTGCTCTGATTGGCCCTTGGTGAGTCTGTATCCTCGCTCTGATTGGATATTTATTTCTCGCGTTTACATTTTGTATTTTTTTAAAATTCAGAACTTGAGTCTCGTTTTCTTTCCCAAAGATGGAAAACTGATTTCATTTGACAGATTTAAAGATGTTTCTGTGACGTCTGTTTGTTCATCAGGATTTAGTTGATTTTTTTTTTTTTTTTAAGTGTCTGTTAAAGAATCTCTTCATGGCCTTCTGATCATTTAAAGCCACATGAAAATAAAAATATGCATCCTGTAAAAAGAGACGTGGATCTGCAGCTGCAACACAAAGTTTTTTATATTTTTAAACTTGTCAGACAAACGGACGCTGATCAGACGTGTGTGAACTGAAGCTCTGACAGGCTTCACTGCTTCTGTTGGATTTGTTTTGTCCTTCAGTGTGAATTGTGTAGAGATGAACTGTGTGTATGTATGTGTGTGTGTGTGTGTGTGTGTGTGTGTCGGCTGGTTCACACACTCTGTTCACTCTGTTTCAGATATGAAATGCTGAGAAATAAAAATGCATCGACACAGACTGACGGCTGGTAAACTTTCTGTTAGTCTGTTTTTTGTTTTGTTCTTTTTTAAACTGAAACTCACTTCAGTCTTTAAAGAAATACAAAAAAACAGAAGAAGAAAGTGATTTCCTGACTACACTGAAGCTGATCGAAGGATCAGATTCTGCCAACAACACAACCAGCTCGACTGCTGGAGTGTAAATCACATGTGAGCACAATAATGAGCTGCTTGTACTCGAGTATTTCCATTTTCTGTCTCCTCACAGCTTACCTGAGTTTTATCTGAGAGGGAAATTATGAACTTTTCATAATCCAGACATTAGACTTTCCATCTATCAGAGGGACAAAGTCATCGTTACCACAGCAGAGTTAATGAGTTCATCAGGTCCGCCGCCATGAAACCATCAACCTGTAATGAGACCAGCAGATGTCACGTGACCTCTGACAGCATGTTAGTTTAACATAGAGACAACAACACATTTTATATAACTTTAATATTAGATTGTGACTCATTTTATATAGTTAAATATGGATTTTATATGTTTTCTGTGTTCATGACATCAGTGGAGGAAGGTGACAGGTTTTTGTAAATCTACTGAAGCGTTACCTGAAACAACTTTATAGTTTGAATCTATGAAAAAACAGATTTCATGTAGCTTGAATCTGGAGATAACGACAATTTTATATAGTTTAACTCTAAAGATATTAGATTAAATATGTGTTAAATATGGACACAATGACAGACTTTATACCGTTTGAATATCAAAGATGAAAAATAATTTGTAGTTTAAATCTGGAGATAACGTTCATTTTTATATAGCTAAAATACAGAGATAATAATTGTATCTGTTAAATATGGAGATAACTGCAAATGTTTTATAGTTTAAGTCTGTAATGACTACACACCTTTCTGTAGCTTAAATCCAGAGATAAACATAATTTTATATGGTTTCAGGTCAAATTAAATATCTCTGATGTTTCCTCTTCTCTTCATGAATCTTATAAATTGTCCCCTGGATGAACTCATCAGTGAGGTCGTCTCCATAGCAACCGGATGGACTCCAGGTCCCAGAGTTCCGTGCGGCTCGGCGGGTGGGGCGGACCTGTGAGGGGGAGTGTCCTCCATCAGTCAGCCCGCTGAGGAGACACGGTGAGCGGCTCAGACCTCCACCTTCCCCGGACATCTGAGGCTGTACACGGCGGGCGGAGGAGGACCAGCGTTCCCGGTGTGGACCGAAGCTGCCGGCTGTCTGACCCGGTTCTGTCTGCGCTCTCCGGGTCTTTGTTTTCGGTCTCGGTGTTTACCGGCGGACGGTGCGGTGATGACGGACGCGGTGGAGTGCGGGGTGTGCGGGGTGAAGGTGATGTGCCGCTTCAGGCCGCTGAACGACGCGGAGCGAAGCCGCGGAGACAAATTCATCCCCAAATTCAACGGAGAGGACACCGTGGTGGTGGCGGTGAGTCCGGGCGAACCCCGGCCGAACCCCGGCGGTACCGGCACACCCTCCGTGTGTGTGTGTGTATGTGTGCGCGCGCGTGTGTACGTGTACGTGTGTGTGCGTCTGCAACAAAAGAAACCTGAGTCAACACACCGGAAGCTGCTCCAGTCATCCGGCTGATCAATACCGCAGATTTCACCTGTATAACACTGATATAATGAATGTATCAATTAAATTGATAACTTCATTTACAATAATTTCCCTGCTGTCAGTTTATAGAGCAGCAGTTATATTTTCATCTTCTCTATTAACTGTTCTGTGATTCAGTATTTATAATCTTATTTTGTCTTCTTAGGAGAAAATTGACTGAATAGGAAACACAGATTAGATTATTGATGAACCTTTTAAAGCCGGTCGGTGCTGCAGGTGTCCCTCAGGTTCCAGCCCTGACATGGACCCAGTCTGCCAGGTCTCATGCTGCGTTCAGGGTCTCCTCAGATGGTCCCAATTCCAGAGTTGTGTAATCGATGAGATTGTAATCGAGTTTGTGTTTTTAAATCGCTCAGAGCGTTTGAACACCACGTCGACCGCAGGAGAAGAAAATGAATCGATAAGCTGACGACACGACTGTTTACTTTGGTCAAAGCTTCTGACCATCAGCACGATGTTTGCTGTCGTCATCACGTGTCAGCATCAAACTCGTGAAACCAAAATGTTCTCAGATCTTCTGAGTCGTTGTTCCAACCTGAGAGAGAATTCATGTGAACGAGGCTTCAGTCTCTGAGCTAAAACCTTCAGACTTACAGATTTCCCACAGTTCATAGTGTTGATGCTTTAATGTGTCGCCGGGGGAAACGTAACAGGAAGGTGAACAAACATGGAGCTCGTCCAGCAGTGAGCATGTTATCATACGTGATAAGTTGAGTTTAGTTTGTTGTCTCGAGGTCACAAGTTATTTCTGTCACTATCCCAAAATAACAAATGTTTCCTGAGAAAATAAGATAAATTAATCTGTGAGAAGAAACAGAAAGTCTGCTGAGTCGCTGTAGTTTCCATCGTCTCGATTGTTCAGGACGGTTTCTCTTCACCAGGAACCTTTTCAGACTGTATCAGACGAGCCATTGATCAGAGGGGCTTGTTGTCCTCAGGCTCCTGGTTTCTGTCTGAGTGATGGTTCAGGTAACTCCCACCTGGAGGTCTGGAGAGGAGTTTCTTTCCTCTCACGTGGGCGCTGAACGTACGAGCTCGTCGACCGCCGGCTGAAGTCTCTGTGGCGCCTCGTCGTGTCTCGGCAGTTTACTCACTTTCATTTTGACATCTGAGTCTCAGCATCCTCCTCCTCATGTTGGACTCACTGCATTACTTTAAAGGTCACATGACTCTGTCCCAGTTTCCCTCCTCGTCTGTCTCCAGGTCAGATGTAATGAAGCGGCTCTGTATCATCAGAGTAACGAGGAGAGTTCAGTCTGTTTGTCTTCGCTCCGTCTCTTTAATGAGACAGAAACAGACTCTGATTTGTTTCTTCAGGTTTAAGAGTCGATTTAAAAAGCTGGAATATTTCTGAGTGATCTGTTTCTGTTTCATCGTCTGTAAGAGTTCAGAAAAGCTTCACGACAAAAAGACCAAACTGAAACTGTCGAACAAGAACTAAAACTCTGTAGTTGACTCTGAATCCAGAGCTGTGCGAGTTGTAGTCCGTCTTTAAAAACATCTTCACATCAAAGATTCACATGTAGTGAATTCTGAGGATTACACGCGTCTTGATTGGGGGAAAAAAAGCACTTTGGGGTTCAAATTAAGGACAAAGAGAGGAAACATTAATAAAACATAAAGGATGTGTCCATTATTTATCTGCTCACATCTGATAGAAATCATATAAACGAGTCAGCTGATGTGACCGTAGAATAAACAGTTTCATGTCATCCTCTCAGAGAATCCAGGAGAGTTCAGGTTTTATCTCCAGACTGAAGCTGCAGATCACAGACCAGGTTTTATTCATGGCGCTGCTGCAAAGTCTCATGGGAAATATCCTGTCGCCATGGCAGTGAAGGCTGAAGGCCGTCAGAGATCATGTGACTGACGGCAGAGCAGAAATATGTTTACAGGCCCAGCTGTGACCTCACACCTCTTCTTCTTCTTCTCCTTCTTCTTCTTCTCTAAACTGCCTCTTCAGACTGTCCTCTATAATCCACACAGACACATTTCTGAATAGGTAAATCATTAAATTCATCCCACAGTTCAATAACTTGTTTTGCTTCAGATTCTCACCTGCTGTTGATAAATGGTAGATTTCAGATCGTAGCACTAAAACAGGATTTTTGTTGTAGTTTGAACTGTGTGTGTGTGTGTGTGTGTGTGTGTGTGTGTGTGTGTGTGTGTGTGTGTGTGTGTGTGTGCATTACTGAGCAGCAATCATCTTTCTCTCCTCTGATTCGTTCAGTCCTCTCCCGGTGGGATGCAGTTACCATGACGACAGGCATCTTATTGAGTCACTGACCAGAATCAGAGGAACCATCAGACGAGCGTTTAATAAAAATAACAACAAGTGTTTCTGTATCACTGTAATGTCAGCGCCTGTTTCATGATACAGATCTGACAATTAGTGTCAATACTTTATGTAAACAACAGACAAGTGGAATCACAAATCAATCAATAATCACAGTCATTAGAAACAATTTTCTCTATGTCAGATCTGACTGTTGGTCCAACAGACAAACATTTAAAGACATCAGACTTGGAGAGATCCACACTTTATTTCATGAAGGCTGAAACGCACCATTATTATAGCTATTGATTAATCCAACAGTTGTGTTCATGATAAATCAATAACAGACAAACTGGCTCCGCCTCTTCATTTTAACTTAAAGTCCTGAAAAGTAAATTTTTTTAAAAATTTTTATATCAATTGCAGATCAGAGTATCTGTGTTCCTGATAACATCTGCTGTGGAGCTGCAATGATCAATAATGAAGACAATAGAATCAATAATGAATAATCAGCTGTGTTCAGTGTGACTTTATTGATTTATTGATCTGGTTTCTGCCCTGCAGATGTGCATCTTTGCTGCTTTGTCTTCGACATATTCAAGAATAAACTGAGTTGTTGGTTCCTGCAGATTGTCTCGTCTTTGTGGGACTCTGAGGAAATAAACTGAGCCGTAATGAAAATAATAAAACTAAAACAGTTATTATTCCGCTGACATTTGAATATTCAGTGAGTGAATCTGAATGTGTGTGTGTGTGTGTGTGTGTGCGTGTGTGCGTGTGTGCGTGTGTGGATGCTGATAAAACCATCAAACTGTCCTCAGATCAGTTAAATGTCAGCAGATCAGTGAGGAGAGAACGCGTCCTCAGCAGACTCGCCTACGAGTAGGAACATGAAAACATAGAAAGCGTATCTATATTTCCTGGTTAGAAGAAATACTGTTTGACTGTTTCTCCACACAAATACAACAGAAACATTTATGAAATAAAACTTGATCAGGTTGATTTACCTGTGAAAGGATTCTGTCTCAACTGTTTGTGTTTAAATCACAGAAGTGTCAGTTTCTCCTGAATATCTGTTTGGGATATTCAGACGTTTCCTCCTCATGTCTGCAGTCTGCAGACGCAGGTTGTTGCTCCTGGGTTTTATTTTGACGGTGTGTTTCCTGTGTTTCAGGGGAAGCCGTATGTGTTCGACCGAGTCCTCCCTCCAAACTCTGAACAGGTTCAGGTGTACGACACCTGCGCCAGGCAGATCGTTAAAGGTCGGTTCACCTGACGATCGCCTTTCATATCAACGTGTGTCTGAACGATGTTTAAATTCATACACGTTAAAGTACATGTTGGTTATCAGCCGTGTTTATCCATCATGTTTCTGTTTATTTCTGTTGTTTGTACATCATGTTTATTGTTTATGTTGTTGATGAAGGTTCTCAGTCATTCAGGTGATGGATATTCTTATTTTTATGGTTTATTCATTGTGTTTTATTGTCTAAGTTGTTTATTCATCATGTTATATCTTTATTCATCATGTTTATTGCTTATCTTTATTATCCATCATGTCATTTATGTGTATTGTTTATTCCTCATGTTTATGGTTTCTGTTTATTGTTTATCCTGTAAGTTTGTTTTTGTTTATTTTGATGTTTATTTGTCATGCTTGTTGTTTTTAATGTTGTTTTTCTTTTTTGTTTGTGTTTATTGTTTATCCAGCATGTTCATTGTGTCCAAGTCTGTAATAAAATGATGGTTATGAAGAAATGTGTACGCAAACAATGTGGATCTGTTTGTGTGTGTGTGTGTGTGTGTGTGTGGTGTCTGTGTGTGTGTGTGTGTGTGTGTGTGTGTGTGTGTTGTGTGTGTGTGTGTGTGTGTGTTCCAGATGTGTTGGGAGGATATAACGGGACCATCTTTGCTTACGGTCAGACGTCGTCAGGAAAGACTCACACCATGGAGGTCGGTCTGATTCTCTGATTGCTTCCTTCACGAGTCGTGCGTCTGGTTCTGCTCTGGTTCTGCTCTGGTTCTGCTCTGGTTCTGCTCTGGTTCTGTGTGTTTTAATGTTCCTGTATTATTTGGGTTCTCCAGGGGAACCTGCACGACCCGCAGCTGATGGGAATCATCCCTCGTATCTCCAGAGACATCTTCGACCACATCTACTCCATGGACGAGAACCTGGAGTTTCACATCAAGGTGATGATGTCATCGTTAACACTGATGACATCATCAGGAGCTGCGTGGATCAAACTGAACGCTCTGTGTTGTCACATTTTGTTTTCTTTCGTTTCTTTGTTTCACTTGTTCTTTAATTTTATGTCTCTGCATTCTTTATAAATATGTTTTAGCATTTTTAATTTTTTTTATTTTTGTGACCTCATTGTTTTCTGCTGCCTTGTTTGTCCTTCACCTGAAAATCACTTTGAACATATTATATATAAATAAAGTTGTTGACGTCACGATAAAACATTTAAAAATCTAAATATGATATAAAATGATTAGATTATGTTTGTGTTCCTGTTTTCATGTCATTTGTCATATGGCAGCTTTTTTGGACCTCAGGGACACCGTAGCTTCTTTTAGGTTGTGTCATCCTCAGTAAATAATAATGCATTGTAGTATATATATATCACCTTTTATGGAGGTAAAAACTTAACATCAAACAAAGACACACTATAACCAGATATTAAAGGAAAAACCAAACAGTCGTTAAAATCTGAAGAGTTAAATCTGTTCTGAGATCAGACGTCCTGCAGAGAAACCAGCGAGGCGTTCACTGACCCGCCTGCTCTCCATATGTTCACTGGACTCCACTGACACAAACACACAAACACAGCAAATGTAAACACAACAACAAACAACAAGAAATTCTCCTATTTATTTACACAAGCCTGAAAATCAAATCAGGTTAAAGTTTGACCTCCTCTGAGTTCGTCTCTTTACCGGTTTGTTTACATTTAAACAAGAATTGAATATACAATTGAATTATTGAATGATGATTTAATTTAGATATGTTCAGTATTTCAAATCATTTCCAGTGAATCATCATTTTTTCACATGAAGTTTTGTTTCTGGTCCTGTTCGTCTCCTCAGTCTGTAATATACAGTGTGTATATATATACATATATATATATATGTATATATGTATATATATACATATGTATTACTACTGTTTGGTGTTAAACATGTCTTTTTTTCTCTGCAGGTCTCTTATTTTGAAATCTACCTGGATAAGATCAGAGACTTACTGGACGGTAAAGATTTATTTGACATGTAAACATGAACGTGCTGTTGATGAACCTGCTGACTGTGATTCATGTTTCAGTGTCGAAGACAAACCTGGCTGTTCACGAGGACAAGAACAGGGTTCCTTTTGTCAAGGTACCTGCTCACCTTTAATATAGTACACTGACAAGTATCAGTACTGCAGTATCATCAGTACTGCAGTATCATCAGTACTGCAGTATCATCAGTATTGCAGTAACAACACTTCCTGTCCTTCAGGGCTGCACGGAGCGTTTTGTTTCCAGTCCTGATGAAGTGATGGACGTCATCGACGAGGGGAAAGCCAACAGACACGTCGCCGTCACCAGTGAGTGTATACTACTGTAGTACTGTACTGTATTAGTACTGTAGTACTACTGTAGTACTGTACTGTATTAGTACTGTAGTACTACTGTAGTACTACTGTAGTACTGTACTATAGTACTACTGTAGTACTGTACTGTATTAGTACTGTAGTACTACTGTAGTACTGTACTGTATTAGTACTGTAGTACTACAGTAGTATATTCTGTTTGTTCATGTTGCAGCTGGGATGAACTCGGCAGCCTGTTTCCTGTCAGAGTTTTGCCGAGTGTTTGTCTCCTGTGGTCGTCTGTATTCAGAGTATTAAGATGTATTTGTGCCGTTGTTTCCTGCAGACATGAACGAGCACAGCTCTCGCAGTCACAGCATCTTTCTGATCAACATCAAGCAGGAGAACGTGGAGACGGAGACGAAGCTGTCAGGGAAACTTTACCTGGTCGACCTGGCAGGCAGCGAGAAGGTCACACTGCTGCACCTGCTCGTCATCCATCACATCATAACTGCAGTTCATTCAAATGTTCCAGGGACTTCACTAATATCTTGATGATGATTTCTTTGTTCAGGTGAGTAAAACGGGAGCAGAAGGCGCCGTGTTGGACGAAGCCAAGAACATCAACAAGTCTCTGTCTGCTCTCGGCAACGTCATCGCTGCTCTGAGCGAAGGAACTGTGAGTGTGAACTTCATGTCTGCATGCTAATAATGTTAGCTAACATAGCACCAGCTAGCATCATGCCAGCTAACGTGACATTGTCTAATGTAAAAGCTTTTTTCCTCTTTCAAAAATATATTTTTTGTTATCTTATCTGTTGTGTGTTTGTAGAAAACCCACGTCCCGTACCGAGACAGTAAGATGACTCGGATCCTGCAGGACTCTCTGGGAGGAAACTGTCGAACCACCATCATCATCTGCTGCTCTCCGTCTGTTTACAACGAGGCTGAAACCAAGTCCACCCTCATGTTCGGACAGAGGTACTGTCTCCTGTGTTCCAATCAGTCCAGTCCACAAGCAGCTACAGAGCAGTTCATTCATTCAGAGGATGATTCAGAATAATGCTGATCAGCCTCTGATGTGTCCTCTGCTGCCACCAACAGGATTAAATGTGCACTTGTACAAAAGAAAAAAACAATCTTCATTAACATTAACATTTCTTTACTGTTAGAGATCTGTGAGTGTTTGTGAAAACCACTTCCTGTGTGTTTTAGAGCTAAAACCATAAAGAACACAGTGTCAGTGAACCTGGAGCTGACGGCTGAGGAGTGGAAGAAGAAGTACGAGAAGGAGAAGGAGAAGAACCAGAGACTGAACGTCGTCATACAGAAACTGGAGAACGAGCTGAAACGCTGGAGGAAAGGTAATCCATCCCACCTCGGCCCTCTGAGTTCATGTCACAGGACTTGAATCCTGGTCCCTGTGTTCATTACAAATACATTGTTTTCAGACTAGTTTGCATAAAGTTGAGCCTGTCTGAACTCCTGCAGGTGAGTCCGTACCTGTGGAGGAGCAGCTGAGCGGCAGAAACAAGAAAGGCGGCAGCAGCAGCACTGAGGCGACGGTGGTGATTGACAGCTTGGCCCCGCCCCCTGTCCCTCTGTCTGATGGAGAGAAGACGCAGTACGAGACGCTCATCACCGACCTGTACCATCAGCTGGACGACAAGGTGAGTCTCACCTGCACCTGCTCAGACTGCTCGGTTCTGTTTCGGGTGGTGAAACATTAAAAATCTGCTGACTCATGTTTCAGGATGAGGAGATCAATCATCACAGTCAGACGGCCGAGAAACTCAAACAGCAGCTGATCGATCAGGATGAGGTGAGTCTCACCTGAGTGTTCCCACCTCCACCTTCCTGTGTGACCTGAGCGTGTATCAGTGTAACCTTCATCCCTCCTCCTCTTCATCCAGCTGCTGCTGTCGAGCCGTCAGGACTACGAGCGTGTTCAGGACGAGCTGTCACGTCTGCAGAGGGACAGCGACTCCGCCAAAGAGGAGGTGAAGGAGGTGCTGCAGGCGCTGGAGGAGCTCGCCGTCAACTACGACCACAAGAGCCAAGAGGTGGAGAACAAGAACCGCTGCAACGACCAGCTGAACGAGGAGCTGGCACGCAAAACTGTGAGTCTCTAAGAAACCAGGGTTAAGATGGTAGGATGGTGGGATGTTAGGAAGCGTGGTGGTAAAGGCGTTAGGAAAATAAGATGGTAGGTAGGTTGTTGACACCTTAGTTCATTTGGATGTTAGTATGGAAGGTTATCAGGAAGTCTGGATGTTATGATGTAGGATTTTAGGACGGTAGGTTATATTAATGTAATGAATGTAGGATGCTGGGACATCAGTGTTGAAGGGCATCAGGGTGATCAGATGCTGTGAGGTCAGAATTCTCTTTCTCTGCCTGAGCTGTGTCAGTTTTAGAGGATCAGCTCTTCTTCTTCTTCTGGTCTTTTATTTGCAGGTGAGTCTGGAAACAGTTCAGAGGGAGTTTTCCACCCTGCAGGAGATCAGCTCTCATCATAAGAAGAGGTCGGCAGAGATCCTCGGTCTGCTGCTCAGAGACCTCAGTGAGATCGGAGGCGTCCTCGGTACCACCGAGCTCAAAGCTGTAAGACTCAAACTGTTCAACAGCTCCACTCTTTACATTCCTCTGACCGATGCTCCAGAAGCCCGCTGTGATGTCACTATGCCTCTCTCTCTCTCTCTTCAGATGACGGAGACTAGCGGAGTGATGGAGGAGGAGTTCACCACAGCTCGTCTCTACGTCAGTAAGATGAAGTCGGAGGTCAAATCTCTGGTGAACCGCAGCAAACAGCTGGAGATCAACCTGACGGAGAACCTCAGCAGGATGGAGGCCAGCGAGAAGGAGCTCAACACCTGCCAGCTGCTCGTCTCACAGGTATCGGATTAGAATGGAGGAGTGATCTTTATATAAAGTATTAATCAGTGGATGGCATGGATTGATCTGCAGGTTTAAGGTTAGGAGGTTTCATGAGGTTAGCAACTAGATATAAATATAAATAAAAAGATAGACACTAAAAAAACTGTACTTCCTGTTTACATTCCCCAAAGCATGCGGGAACTATTTTCCTTAAACTTTCTAATGAATAGAAGTGAGAGAATAGAATAAACCTTTGTTGTGATCTACTATTAATATTATTGTAATTAATATTATTATCAGTGTGTTTTGTTGTTCATCCTGACTGTGTTTGTTGTTTTTATTATTATTATTATCTATATTTTAATACTAAATAACCGTCCTGTGCTTGATGTCGCAGCACCAGGCGAAGGTTGTGTCTCTGACAGACGACCTGATGAAGGTGGAGCAGAAGAAGAGGAAGCTGGAGGAGAGTCAGGACTCTCTGATGGAGGAGGTCGCCAAACTCCACGCTCAAGGTCAGATTATGTCACCGTGGTTACAGGGAACACTGCTCTCTGATTGGCTGGTAGCTGTCAGTTATTATCAAACAGCTCAACAGATTAGAGGCAGGAGCTGTTTGTTTTTTATGTCATTAAGATTCTAAAAAGAAAATTCAATTAAAATTTGGTGTGTGTGTGTGTGTGTGTGTGTGTGTGTGTGTGTGTGTGTGTGTGTGTGTGTGTGTGTGTGTGTCGTTTCAGGTCAAATGCAGGAGGTGAACGTGATGGACAAAGAGAAGGAGCACATGAGCCGCCTGAAGGACGCGGTTGAGATGAAGGTAAAAATCATCTGATGATCTGCAGCTCCCGACATTATAAGTTTAAGTGTTGGTCTGTATTTGTCTTATCGTAAAAGTAAAAGACTCAAATCAAACAGTGTGTTAAACGTGGTGTTCCTCAGGGGTCGAGTTTAGGACCTCTGTTGTTCATAATAAATGATCAATGTAATATTTGTTAACTGATAACTAACACTTCAGGGATGTTGGACTGTAAAGCTGCTAATTAATTAGAATTTATTTAATTTAATTTATTTATTTAACTGGTTCAGCAGATTTGGGGAACTGAAACTGTCCCCCTTTTTTAATATATATTAGAAGTTTATTGTATATTTGATGTCGTCAATTTTTCCAGTTAACTTTACCTGTTTAATAAATTAAGTTTACAGCTTTGATGCTTCATGAAATGAACAGATGTTAATCTCTCATTTAGATTAAATTAAATTTACATGTTTGAAGTGATTTCAAATCAATTCCCTCACTGAACTTTGAAAAACATACATGTGGCTTTATTTAATGATCAGAAGTTTTATTTAATTATATTCAGACAACTTAAAATGTTTATTTACTTAAATGTGATGTTGGAAGTTTCATGTAGAAGATATTTAAATACAAAACTGTGTGTTCCTGCTGTGTGTTCTGTAGAGAACCCTGGAGGAACAGATGGAGAACCACAGAGAGGTTCATCAAAAACAGCTGAGTCGCCTCCGAGACGAGATTGAACACAAGCAGAGAAACGTCGACCAACTCAAAGAGTAGGTTATTGATTATTGATTGTAGTAACTGATCACTGAACACAAGTGTGTGTGTGTGTGGTAGTGTTAATATGTCATGTTGTTATGAATGACATGTTGTTAGTCTTTGCACTAGTCAACACAAAGTAAAGACGCTGTAGTTGAGTGTTTCTCTGGTGGCAGTACTGCAGTGTGAGTAAACGGATGTTTGGTTGTTTCAGTGTGAATCAGGCTCTGCAGCTGGAGAACAGGAAGCTTCAGTCTGACTACGACAAACTGCGATCTGAGGATCAGAACAAAGGCCAGAAGCTTCAGAAGCTGATGTAAGTTTGTCCCTCTGCGCTCACTGTAGACTCAACAGGCTTCTCTGCTGCTTCTACACAAACGTCTTCACATTTCCCTCAGAGAGTTTGTTTTAGTCACTTTCTATTCTTACTTAAGTTTTGCACATCAGCATCCCGAGTGGAAAAGATCATATCATCAGTGTATAATTAAACTCAGACTCTGTTTGTGTTATTCAGGTTCCTGAATGAGAAGAGGGAACAAGCCAAAGAGGACCTGAAGGGTCTGGAGGAGACCGTGGTAACTAGATTATTCTTTCTTTTTAAACTTGCACATCTTCATCTGCTGCAGTGACAGATCTGAGATCAGCGGAGTTATTTTTCTATCCAACAGGCCAAAGAGCTTCAGACGCTGCACAATCTCCGTAAAGTCTTCATCGAGGACATCAGCACTCGAGTCAAGAGTGTAAGAAATCCATCAGCCCGTTTTCTGATCAGTCCAGACAGACTGATCGATTGATGATCCTCCTGAGCCCCAAAGTTCAAGTTTGAATTACACACTGAAGGCTCATTCTGTGTCGTTGTGAGAGTGAGATGTTAGGTGTTGGCCTGTAGGTTTGGAGATGAACATTGCTGAAGTTTTCCTGTTTCGTCTTCACACAGAGTTTTGAGAACGACTGTGACGAGGCCGGTGGCAGTTTGGCTCAGAGACAGAGGATCGTCTTCTTAGAAAACAACCTGGAGCAGCTCAGCAAGGTCCACAAACAGGTCAGTGATTACACCCCACCACAGCCGTCCTTGTTGCTTCTGGAAAGTTCAATCTTCATTATGTTTACGCTGCTTTCTGGTAAAAGTGACCACGCACAGGAAACCTCGGTGATTTTAACCCTTTGTGTCCTCCAGCTGGTGCGAGACAACGCTGACCTTCGCTGTGAGCTGCCCAAGCTGGAGAAGCGTCTGCGGGCCACAGCAGAGCGAGTGAAAGCTCTGGAATCCGCCCTCAGGGACGCCAAGGCATCGGCCATGAGGGACCGCAAACGCTACCAACAGGAGGTGGACCGGATCAAAGAGGTCGTGCGGTCCAAGAACGTCTCCAGGAGGGTGCACTCTGCTCAGATAGGTGAGGAAATGTTCGTTACAGCCCAAAACATGTGGTGATGCTGGCTCTGGAAGAAGTTCACAGGATGAGTTGTTGCGATACTTTGAGGATCTGATGTTTAAAGAACAGTTGACTCACCTGTCACATGTTTCTGTGTAGCCAAGCCAATCAGAGCTGGACATCAGCACCATCAGCACCCATCCTCCTCTCCCACCGTCAGACCAACCATCCGAGGAGGTGGTGCGACGGCCAGTCCACGTCATCACTCCCTCCGGCAGCAGCCACATCAGCCACAGCAGCAACAACCGCATCAGAGCCTCAGCAAGTAAGCTGAAGGTGAGTCACAGCAAACTCAACACAGCTACGTCAACAACCACTTTAATAAGGACAGCAACCATATGAACAACCACAGCAACAAGACCACAACCACATCAATAACCATAATAACAACCACAGAAACGGCAACACAACAACCCCATTAGAGCCTCAGCAAGTAAGATGAAGTTCAGTCACAACCACAGCAACGTCATCACCCACATCATCGACCACAACAACCACATCATCAACCACAACCAGCACATCATCAACCACAACAACCACATCATCAACCACACCAACCACATCATTAACCACAACAACCACAATAACCACATCATCAACCACATCAACCACATCATTGCTACAACAACCACATCATCAACCACAACAACCACATCATCAACCACACCAGCCACATCATCAACCACAACAACGACATCATCAACCACAACAACCACATCATCAACCACACCAACCACATCATCAACAACCAGCACATCATCAAACACAACAACCACATCATCAACCACACCAACCACATCATCGACCACACCAACCACATCATCAACCACAACAACCACAACAACCACATCATCAACCACACCAACCACATCATCGACCACACCAACCACATCATCAACCACAACAACGACATCATCAACCACAACAACCACATCATCAACCACACCAACCACAATAACCACGTCATTACCCACAACAATTACAGCAACCACAGCAACCACATCATCAACCACAACAACCACATCATCACCACAACAACCACAACAACCACATCATCAACCACAACAACCACAACAACCACATCATCAACCACAAAAAACACATCATTAACAATGGCAACCCCAACCAAAAAGTAATCAACCACAAAAAAGAACAGCTGCAACAACACCAACAACATTATCAACTATGTCATCAACCACCACACAGCAACCACATCAGTCACCATTTAAATAAGGGTTTATTTCTTCCTGTCTTCTCAGGTAGCAGACAACTCCGGATCAGTTTCCTTTTCTGTGGATCTTTGGATTTCTGAACTCTCCTTCTCTCACCACTCTGCCTTTACTGGAACCAGTCTCCTCGTTTCTACTACTTTCCACCTTAAAGCCATTCCACCTTAACAGCCAACAAGTGCATTCTTTCCTCCTCTAAGTCTGTTACTGCCTGACTGTCTTTTCTTATCCGGACAGAATCTCAGTCAGCTCTGGTGCTCCGAATCTGTTCATTAGCCGGGATAAATTAATAGTTTAAAGTGTTAAATAATGAGTTCAATGTGTTAAACGAGTTTAAGAACGAGTTAAATAAGTTAACTTTGGGTTTCTATCTGAAGTTAACAGGAGTTGGATGATAATGACTTTAATGTAGACTAATGTTGTGTCTCTGTTATCTTGCTACCAAGTTGATAAATGTGTTGTTATGGAAAAAGAATACATTTATTCATATTAATTTATTTTATTAATTATCATAAAAAATACTGTGACAATAACAAATTAGGAATGATGCAAATAAGTAAGCAGGCTTCTGCAGGGAAATCAAAATTATGAGATACTGAGTCAACTTTACAGCTTTTAGGTCCAAATTATGGGACAATGTTTAGATTTAGATTCACTGAAAGGCCCCAACAGTTCCTGTCGTTCAGTGTTCAAATCAATCACTAGAATAATTGTTGAAATTTCCTTTTTTGCAAGCCACAGGACATGTTAAAGGTTACATTTCTTTAGGTTAAATTTACATTTTTGTGACAATGCTGTTCTTATATTCTAGTTAGGTTTAGCCACTTAAACCACTTGCTTAGGGTTGTTTTGGCGTAAAACATCCAGTGGTTTCACATGTAAAGTTATGTATAAAATTAAAATCCCTGGTTCTGCCACCACAAACACAGCTGGAAAATGACCTGACACCTGGTTTAAAGTACTCAGTGGTTTCCTGCTAACTAATGTTGAAACCCTGTCTGAACAGTGGTCTCTGGCTTGGCAGCCATCTTGTGCAGCAGAAATTAACAATTTAAAAAAAAAAAATGTTTTTGCTCATTGACTCACTTTTCAATTTGACATAATATCTCATAATTTTCACTAGTGGTGAAATAGTTGCTTATAAGGATGACATGAGAGTTTTGTGCTCACAGCTGTATGTACAATATTATTGTATATATATAATATTTCATCCACAGAATTTATGTATCAGTAAAAACTTTACAGAACTATTCATGAATGACTGAGACACAGTTAGTCTACATCACATTGGAACTCCATCTATGTTCTGATGAATGTTTACGTCACTTTTTTTAGAATTATGTTTTTAACGTTTTACAGTTTACACTGTTAAAGATAAAGAACAAATGCAGGTCTACTTTCCATCGATGTTCACATTTCATCAGGAAACTGTTACTGCCAGGAAAATGAATACATGAACAGTTAGGAACGATACAATTAAAGTCATGAAGAACTAATGTGTCACATGGAAGTGTCTTAGTAAGAAGGTGGTAATTAGTTCAATCATTAGAAATTAATTATTGTTCAACTTCCCCTCAGCAGGGTTCTACGTCGAAGACACTTCCCATACTTACTAATGGCTAACTATAAAAAAAATAGAAATTCAGGAAATTTAGAAGAATTATTTGACTTGAGTCAAAGCTGACTGATCTGCTGAAACGTATGATGGCATGATGAGCAGAAATATCAGAAATTTATTAAATGCTTAATGCTTATAAAAGAGCAGGATATTATAACTAAATCACATCAGGGTCATTTTCAATAGATTTTTTTAGGATATTTATTTTAGTTTAAATTGCATAAACATATGTTAGTTGATAATTATAAAATTTGTGGATCTTGTAGAATAAAGTTTTACTGAATAATGTCTGACTGTCTGTCCGCTGTTGGGAAATAAAATCTGTCATGAGAGTAAAATGTTGAGACTTTTGGTCAGAATTTGTAAAACGTTACAGTATTAAGAGATGTCATCATGATTTTGCAAGAAATAATTGTGATACTGAGGCGTAATACAAACATTTTCACTTATTCACTGAAAAATACAATAAATTCTCAACATATTCATTATTTTGAACAATTATGACTGAAAACAAAACCTCCTTAGAAATGAATATAGACAATATTATCATGATGATAACATAATAATAATTATATGACGTCTTTTCTTCCCATAACATTTTGACTTTAGTCACAATGACCCCGAGAGTGTCCTATAAAATCTAATGTCTTATTTTGACTTTATTAGACATAATTTTGATGATAATATATAAATAGAAACAAATAAAACAGCTGTGGTCAGAGTCCAAAAAACATTCCTGATACATTATTATATAAAAGTTACTGAATCATTTCTAAGTCGTATCAAGATATAAATAATTTGAATTATTCCTGACGTTTCATGATGTTTTAATTTTCCTGGACTGAATGTTTTATAACGCAGACGTTGATTGTGTTTTTTTAATATTTGATATGTATTTCACGGGTGTTTCTATTGATTCAATTTTTGGATTCTTTCTTACATTTTTTGGACAGTATTCATGAGCTCAGAGTGTTTCTATCTGTAATATTTCTACAAACTAAGTCGGTGTTGAGCTGCTGCTGTGTTTCATTGTAAGTTGTAGCTGGATTCATCTGAAAGCATCGTGAACTTCACGTGTCTGAGAAGCACAGGGTCTCTGTTGCACCACAGTGTTCGTCTGTCTGTGGGCTTTAAGTATTATTAAACTGTGGTGTAGTTGTTGTGTATCATGCAGTATTGTTATTTTCACTATTGACGCATTTCAAAGCTGAAGCACAGATGTATTCATGAGAAACAGGAAGTTAATGATGCTCCTAACTGACACGAGGCCGAAGAATACATCACGTTATCTGCTGTATTTATGGCATCATACACCTTTCCATTATTAATCATTAAAGAAATATACAAACTATCAATAAATGGTTTATCACACATTGTCAGTAGGTGTAAGTAGATAGGACATTTGTATTAACAATCTTTTGTCTTACTTAACTTTTCTTGTCTATTGACTCGAACACAAACTCCTTAAAGTGCGTTACAAAACATTAACTGTTGACATGAGTGTGGGATCCTTCTGCCACATTATAAAACATTTATTTACCAGTTAATCATTCCTGGAAATGTAGTTATCCTGAAAAGGCTTCAGGCAGGGCGTATAATTAAAGTTTGACAAAATGTCAGAGTTTAATCGACATGTCGGGAAAACTGGTATCACAGAACAAAATAGTGGAAGATGTGGATAAAAGCTAACGTGGTAACAGTTTATCGTTATTTCTTGATGTACTAACAAGATAAAACTGTTTTCGCTGGACTTTAATGAACCAGTGAAGACGAAGACGCTTCATCAGTGAGTTTTCAAACATTAATGAGTGATTATTTGTTCGGCCGTTGGTTATATCTTGAAATGGTTTGCAAGAATCAAATCACAAGAATCTTGGTCTTGAAACAGTGAAGAGTACCGTTGGACAGCCAACAGCAGGTTAACGCCACACGAGGAAACATTAACTCTTACACAGTGTTTCAGGATGTCTGGGAGGTAAAAGACTCAGTGACATTTAAACTTCTTCACTGATGATTGATCTTTTGATCTTTTTGTGTTAATTAAAAACGGAAAGATTCTGTTAAAACTTTGTTCTGATCAAAAACCATTTATTTATTTTTTACATGTATTTATTTATTTTCTACAAAACAAGACACTGCTTCTGTTTCCTGTTTAAACGATAGCATTTCTGAAGGAACTTGGTTATTTTTTAGCTTTGATGTGTAAATATGAGTCCGTCAGATGATCCGGTCCACCTCAGAGCCGGGCCGCTTCACTTCCTGTCCAGGTTGAAGATTTGTCGGCTCTCGACGAGGATGAACTCTACGATCTGGTTCTGGTAGACCATGTTGACCGCCATGTTTCCTCCATCCAGCTCGGGCCACATCAGCGTTGGGCCGAACACGATGCCGATGCCCTGAGTGGACATCAGGTTCTTCCTGGAGAAGGCCAGAACTCTGAAAAACAGCAGGACAAAATAACTGATGGGAACCATGAGTATATAAGAACCACCGCAACTGCACTCTGACAGCAACCAAGCACGATGTGTATTAATCAGTATGTTGTTGTTGTCGGCTTCAGGCAGGACATAGAAGCTCCTGCTGAGTCAAGTGATGTCAAACAAAAGGTCGACATGTTGGTATCCACAATCAGCACTTCTGTTGAACTTTAACATGATAAATAATGGACATCATATGTAAATACAACAACAACGTTAGAAATGTGCTGTTAAGCTTCACAATGTGACATCAGCACCTGTGTAACTGAGACGACTCCTGTATCTGTTTAAACTTAAAGAAGTGACTTAAAGGACAATACCACCATTCTCTCAGTAATTGTCCTCATTCTGAAATCTGTCTTTCCATTCGTCTGTAGACGTACCTGTGCAGGTGGCTGAAGAGCAGCTTCATGGTGTCGTGGTTTGGTTTGGGCAGATTCTGGATCAGTTTCTTCACAGCCTGAACTTTGTGACTGGCTTCTTTGATCCCTGTTCACAGAAACGACAGCAGCAGGAGATCAATATGTGCAACCTCAACCTCCAATCAATCAGCAGTCATCAGTGAGCCCCAGACTGAGTCCAGAGGGGCAGAAAGAAATGTAAGTAAGGGGATGAATACGTTTGTGGAAATTAATAGGGTAAAATACAAATGCAGAAATGTATATATTTTGAAATATATTGATTAATAAATGAAATGGGAAAGTAAGTAAATGGTTGAATTAATAAAAGGTTAATAAATAAAGAGGCAAATTAAGGAAAATATATCTCGAAAATATATCTTTTTAAAGGGTTTCATGTTATACACGTTATATAATATTAGGTCAAGTGCAGGAACAAAAGAATTGATTAACAGATGAGATGGTGACCTACATTTATCAGTAGATCATCTTATTTATTGATCCCCTTCTTTATGTCTGTATTTATTTTACATATTGGCACTTTGGGTCCTCCATACAGGAGCCCGTGTAGTAACATCTTTTATACAATGAAGTGTTAATGTGTATGTTAAGATGTCAATCCATGAAGTTCTTTGCATCTCTTGTTTGAATAAAGGAACTATCGAGCTGTGCTTTGTGATGTCACATCTAATAAACGTGGAGACATTTTATATTTCCTCAGCTTCGACTCACTGATGGCCTCCACAAACGGCTGGAAGCAGCTGAAAGGGAACAGCGGCTCCGGCAGCTCGCGGAAAAACATTTTGAGGGCTCCGGTGACGACGTGGATGTCCTCCCACTGACTGTGGTCCAGGTCCAGGTCCTCCTCTGGGGGGCGGAACAGACACGGATCAGGTCATAATGTGAGTTGATCGTTTCACTTCAATCTGATCAGTGTTGTTTACGTTCACTTTGGCTTCATTTTAATGTTAAAATTGGATCTTTAAGTCTTTTATTTAATTTGTACATTTTGTTGGCTGATTCGTAGCACAAGGCTTAAAAAAAACGTATGCAGAAATTGAGGCAGAAAGTATAAACCTGAACAGTTCAGCATTCAAGGTAGTTTTGGTTACATGCTGATGAGTTAACTCAACCTTCAAGCACTCTTTTTCAACAATCAGCCATCTTTACTAAACCTTCACAAACAGCTGTGACACGACACAGCTAGAAAACTTCAGCCGGATTTATTTGCTTTGAATATTCAACTGCAGAGGAGTCAACAGTCCAAACATCGTGTCCAAGAGTAGAAGTTCAGGTACTTGTGTAAAAACAGACTCTGGTGAAAGCAGAAGTTCTGATCCAGCTTGTTTCCTCCAGTAAAGTAATAGATTACAGATTACTCTGACATGTACTCAGAGTCTCAGAGTAAAAAGTCTCCCTCTGAAGGACATTTGTGGTCAAAGCTAACTGAAGCTCACGTCATATTAATAGAATTCAAAGACTATTAAAGTTAAAGGTAGAATCAGTAGGATTTGTCCCAGCTGTTCCTGAACGCACCACAAAGACAGCTGATTGTTGAGTCTCATTCCCAGGACGTCAAACAGACACATGTTGGGTTGGTAAAGCGTCCCGAGCAGCAACAAAGAGAGACAGAAGAGAACGTAAAGAGTTTCTGTTGAACCGACCTTGATCGACGATGAAGCGAAGTTTCTGGATTGTGGCCAGATTTCCACTGACTCTGTAGATCCCGTCGGCCTCCATGCCTGAAAACACAAACACACATTGAATGAAGAACTATGTATTAAAATAATATAAAAACCCTAAGTGACTAATGTGGACTCACTCATGGGATCAGTAGTCGAGTGAAAGTCTTAAACTATCTGATAAATGTCTGATATTGTGACCGCTCTAATTAATAGTTAGAATAATAAAAGTTTTAATGTTTATAGTTCATTTCTTCTGATTTAAAGTTTTGAAAAACGTACATTTGAAAATGTAAATTAACAAAACTTGCACCACTGAGCTGAAACTCAGGTACAGTACTTCAGTAAATGTACTTAGTTACATTGTATAATTGCATACAGTGTTGTTGCCCAAGTTTTGACATTCGTTTGTCTTTGACCACCAGGTGGCAGATTTTATGTTTTTTTGGGGGAAGAAAAAGGAAGAAAAATAAGAAAAAATACTTTCAGCTTAATTTAAATCTCACAGTTAATAATTGTCAAACGTCCAGAAGACACTGTGAGCGTTTCATTGTGATATCAGAACTTCATTGTTGTTGTTATTGGAAATATTTTGAGGAAAGGTGCTCTGATGAAACAAACCGTCAGAAGCAGAACACACAGCGACTCTTCTGTGAGCGAACGTACCTCGTTTTTCAACAGCATCCAAACAGATCTGAACGAACTTCGGCACCGTGGTTCCTTCTCGCTCGCAGAGCGTCGACAGATGGCAGCCGAAGATTCGATCTGAGGCGAGACGACATAAATCATTAATGAATTAATATACACACAAGTTTCAAATGTTGTGTTTTTAAAAGTCTCTGCATTCCTCTAAAATAATGTCAGAGTCACAGACACGACGTCACACAGATCCTGTCTGATTCAGAGATGAATTAAGGTCAACATGTTCGTCTGTCTTTAACCTCTCTGACCTGTTACTGTCCAGAGAATATATATGTATTTAAACAACCTGAAAACTCATTAAAAGTGGTATGTTGGTGATTCAGAGTGTAAAGACGAAGCAGAGACCTTTGATGAGTCCTTTCTCCTGCAGCGTCTTCATGGACGGACGTCTGGTGATGAACTTCTTCAGTCTGTTCTTCACGCCGTTCTTGTCGGCGCTGTCGGAGGTGCTGTGTTTCAGCTTGGAGCTGCCGAACATGTCTGCAGGACCAAAACATCGACATTAAGTCTGAGAGCTCAACATCTGACAGATGATCAAAGTGCTGGAGACGAGCTGGTGTAACGACGGAGCTCATGATCTGCACGCTCAGCGAGTTCATGCAGCTGAAAACTCTTCAGAAAAACTCTGGTGACGTCACCATGGCTCTTTTTCTTTCTCCTGGCCAAGACGAAAATATTCAGAGTGCTTTTGTCTCCTATGGATGATGTCATCACCCACATCCTCCTCGCACTGATGTCACAATCAGTGTCGTCATACAGCAGCTGCTGTCAACATATTGTTGTCACAGAGCTTCAGCGCTCCATCTCAGCACCATGTTTCCATGTTTCCATGGAGGAAACCTCCAGATATGTAAATGTGAGCAGCACAGATGAGTTTCAGGAGTTGTATTAATGCCAGGAGAGAGAATCAAATATGAAAATGTCACTGAGCAGTTTCAGTGACGGATGGATTCAACAACAGGCTGAATATTTTAATCTTGCTGAGCAGAAGGACTTTCAGTTTGTGCTGAGCACTTTGAGCCTCCGTCAGACGGATCTTTAACACGGCTGTCTGCAGGATGTGTGGTCATGAGGTCATGTCTACGATGGCACCGTTCACCCAGCCGGGTCACAGCTGACAGACTAGGTCATGTTGTTGAGAAGCCTAAAGGCACAAAGTGTGTGTGAGTGACTCACTGATGGAGCGTCTGTGGACCGGGTTGCGCTGCTTGGCGCTGGGGGAGGCGGAGCCGTGCCCGGGTAGGGAGCTGTGTCGGGGCAGGTACTCTGTGCTGTTCGACCGCCGCAGAGGAAAACCTCCGTCTGCTTTAGTCTGAGCAGAAAAAGGGACAGGAAGTGTTTTGTTTGGGTAACAATCTGAAGAACAGTGGACAGGCAGAGAGAAATGTAATTCACAGGCGTCTCAGACAAAGTGAACAGAATATCTTTGAGTTTTAGACATTTTTAAAAGATCAATCTAAGAAACAATCAAGACTCTGATTGATAATCAAAAACAGCCAGTTTGGAAGTTCTTACTGAAGAGTCGATGGTCTTTCTGATGGCGTCGTACCATTTACTGGCGGTGGCGTTACTGTCAGCCTGGAGGAGGTACTCACTTCCTGTGTTCGTTGTGATCTGGAGCAGAAGAAAACGACGAGTGAGGACAAATACGTTTGTTTCAATCAGAGTTTACAAAAAGGAATAATCAGAGATCAGGATGAAGCCGGTAAAGGAGCAGTTCACCCAAATCAAGTCAATGTAAAGAACAACCAAACAACCATCAGGTGTCTCAGCTGGTCTGCTGTGATCACAACCTGATCTGAGGAGACGTCATTTTAAATCAAGTCTGCAGCTGCTTCAGGTGTTCAGCAGAAGTTAAGTCACTTTAGATCGAGAAGACACGAGGAGATCGAAACAAAGAAAAGTCTGTTTGTTACCTGGAAGACGTTTTTCCTGCTCGACTTCTCTGTCGTCCACTCGATCACAGCGCCGCACAGATGAACCACGTCCGTCTTACCTGCTGCTTTCTGAACACAAAGAGGTCCGACACGAGGTCAGAGGTCACGCATTTAACTATCATGTAGAGGTAAAATGTTTTTGTTGTCTGAAGAGATCGAGAGTTTTCACACCTGACTGGCTTCTTGTTGTCTCTCCTTGTAGAGCAGCAGCTGGTCTGAGGTCAGCACGCTCCACATCTGGGTCCAGTTCTTCCTCTGCTTCTTACCACTGTCTGAGATTTTAGCCACGTTCAGGTGTTCACCTTTCACCTGGACACACACACACACACACACACACACACACACACACACACACATTAGAAATAAATAAACACAATTTAACTTTTTAAACATTCTCGATGTTTCCACAACATTTTAATGAAAAACATTTGGACTCCTCTGCGCTGTTCTTCATCTCTGTGGCCTCTCTAATTATTTTATTTCATATGTTAAAGTTAAAATATAAAACAAAACAGATGAAGTTGAATCTGACTTGTTGTGACGGAGCAGCTGTTGATATCACAGAAGTTTCTAGTGACTGAAAATAAATGTAAAATGTGTCTCCAGAGTTTAATTTTCCTGATTAAAGACTTTAGACAAAAGTTGGTAACAGGCAGAAAAATGTCTGAGCTGGTTCTGAGATGATCAGTGAGATGATCAGTGAGATGATCAGTGAGGTGATCAGGACTCAGTCAGCCGACTGTGATGAAGCGTTGAGTCTCACCAGCGGTTCAAACACATCAGCGCCTCCTGAGCCCAACACGTTGTGCTGAGACTGATTCCTGCGATGTCGAGAGATCTGAAACAGAATGAATGAATGAGAATCTGAACCGGCCAAACTGTGAGATGAAGGATGTGTGTTTTCTTACAGGTTTGGGAGGAAGATCGGACTCCTGCAGCACCATGGACTTGGACTGACTGAGGCGGTCTCCGGGGCTCTGCGAGCTCTTGATGCGCAGCTGCACGGCGCCCTGCGTCGCCTGGCTGCGCGGCGGAACCAGCGGCGGCTGCTTGCCGGCACTCTGGAGGTTCGTGATTCTGTGTGTTGGGGTGAGAAAACACTTCAGTCGTTTGGATTTAAAGGAACAGTCTGGTGAGTCTTTGTGGCAGGTTCGGTTCCAGAGGACAGAGTTTGTTTGTTATGTGAGCGAACGAGGTTCATGTCTTGTTTTATTGTCCTGAAAAGCTCAAGATGAAGAACTTGAGCTGAGCTTCAGGAGGAGAACCTCTTTGTTTAAGGCTGCGTATTAATTAGTTATTTTGTGATGATCTGGTCGGTATTCACAAAACTTGAAACTGAACAAAGTTTAGCACAGCTGCACAACCAGCAGGAATCAGCACATCAGGCCACAGAACAAGATTCAAGTCTTTATTGTCATCGTGCAAAACACAAGAAACAGTGACTCATCTCTCTGAGCAGCAGAACATCAGAGAAAAGACGTTTAAAGAAGATAAAATAGAAGTGAAGAAGAAAAAATTGTTATTCAGAATAAAACAGCCATCAAGATGTCAGCACTTCAGAAAACAGAATAAAAAACAGGAATAAACATGTTGGTCTGTAATAGATGAAACTTATTACAGATCCGTCTCACTGTGGAGGTTCAGTCTGTCTTCATCTCATCTGTCACTCAGTGCATCTTTCAGTTTTCACCTCTGGAACCCTTCCGCCTCCTGAACAGGTGTCATATGACACAACACACCATAAAAGGGCATGCTAACCGTGTAGCAACAGAGTCATGCAGCGTACCCACGTAACGGGAAGAAGCTCAGATGAAAGCACGTCATAAACATTTTACCCAAACACAGAGCAAGGCGACGTGCAGGAGCTGTTACTGATCACAGAACTTCAGGTACAAACAATATGCCAGATAACCGCTGAGACTGGAGAGGTTCAGGCAAAAACAGTTTTTAGATGTGATGACCACCTTCAATGAAATGTAAGAAACATGAACTAGTTGTACTGACTGTCTCAGGAGAATTCATGCTGTGATCAGACTTCCTTTAACTCAGACGAGTGAGATCTACACTGACACTCACACCTCTGCAGAAATCTCACAAGTGTTTCCTCTGTTTTATTTTGGTGCTAAGACTTTTCATATAGACTTTGTAGCTGCAGAGATCCTCCACTCTCCACTCTATTCAGTTTGTGACAGGAGAACTTCATCAGCGAGGGTCAGTAACTGTTCAAGCTGGAGAACAGATCGTAAGCTGCCAGGAAGTTTCTCCATGTTTTGTGTTGATTTACTGGTAATTTTGTAGGTCAACCTGTTGAAGCAGGTGTGTTAGCCTGTTGAAGCAGGTGTTAGCCTGTTGAAGCAGGTGTGTTAGCCTGTTGAAGCAGGTGTTAGCCTGTAGAAGCAGGTGTGTTAGCATGTTGAAGCAGGTGTTAGCCTGTAGAAGCAGGTGTTAGCATGTTGAAGCAGGTGTTAGCCTGTTGAAGCAGGTGTTAGCCTGTTGAAGCAGGTGTTAGCCTGTAGAAGCAGGTGTTAGCATGTTGAAGCAGGTGTTAGCATGTTGAAGCAGGTGTTAGCCTGTTGAAGCAGGTGTAAGCATGTTGAAGCAGGTGTTAGCCTGTTGAAGCAGGTGTGTTAGCCTGTTGAAGCAGGTGTAAGCATGTTGAAGCAGGTGTGTTAGCCTGTTGAAGCAGGTGTAAGCATGTTGAAGCAGGTGTGTTAGCATGTTGAAGCAGGTGTGTTAGCATGTTGAAGCAGGTGTGTTAGCCTGTTGAAGCAGGTGTAAGCATGTTGAAGCGGGTGTGTTAGCCTGTTGAAGCAGGTGTGTTAGCCTGTTGAAGCAGGTGTAAGCA
The DNA here is from genome assembly GCA_963678695.2 of Diplodus puntazzo. NCBI lineage: Eukaryota > Metazoa > Chordata > Actinopteri > Spariformes > Sparidae > Diplodus > Diplodus puntazzo. The sequence continues at coordinate 33,619,585 of OZ023164.1, read as the reverse complement.
TGTTGAAGCAGGTGTTAGCATGTTGCTCGGCTGAAGTGGGGCGATGTTAGACTCATAATATTAAGAGATATTGGAACAAGTTTTGTCTCTTTTATAACAGGAAACGCACCTTTTCTGTCACTTATTATACAGATGGAAGGAGAGACGCTCTTTAATTAATTTACTTAAACTTTTCTGTAGTTTCCAAGTTTAATCTCTAGAATGTTAAATGTGCGACTGTTTCAAAGACCGCTTCTGTGCTGGTGGAACTGTCATTAAACATTTCTCTACTATCTGTATTTTTGTTGAAATGTTGGTGAACATTCAGTTAAAGTTGGAAGCAGAGGAGCGTGAGGACAGCTTCTTATTTGGTTCCTGTTTGCAGCTCTGATTGCTTCACTGTGGTTACACAACATTTGTCCTTCTGACCGTCACCAACAAGGAAAAGCTCAGCTAAAACAGAAAAAGTGGAAACAGATCCAACAGTTTCACACGAGGCCGTCTTCTGACAAAAACATACTTTTTTATCACTGATATCTTTATTTTTCTGACTGTATTTAATCTCATTTTCATTTCTGTAATCTCTCACTTGTCTTATCTGAGTTACACCTGAAGTTACACCAGTAACCACACATACTGCCTCATATGGTGCCTTGCAAAAGTATTCACCCCCCCCGAACTTTTCCACATTTTGTCACGTTTTAACCACAAACGTAATTGTATTTTATTGGGATTTTATGTGATAGACCAAAACAAAACACAAAGTGGTGCATAATTGTCAAGTGGAAGGAAAATGATACATGGTTTTATTTTCTTTTTTTACAAATAAAAAACAGAAAAATGTGGTGTGCAAAAGTATTCCCCCTCCTGAGTCAATACTTTGTAGAAACACCTTTCGCTGCAATGACAGCTGCAAGTCTTTCGGGGTAAGTCTCTGCCAGCGATGCCCATGTAGAGGCTGAAATATTTGCCCATTCTTTCTTGCGAAATAGCTCAAGCTTAGTCTGATTGGATGGAGAGTGTCTGTGAACAGCAATTTCTTGCCTGAGATTCTCAAGTTGATTTAGGTCTGGACTGTGACTGGGACCGTTCTAACACATGAATACGCTTCGATCTAAACCGTTCCATTGCAGCTCTGGCTGGATGTTTAGGCTCGTTGTCCTGCTGGAAGGTGAACCTCTGCCCCAGTCTCAGGTCTTTTGCAGACTCTAACAGGTTTTCTTCCAAGATTGTCCTGTATTTGACTCCATCCATCTTCCTATCAGCTCAGACCAGCTTCCCTGTCTCTGCTGAAGAAAAGCATCCCCACAGCATGATGCTGCCACCATGTTGCACGGTGGGGATGGTGTGTTCAGGGTCATTTGCAGTGTTAGTTTTCTGCCACACATAGTGTTTTGCATTTAGGCCAAAAACTTCAGTTTTGGTCTCATCTGACCAGAGCACCTTCCTCCACATGTTTGTTGGGCTTGTGTCAAACTGCATGGCTTTGTTTCAACAACGGCTCTCTTCTATTCTTCTTCTCTTCCATAAAGGCCTGATTTGTGGAGTGCATGACTAACAGACAGATTCTCCCTCCTGAGCTGTGGATCTCTGCAGCTCCTCCAGAGTTATCATGGGCCTCTTGGCTGCTTCTCTGATCAATGCTCTCCTTATCCAGCCTGTCAGTTCAGGTGGACATCTTGTTTTGGTAGGTTTGCAGTTGTGCCATACTCTTTCCATTCTCAGGTGATGGGTTGAACAGTGCTCTGTGAGATGTTCAAAGCTTGGGGTATGTTTTCATATCCTAACCATGCTTTAAACTTCTCCACAGCTTTATCCCTGACCTGTCTGCTGTGTTCTTTGGGCTTCATGATGCTGTTTGTTCACTAATGTTCTCTAACAAACCTCTGAGGCCTTCACAGATCAGCTGTATTTACACTGAGGTTAGATTACACACAGTTGGACTCTATTTACTAATTAGGTGACTTCTGAAGGCAACTGGTTGCGCTGGATTTAGAGTATCGGAGTAAAGAGGGCTGAATACTGTTGCACACCACACTTTCTGTTTTTTATTTGTAAAAAGAAAATAAAACCACGTATAATTTTCCTTCCACTTCACATTTATGCACCACTTTGTGTTGGTCTATCACATAAAATCCCAATAAAATACATTTACATTTGTGGTTAAAACGTGACAAAATGTGGAAACTTAAAGGGGGTGAACACTTTTGCAAGCCACTGTATCACAGACCTCTGAGTCACTCGTGTGTTTGTCAGGTTCAACATTCACAAAGCGTTAAATTATGCTTGTAGGTGCCATAACTAATATCTCATATCAGGTTTATCCCTGACAGTCCAGAGGATTGAACCAACAACCTTCTGGTTGCTTATCTAACCTTTAAAGGAACAGTTTACCCAAAATGTAACCTCAGACCTCCTCTCCTCCTCCTGAGGATATAAAGTCCTCCTCTCCTCCTCCTGATGATATAAAGTCCTCCTCTCCTCCTCCTGATGATATAAAGTCCTCCTCTCCTCCTCCTGATGATATAAAGTCCTCCTCTCCTCCTCCTGATGATATAAAGTCCTCCTCTCCTCCTCCTGATGATATAAAGTCCTCCTCTCCTCCTCCTGATGATATAAAGTCCTCCTCTCCTCCTCCTGATGATATAAAGTCCTCCTCTCCTCCTCCTGAGGATATAAAGTCCTCCTCTCCTCCTCCTGATGATATAAAGTCCTCCTCTCCTCCTCCTGAGGATATAAAGTCCTCCTCTCCTCCTGATGATATAAAGTCCTCCTCTCCTCCTCCTGATGATATAAAGTCCTCCTCTCCTCCTCCTGATGATATAAAGTCCTCCTCTCCTCCTCCTGATGATATAAAGTCCTCCTCTCCTCCTCCTGATGATATAAAGTCCTCCTCTCCTCCTCCTGATGATATAAAGTCCTCCTCTCCTCCTCCTGATGATATAAAGTCACTGAAGTGTCGTAGTCCACAGAACAGTTCAGGCGCTTCACAGTCAAACAGAGTTGCTGCATTCTGCTGAACAACTGAAGCAGCTGAGACTTGAATTAAAACAGAGAAACAACCAAAGAAACATCAGATGTCTCCATCAGCTCGTCCGCTGTGATCACAGTCTGCAGCAGAGAACACATCACTAACTGATCTCAGACCAGATTTACACCTTCATAAAGAAAAACTCTTCTTATGAAGTGAGTGTACGAGCTCGACCACGTATCGAGTGTGAATAAAGACTATGCAAATAAATGTAGGATATTGAGGCTTCCGGAGAGCAGCTAACCTCAACAGACTTTCCACCAGAGGTGGAAACACTCAGTTACTCTCCTCCAGTAGGTGTTTCGTGTCTCTGTACTCTGAGTATCTGTGAGACTTCTCGTCTCTACATCTGAACTTTCTCCTCCTCACAGCTTCAGAACAGAACTGCATCTGAGGTGAATTCTGGATTCTTGTTATTTCCCAGCATCAGCAGACTGATGTGGACCTATCAGAGCACATCACGCACGGCAGACGCAGCGAGACGAGACAAAGACGTAAAAGCCGTAAGAAGCCGTAAACAGACAGAGAGGGAGGCTGGAATGTGGAGAAAAGGCGTGTTAGTGTCTCGGTATCTGCAGAGAGTTTCTGATTTTCTCTCTTTGTTGCTGCTCGGGACGCTTTACCAACCCAACATGTGTCTGTTTGACGTCCTGGGAATGAGACTCAACAATCAACTGTCTTTGTGGTGCGTTCAGGAACAGCTGGGACAAATCCTACTGATTCTACCTTTAACTTTAATAGTCTTTGAGTTCTATTAATATGACGTGAGCTTCAGTTAGCTTTGACCACAAATGTCCTTCAGAGGGAGACTTTTTACTCTGAGACTCTGAGTACATGTCAGAGCCTGTAATCTATTACTTTACTGGAGGAAACAAGCTGGATCAGAACTTCTACTTTCACCAGAGTCTGTTTGTACACAAGTTTCTAAACTTCTACTGGAGGACAGGATGTTTGGACTGTTACCACCTCCGCCTTCCATCAGCCTGGCAGTGAGGAGATCATGCCTGTATTCTCTTGTCTGTGTTGACTGTTCCTTCAACACATCACGTCCGTTTCATTATTTGTCAGCTGGTCCACAGAAGCAGAAATAAATAGTGATGCCGATGAAAAATAAGAGAGTTCTATAAAACAAAGTTATCACTGATGCATTTCATCATCAATATCACCACTCATCGGAGGATTATGGAAGAGTGCGGCTGCTGTCAGCAGATATCTAAAACCCTCCTTAAATAAGACATTCAGCAACAGGAAACAAACTGAAGCCTTCATACGGAAGCTGAAGCTGCAGTCATGCATGAGGTCTTATTATCACCTCACGATATGTGAACAACACAGAGTGAACTGTGAAGTTGTTTCCACCCTCAGAGGATGAAGCCTCAACTTTGACTCACGACATCTGTCTGTTCAGAACACACGAGTGAAAACATTCAGCTCCTTTAGTTCAGCCTGTCCATCACACATCGCTGCGTTCAGGCCTACGGAGGAATAAATTAAACCAAGCAAGTGTCAAAGCCGCTAATGATGTGAAGAAACCTGCAGACGCACACCAACACAAACCAACCACCGAGACAACAGCACCGAACCTTTGAGTTATAAACCCTGACAAACCTGACGGATCAGTTAATGTGATCTTACCTCGTACCCGCCATCTGTGTGTGTCACTGATCACAAAAGAAGAGATGCAGAGAGCCGAGTGGCTGTTAGAGGAAGTATGATTCATCACGTGGCTGCTTCAAACCAGCCGTCTCTCACTCTAAAACTGCCACAACCTCCCCATTTCCTGAACACAGAACGTCTAACCTCACTCTCATGAGACGAGACGAGAGCAGTGTGTCACTTCTGTCAGCTCACCAACATCTACAGCGACAAACTTTCTTTATTTACACTTTATAAATCTGCCGCTCTGAGTGCTGCTCAACACTGATGCTGAGTGATTCAGTGACATTGGATCAGAAGGATTTGTGTACATTTTACACAAAGTCAGTGGAAGTCGTGACCCCACAGAAACAACAGTAACCGACTCTGCAGCTCGACAGAGGTTTTCTCTTCTGTGACACGTTCAGTCTCAGCCAGCGGTTTGAAACAAACAACCTAAAATCATTATTTTTAAACCTTTTCAAACGGTTGCAATCAAGATACAGTGACAGTGTTATAAAAAGTAATATTCTCATGTGTGACTTTCACTTTTACCAGTTATATTTACCAAGTTATATTTTAACATGATGTCTTTACTTTTACTTGCTCGACTAAAAGTCTGAAAGGAGATTTAACATACTTGTTAAATATGAAGAGAAAAGGCCAAAGGGACACTAATGCTGTGACTTCATCACTTTATTGATAATTATGACTCTTTTCCTTATATTTATGACTTTCTATCTCATAGTTCCAAAACTTTTTTTTACCATAACTTTGACCTTCTTTCATGAAATTATGACATTAATCTCATAATTACCACTGTTTATACCAGAATTATTGCTTTATCTCCTAATTTCGGTTTAGTATCTCATAAACTGATGATATTGTCAGTTTATATCATCCATGTGGCTTTTATGTCATAATTATGATTTACCTTGAGGAAATGTGTCCGTCATGCTCAGCTTTCAGCTTTTTTTTTCTCTTCATATGGCGTCACCGGGCTTCCGTAGAGTGAATTCTGTTCATGACCCCTCCTGTGAGATTATTGATCGATGATACCAGTCAATAGAGGGCGCTGCTGACGTTTCTGAACTAGAGACAGTCAGAGGTCAGAGGTCAGGTGCATGATGGGCATGTATGAACAAAATGGATTCAAAACATTCAGATGGATGATGATAATTATAACATGCGGGACGTCAGTTAGCAGCAGCCCACCATTGTTACCTGCTGATGACGAGCAGCAGACGGCCGGTCCAGAGGACAAAGGTGACCGACTGGTCCGAGACGGAAACAGGTGAGTGCCTCAGTTAAATAACTGTGTCTCGGATCATTAGTTGAAGGCATTATGTTACAAATGAACATTTTCAAACATGAATTCCATTTTGATTCCATCTGAACGAAAGAAACATTTAACGGCCCAACTTGTTTCATCAGCGAGTGGCTGTATTGATCATGGACTGCAGTCTGAGAGGCCTTTTGAAGCAGTAGTAGATAATCTTTACTTGAATAAAAACTACCACACCACTGTGAAAGGACTCCACTGGAAGTTCTGCATTTAAACCCTTAAATAGAACTAAATATTTATAATGGAAAATATATTACATTTATTCAATATGTTAAAAATAAATGCAGTAATCATGCAACAGGTTGTCCATGCTAGTTTTTACTACATTTACTATAATACCTGATGCTTTTGGATGTATAATTACTGTTGCTTTGCTGCATACCGCTGTAGTGGTTTAAGGTGGTGCTAGTATTAACTCTATTGTTACTGTTGGGTAGTTTAATGTACACCAGAACATCATATTTTATCTGTAATCTGAACAGTAACAAGCAACTAAAGCTCTCAGACAAATAGCGTGTGGTGAAAGGTACAATATTTGCCTCTGAGATAAAGTGGTTGAGGGGAGTTAAAATACTCAAGTACTGTAAAAGTACTGATGTTTTACTTAAATACAGAGCTTACACATAAATGTGTCTTCACTTTTTATTGATAATGTTCTATTTTGTCTGACTTGCATTTCTCAGCCTACTTGCTTGATACTCTTATATTTATGTGTTTTATGTAATGCTGTTTTTCTACACTCAGATTTGTTTAAACGCAAGTACTCACTAAAAATCACCTATTGACCTCATTCCCACTTCCTGCAGACAAGGCAGCCTGTTTGTGATTTTTATCTGAATCATGATGTTGTTCATCACTGACATCATGTTTCATGTCACAAATGCACCAGAAACATTTGTAACCAAAGAGAAAACAACAACAGACCCACTGTGATAGAAATGTCTGTAGAAAAGCGGAACATTTACTCGTTTCACTGTCAGAATTTGAGCCATTTAGTCAGATAACATTCAGAAGACTAGAAGAGCCACACGATTAAATTATTTTATCCCCCCGTTGAAGTTAGCCAGGCGCTAAACTGGAAGCCTGCTGGCTCAGTCTGCAATCCAGGCATTTTCAAAGACGGAAGGTCAACCGTGTTTGGCTTCAAAACACACCTGAGCAGCTTTCATAGGAATGAAGGGGGCTCCACCTCTCAGCTGTGTTCAGTTATAAAACGTCTTTGAGAACAGACTGAGATCAGTCAATACAGGTTGTACTCAAACAGTCAGCAAGTTTACACACTTTTCACTTCTTGTAATCTTTCAATTAAAACAGAAGCATGATGAAGAAAGGGACACAAATAACCACAGCAGAGACATCCTATAGTGCTGATAATCATGCTTTATTAAATCAATAATTGGAGAAAAACTCAAGGAGGCTGCGAAAATAATAAACGCTAACAACTCTAACTTCAATCAAACCAAAGTGCTGAGCGACCCACGAGATCATGCTACTCCGTCCTCGTTGAACGCAGCAGTGGTTGGTGTTTGCTGCGGTACATCTGCTTGGCGGCGCTCAGCTTGACAGACATGAACTTCTAAAAACTAACACACAAACACACCACAGACCTCCAAGAGACAGCTCTGCCTCTGCAAACAAGCACAGGATTTACTCTTATTTACTGTAATTGGCCAGGTTGATGGTATGACTGAAGAGTTGAGCGGGTGGTTGTTTGCCAGAAGCAGAGCACAAAACAAAAAATAAACACTTGTGCTCAGGGAGTGCAGGCCGCACGCACTGTGAGCATGTCATCGAAATGGCGGTATGACATAATCAGTCAGAGCGCGAGGTCCAGTCATCCTGCTTACATGAGGGTAGATGCAAACAGCATTCAGGATCTCACGCTCTTGTTACCATTCAAAAGCACCGCTCTCACTCTTCAGCAGTGCATTCATAGTTCTGTCTCTGATTGAGTTAACGTCAACAGGGAGCCTCTCCACCTGTTGAGGCAATCTTAAGACTTCAACTTATCGTTGAGGCGCAGAGTTTAGTTTCTATGTTTAACAGGGTATTCGTTCCTAGTGAAACTTTCTCCTGTTAAACCACATTTAGTTTCATTTTGTTTCAGTTAATATTATTGTCATAAATAACAATGCATACATTTCCCATAACCGTTAAATTTCGGCTATATACATTATGTACATGTCACAGAAAAATGGATCAAAAATCCTAAGTCATAGTTATCCAATATGGCACATTTTATAACAACTTTAGACTTTAGTCTAGTTTGGCATAAATTAATGTCAAGATTGGTACAAAAATAGTTCATATTTACAAGAACAGAAATCCAGATCTTTATCAAGTAGATTATTTCGCTCAATTAATAAATAAAAAGGCATGGAATTAGGGAAAAGGGGAAGATTGGAAGAAATTATTCTTTTTTTTTTTTACACTGATCGAATGCTAATGTGAACAGTCGCTGTGTCGGACCCAAGCTCGTTGGATAGTTTGAGGGTGTATGTTCCAGCGTCTTCCTCCCTCACCCCAGTGATGATGAGCGTGGTCAGGTCCTCTGTGGTCTCGATGTGAAAGCGTCCACCAGCAGTCACCTCGATGGTTTTGCCACTGCGGGACCACTCAATGTGTTTGGCGTCGCCGGAGAAGGCGCATGCGACTGTCAGGATTTTGCCTGGCTCAATGCTGATATCTTCTGGGAGGGCCTCAATTCTAGGAGCAGAACCTTGAAACCAATAATACATGTATGTCAGTGCATGAAATGTTTACATACAATTTTGGTATTTAACAACAAAAAGTGGCACTTCTGTTGCACATGAATATTAGTGTGGAAGTGTGGAAGCTAAAGCAGAGCTTCACTTCAAATAACACGAAATGCAAAGACCCCTTGTTCAACAGGCTTCATTGTGAATAGTGTCTTACCAATTGCTCTGAATGTGGATCCCTCCATGTGGGAGGCCATCTCCATGAGACTGCTGGAGCTCACTGCATATGTCTCAGATGCCATGGAGGACATGCTGGACATGGACATGGTCTCAAACTTCATTTCAGCTGCCATGCTGCCGAAGGAGCTGGATTCCATCATGGATGACATCATCGCCTGCTGGGAAGAGGAAGAGAAGGACGACGACTCCTCCACTGTATGCATTTCTTTCTTCATCATCATGGATGAGCTCATGGATGATGATGACTCCTTGTGACTCATCATTGATCCTATGGAGGTAGAGATGGAAGAGGTAAATACACACATTTTCACATGACCTTAGAGTTAAAGCCATCAGTATTTCTTTAAATTAGTAAAAAATTCGACTAAATCTACTGGGGTACTAGAGAAATGTTGTCACCTTTTAGTGCCAGTTGCTGCTCACGGTAGGCTGTGATTTTCATGCGAATAGACTGGAACACCTGTCCAGTAAAGGAGAAGGAGGATTTGGATACTCCTCCTTCTGAGGTCATCTCACAAGTGTACTCTCCTTGATCACTGTCTGCCAAGTCATGGATTAGAAGGCTGCAGGAACCCTCAGAGTAGTGCATCTCAAAGTGGCTGCTCTGTGAAAGCCTCTTCCCGCTGACATACCACACCACCTCCCTGACGCTGCTCTCACAGACACAAGACATCCTCACAGAGCCCTCACATGCCTCAGCTATTAGCTGACTCAGGACCTTGGGAGGTTTAGGGATTGGGGATTTGACGGTGGGTGGAGACATAACCCTCTTGGGGGACATGATGGGAGGAGGAGACTTCATCCTAGGAGGTGATTTGAGTCCCTCAGGCTCAGGGGACTTCAAGGCCCTCGGTGATTTGATACCTGAAGGTTCTGGGGACTTGATGCCTTTTGGCGTTTTGATTCCAGCAGGTTCTGGGGACTTGAATCCTTTTGGTGTTCTAATTCCTGCAGGTTCTGGAGATTTGACACCCCGGGGTGACTTTACTTCCTCAGGTTCAGGAGACTTAAATAGTGGTGGTGACTTGAGTCTGGGTTCAGGAGATTTTAGACCTCGTGGTGATTTAACTCCCTCAGGTTCAGGAGATTTGACACTTGGAGCTGGTGATTTCAAAGAGGGAGCTGGAGAAGGTGCAGATGGCTCAGGAGACTTGACACTCCGAGGAGATTTCATCCCTTCTGGTTCAGGAGACTTGACACTTGGTGTGGGTGACTTAACACTGGGCGTTGGTGACTTAACCCTGGGCGTTGGTGACTTCACACTGGGCGTTGGTGACTTCACACTGGGTGTTGGTGACTGCACGCTGGGTGTTGGTGACTGCACGCTGGGTGTTGGTGACTTCACACTTGGAGCTGGTGATTTACTTGAAGGCTCTGGAGACTTGACACTGGGTTCTGGTGACTTTACACTGGGTACAGGGGAAGTAATGGAGGGAGCAGGTGATGTTACCGAAGGCTCTGGTGACTTAACACTAGGAGTGGGTGACTTTACAAATGGTTCGGGGGACTTGACAGCCTTGACCTCCTCTTTGGGAGCTGGTCTGCGGATGGTCAAGGTGAAGTGAGCCTCCTGTCTGCCTGATGAGTTCTCTACCACCACAGTGTAACTGCCCTCATTGGAGGTAGTCACAGAGGAGATCTCCAGGCTGGATTTGTACTGAGTGGTGGTGACCTGGACATGGTGAGATGATACGATGGTTCGGCTCTCGTGCATCCATGTTACACTGGGAGCAGGCTCCCCATCAATATCACAGGAGAATCTGGCTGTCTCTCCCTCTGCAACGGTCACAGACTGGGGCTTTGTGAGGATTCTGGCAGGAAGAGATGGCTTCACCTTCTGGACAACAACTTCTTCAGCAACAACAGCAGATGATGACTTCAGTTTTGCTTCAGATTTGGCATGTTTCCCAGTCAGGGAAAACTTGTCAGATGAGTATGAGGAATCAGATGACAAGTATTCAGTAGAGGCGTACTTAATAGATGAGTCATACCTCTCAGCAGAAGAGTACCTCTCAGCGGAAGAGTACCTCTCAGCAGAAGAGTACCTCTCAGCAGAAGAGTACCTCTGAGAGGCGGCAGCATATCGTTCCTGTGTTACAACCTCATGTGTCTCTGTGAGCTTAGACTTGCTCTCTTCTACCTCAAGGTGGGTTTGGGAAGCATAGCCAGCTTTGAAGTGGGTGGTGTGGTAATGGTCAATTCGAGTGACTTCAGGGACATATGCTTTGGGAGCATCCTCATCTCTGCGACGAGAGGAAAAGGTGGTGTAGCCTCCACCTGACACATCAAGTGTGGCATAGTCTGAGGCCTCTCCCTTGGAGTTGGAGCACACACAACGGTAAGTGCCACTGTCCTCTTCCTGGCATTCCAGAATAGCGATGGACAAAACGCCGCTCATGTTCATGAAGACGTATTTCTCACTGCTTTCAGAGATTTCAGTTCCATTATGGAACCACTTCACCTCAGCCTCTGGCTTGGCTTGAACATTCAGGGTGAATTTGGTATCTTGGCCGATTGGTATGCGATGAGAGCGCATCCTGACAGTCACACGGGGAGCATGGTCCAGGCTGAAAGGTGTCTGGCTAACCACCTCATATTTCCTCTCAGACTTCAGAGCAGCCTTTCTAGCCTCATAGCGAGACATTATGTCAAAGCGAGCAGTCCGCTCAAACCTGGAGGAGGAGCGGGATGACCTCTCAACAGACCTAATGGGGCTGGGAGAACGTGGACGGGTCCTTTCAGGAGTGGGGGACCTCCTTCCCACAACCTCTCCCTCTCCTTCCATAGGAGGCCTTGCACGTGGTGGTCTGATCAGCTCTGAGACTGGTCGCATCAGCTCGATGTATGTGGGAGACAGCGACCGTCTCCTTCTCGTAAACTGAGAAATGGTGCGTTTCTTCTTCGTCTCAGCAACCTCGACAGCCTCTCGTCTGACTTCATGCCTCCTCTCTTCACGTTCCATGGCAACACGGACGGGGCTGCCAGAAGGAGAGGCAGAAAAGCCGAGCTCCAGTTCATCCTCCAGCATAGATTTTTCCTCCTCTGTTCTCCTCATGGTGAGGTAGTCATCTACAGGCATCAGCAGCTCCTCGTCACTAAGGTCTCCCAGGGATCTCCTCCTGGATCTGAAAGAGACCTCAGATTCAGGAGAGGGTGAGCGGCGGGCGGGCCTTACAGTCTCTAGATCATCCAGAGTGAGTTTTGGAATACGCCATCTTGGCCTGTACTGGTCGGTGATTCTAGGCAGGGGCATGACATAGAACTGCTCCCACCTGGACAGGCGAATACGTCTCTGTCTCTTCTGTACAATTCTCTCCATCCTCTCTGGAATCTCATACTGGTCTCTCAGCTTTCTGTACCACTTCATGTCAGAGAGAGGCACAAACTGTTTGATACCTTTGTCCTCATCCAGAACTCTGGGATCATGTACTACAGGTTCAGGTATCTCATATGGCATGAAGATCCTCCTCTCCTCCTCCAGCTTCTTGGTCTCAGACTTCTCCACAGTGATGTCAAACTCTCCCTCAACGTTCTTGGTGCTTACTGCAGGCTTGTAAATCTCTGCAGCAAATTTCAGAGCCTCTTGTGCTGTGGGGTTGAGAGGTACGAGCTCCTCAGTGGCAACAATTTGCTGAGCCATCTTGTTAGTCTTTTCAATTTGTTTCTGTACATGTCTGTATTTCTCCTCTTCACTCTTGTACTCTCTCCTGGTATAGGTAAGGCGGTCCACCTTCAGCGTAGCTTGGCAGCTTGCAGAGCCAGCACAGTTGGTTGCAGTTACCTTGTACACACCAGAGTCCTCAAGCAGAGTCTCTCTGATGTGCAAAATATGGTAGTCAACATCCTCCTGTATGACAACAACCTTGTAACCAAACTGTAGTGGTTTACCATCCTTCTCCCATTTCAGAGTAGGAGTTGGGATTCCGGAGACTCTGAGCTCGAAGCGGACACTATGTCCTTCAACACAATCAACATTAGCCAGCAGACGTTTGAACATGGGCCTCATAGTTTCCTCCATCACAGGATGAGGTGTCACAGTTAAGCGGGCCTTGCAGCTGTCTTCCCCAAACTTGTTGTGGGCCATGACGGTGTATTCAGCATCATCATTCATGTCCAAGTTGTGGATCATCAGCTGGTACAGACCCTTATCACTGGTGAATGTATACTTGCTGTCATCATCACCTGCTTTGATTCTCTCTCCATTCTTAAGCCATGTGACATGTGGCTCTGGGTGCACTGTAATGGTGACACCAAAGCGGACATCTTCTCCAATGTAGGCAGTGCGATTGTAGAGAGGCAAAGTGAACTCTGGTGGTCTCTGCAGGAGTCTAGTCTTGTCGACTCTCCTCCTCAGTTTCTTAATGGAGCGGCTTATATAGTGCTCTCTGATGCTCCTCACTGTCTCAACAAAGAGCTCTCCATAGGCACTATCCTCTCCATCATCGCTGACCACCTTGCATTTGTACACTCCATCATCACTTTCTCCAATGTCCTTCACATAGATGCTGGCAAAACCATTACTATAAGTAATTTCATACTTGGGGCTTGGGTGCAGCTGACGGTTACCAAAGTACCATGACACCTGTGTACTCTTGTCATAGTGAACAATGCTACAAGTGAATCTGACATGGCCACCTTCCTCAGCTGAGGCATGCATGACTGGACCAGTGCGGAGACCATGGTACTCAGTTCCAATTTTCACTTTACCCACAGCCAATCCTCTCTGGTTCTTGAAAGCACCACCGTACGCCACGCGAGCTGCTGATACAATAGTATCGGTCTTCTTTACCAGACTCTGATAGTACCTTCTGTGTCTCAGTGTCTTGATGATCTTATTGCTGACATGCTCTATCTTCATCTTGAGCCATGGGTGCTCCAGAGCCTCATGGGCTGTCATACGGAGCCTCCTGTCCTTGACTAAAAGTCTGTCCACAAAGTCCATAGCCTCAAGGCTGATGTCCTTAAATGCATCTCTGTCAAAGACATACTCACAGTTGGAGATGTTCTCAATCATCTTCGTGATGGACTCTGCGGCAAATGGATTCAGGCCACTGAGCAGAACATAGGCCATTACACCAACAGACCACATATCAGTTGCTGTTGTGACCAGGTCATGACGGTGAATCTCAGGGGCACAGTACTCAGGGGCTGAGAACAGCATTCTGATGTTCTCCCCTGGCACCAGCAGCCTGGCATGGCCCATCTCGATAATCTTTATGTTGGTGCTTCTCCTTGTGGTGTAGACAATGTTGTCTGGGCGGATATCAAAGTGGCCAAAGTTATGGCTATGCAAGAACTTGAGGGAAGAGCAGACTTGTCTCAGGTAGCGGACAATCTCCTGCTCTGTAAGCTCAAAGTTGCCCGTGCCAAGGCGCTCAAAGATGTCAACTCCGGAAATGAATTCAAAGATCAGGATGATCTCTTCCATGCTTTCAAAGTATTCATGTAAGTAGATGATATTCTTGTGCCTTGCTACATTAAGGGCCTCGATTTCCCTGAGAACCAACTCACGGTCAGTTCCTTTGACCTTGATAAACTTGGCCATGAAGGTCTTCTTTGTGGCAATCTCTGTGCAGCGGTGGACCACCCCGAACTGGCAGCGAGCAAGTTCCTCAGAGATGGTATACTTGGAGGATAACTCCTTCACCTTGTAGAACAGAGCCTCGTCTTTAGTGATTTCTCTGGTTTCATCCACTTCCTCATCATAGTTTCTAATCACAGACTTGTCTTCCTTTGTAGTGATGGGCTCAGTTGGCTCACAAGGAGGGCTTAGGCCAAACTGATTTTCGGCAATGACGCGGAACTGATACTTGGTCTTTCCGAAAATATTGACAACAGTGATGCTGCAGTCAGTGGTCTGTCCAGCGCGGATCCACCTGTCAGCAGTGGTGGGACACTTCTCCAAAATGTAGCCGATGATGTCGCTTCCACCGTCATTGGCAGGGGGCTCCCAGGTAAAGGTGATGGAGTCCCGAGCAATGTCACTGACAACGAGTTTCTTTGGTGCTTCAGGTATGTCAGCCACGTTAACCTCAATGGTTTGCTTGTCCATTCCGAACCTGTTCTTTGCGGTAATAATGTAGTAGCCAGTATCCTTCCTCTGCATTCCCTTTTGGAAGACCAGGGAGGTGAAAGATCGAGTGGTGATAACTTGGTGATATGGAGAATTGGAGAGGATTTCCTGACCCTTCTGCCAAGTGACTGCAGGCTCAGGCTTGCCAGAGATGGGGATCTTGATGGTGATGTGATCGCCACGGGCAGCATGAACTGCTCCCATTCCCTGGAGCTCCTTGGGCAGGTGAATCTTAGCAGGAACTGGAATTAAAATTAATAAAATAAAAATAAAAAAACAAAAAAAACATTGCATTAGTTCGACATTTATTGGTGTTTTTATTTCAGGAATGACACTTGCAGAGTGCATCGTTTTTTGGAAAACATCAATAATTATTTTTGCTTTACATAAATGATATTATTACCTTCCACCTCCAGGTTCGCTGTCATAGAGATGGATCCTGAGGGGTTGGTTGCTCTGACTTGGTAAACTGTGGCATCGTTCTCATCAGCAGTAGTGATGACCAGCTGGTAGTAGCCTCCCTTGAACTCCTGTGCTTTGATCTTGGTTCCATCTGCCATGATCTCCTTTCCACTGCGGTACCATTTTACCATAGGCTTGGGATGTCCCACAACCTTGCCATATAAAAAATAGTTAAGTTAGGTAAATCATGAATAGGGGCTCTAAATATAGACTTGTGCTAAAGTTGAAAGTAATGGCATACTTTTCCCTATATACTACTGCACCATACTGAACTCACTTCCTCAGAGTCATAGGGGAACATCTATATATTTAATCTCGAAGCATCCAGCAAAGAAATCAAAACCTGTGTTTGGACTGAAAGCAGGGGGAAACTCCTTCACCTTAATCAGATGAAACTGATATCTTCTCATTTGACTCTGTGTGTCCCCTTAACACTAAAGACTACAGTTACTCATATATTAAGACCTTAATAATTGTAGACGAAGCAGTTGAATTCTTCAAAACCAATGCAATGTAGTTAAAATTGTATAAGTACCTTAGTGACAAACGTGGCATTGGCGTGGTATTTGACAGTCATGTCCCTTATCTCCTCTCTGAATCCGGGAGCACGAGGAGCCTGTTCGGACTTGGGGATGATAGGTGCAGAGATCTCACTCCAGTCACTCTCACCACCGATGTTTGCACACTTGACACGGAACTCATACTCAAAGCCCTCGATCAAGCCTGTGACCTCGAAGTGAGTTTCTACAACCTTCTTAGTAGTTACTGACATCCACTTGTTCTGCTTCTTCTCACGTTTCTCCAGGTAGTAGTTGGTAATTTTAGCTCCACCGTCACTGCTTGGAGGCTTCCAGCAGACAACACAGGAGTCCCGAGTAGAACTCATGATGAAGGGCTGCTGTGGGATGCCAGGTTTTTCTGCAAATGAAGGCGAAATGTTATGTAGTACTCTACTTATCTGTTTTTCCTGCCTCTACATTGTAGCTAAAGAAGCCAAACCTGGCTAAAAAAAATATAAATGGACTTACCAAATGGACTCTTAATGATGACCACAGATGGGATCTCCAGAGACTCACTGACGCCATACTGATTCTGGGCAGAGACTCTGAAGTAGTACCCAGCGTTCTCTGTCAGGTTGGGGACACGGCAGGTGGTGCCAGAAACGGAGGAGGACACCAGGTACCACAGCTCGCCTTCTTTGGCCTCACGCTTCTCCACAATGTAGTTGGTGATCATGGAGCCTCCGTCATCCAGGGGAGCCTTCCAGCTGATGACAACTGAGCTCTTCAGCAGTGCATCAACAACAACAGGGCCCTCAGGGATGGATGGTTTATCTGGGAAAGAAAAAGTAATAACAGCTCTTTTATATTACATATATTTATCTCATAGTTATTTGTTGGCTGATACAGGAAAAAAAATTCAT
Organism: Diplodus puntazzo; assembly: GCA_963678695.2. Taxonomy (NCBI): domain Eukaryota; kingdom Metazoa; phylum Chordata; class Actinopteri; order Spariformes; family Sparidae; genus Diplodus; species Diplodus puntazzo. Next base: position 33,602,698 of record OZ023164.1, on the reverse strand, counting down.
AGGTGTAAGAAATAACATTTGACTACACTCTTGAGTGAGAATATTCACAATTTTTACATCTTGAAATATCCTGTCAAACTGCAGGTTAATGGGTTTTTCCATTGTTGACTTCCGTTTGAATTTTAAAATTAATATAATTGTCTTAATTGGAAGGCTATATTATTTGACATTTGAATGTATTTCAACTTCCTTGAAGTTTTGTAATATTTCCTCTGGTCATACCTTGGATTTCAACACGCAGCACAGTGTCAATGGTTCCATACACATTGCTGAGCTGCACCTTGTAGCGGCCAGCATTGGTCTTCCTCTGGACGTTCCTCACCACCAGGTGGGTGTAGCTTTCAGTGTTTTCAATAATCACATTTTCGGATGAGTTCAAAGGCTTCTTGCCATAGAACCACATGATCTGGGGGATGGGACGCCCAATGTATACAACATGAAGGCGGAGGCTGGTGCCAGCTCCAGCTAAGTACCTCTCCTTCAGAGGGAAGCCTGGGTGGAACTGTGGTGCAGCCTGCAAACGCAGTTTGCCACTGGTCTCGATCTCTCCAGCCTCATTGACAGCTCTACAGGTGTACAAGCCTTCGTCTTCCTGTTCATCTGTCAGGATACTGAGGGAGTGGTTGCGGCCATCTGAGCTCATCTTGTACTTGCGGCTTTGGATCAGTTCCTTGCCATAACGGTACCACTTAATATCAGGCAGAGGTCTGCCAATGATCCCACAGGTCAGAGTGCCGGACTCGCCAAGCTTGGTGGTTGCATCTTGGATCTCTTCCTTCAAAGCTGGAGCCTCACCAACTGCAGAAACATCAGCAAAGTTTAATTTAAATACCTTTTCTTTTTCACGATTTTTACTTGCAAACATTTAAAAAAAATCTATTTCACATGAAATTTTGGCTGTGGGATTTATTTCACTGCTCAGAGCAGTTTTGATTCAAATAACAATTTAACTATATTTTAAAGAAATATTACACAAATGCTACTTTGGTCAGCTGTTTTGTTTGATGGGTTCTGAATTCTGCAGCAGCTCACCGCTCAGTTTGGTCTTGATGCCCATGGGCGTGCGACGAGGTCGACTGAGTCCTGCTTCATTCTCAGCAATGATTCTGAACTCGTACTCGGTAGCCTCCATCAAGCCGCCCATGGTGAACTGACGATCCTTGGAGCGCTCCTTGTTGCATTTCTTCCATGCGCTTTCTCCAGCCTGCCTGAACTCAATCCAGTAACCCAGAATCTCTTTGCCACCATCATGCTCGGGCCTGAGCCAGTGGATTGTGATGCAGTCTTTGGTGACTGAGATGATGTCAATCTCTCCTGGTTGGCTGGGTTTATCTATAAGATGATAGACAGGAGTTAATACTCATGAAGAACGTTAAATTATTGTAAAATGGATGTAAAAATAGTTTTACAAAAATCAACTTAAATTAACATTTGGCTCAAGGCAAAAATGCCTTTCAAGATTTTAAAATGTGCAATGTTTGTCTACTTTTTCCACTTAGTTTTATCACTTTATTCATGTAGATATAATCATTACTCACCAAATGGATCTTTGCAAACCACAGCCTCTGAGGCAGGACCAGGCTCACTCTGCCCAATGTCATTTTGAGCCACTACTCTGAACATATACTCTGCATCAGGGATGAGACCAGTGACATTGTACATGGTGGTGGTGATGTGGGTCTTGTTGTGGCGGACCCACTTCTCTGTTGAAATCTCCCTTCTCTCCACGTAGTATCCTGTCACACGGGAACCACCATCATCCCTTGGCCGGGCCCAGGACAGAGACACTGTAGTCTTGGTTACGTCCATGATCTCTGGTGGGTTGCTGGGAGGTTCTGGTGGGCCTGGAGGTAAAGCACATTGTTCGTGAAATCAATATTTACAACACCTGTTGACCTCAGAATCAAAGATGTACATCGTATTCAATGTGCAATCATAATCAGAACATGACAATGTGTTTAATTAATTATTTTGGATAGTATGTACACATTGCAACTTTGTATAAATAACAGTTGGTAGTGAGAACAATTGCAAAAAGCATTAATACTCACAAAGCGGTGTCTTTGGCATGACAGCCTGATCAGACTTGAGAGATCTGCTGATGCCGAACTGGTTCTCGGCAGAAACCTTGAAGTGATACTCCACATTCTCCTTCAGGCCCTTCACCACCAGAGAGGTCTCAGTAACCCGAGCATCCACTGTGCACCAGGCAGCCTTGGGTACTTCCCGCCTTTCCACAATGTATCCGAGGATGTCAGAGCCGCCATCATCTGATGGTGGTCTCCAGCTGACCCGGACTGATCTGGCCTGAATATCGTCAAACTCCAGAGGTCCCTCTGGGACATCAGGGCGACCTATCACCTTCACCTGGAGTGGTAATATAAACAGAAAGTGGTGTTTCAGCCATTTGAACCAAACACATTTTTAATTTAAGCTTTGATACTAGTGAACACTTTAATTCAGGCATCCAAAAAGTCTGCCAAACAAGCTGCTCACCTTGATGTACACGGCCTTCCTGCCGCATTTGTTTTCCAGCAACAGGTCATAAGTACCGGTGTCATCTTTGTGTGCCTCTTTGATGACCAGCTCAGTGATGTCATCATGAGTGGCAATCATGGCCCGGTGAGAGATGTCACGACCGTCCTTGGTCCACTTGCATGTAGGGATGGGTTTACCCTTAATGGGCACAGACAGACGGATGACTCCACCCTGCCGCACCACGTAGCCCTCCTCGTATTTACGATCAAGCTCATAGTCAGGATAATCTAAAGGAGACACAGATGAAATTTTTCTCAGTTAAATTACAGATTTCATGAAAGTATGATGCTTATTTGACTGTATAATCAAATTGTAAATTATGTAATTTTGCTCTACTACCAAGCATTTCCTGGACTTTAACCACTCCGGGGATCTCAGCGGGCTCTCCAGAACCACCAGCATTGCAGGCAATGACTCTGAATTTGTACTCAGCACCCTGGGGCATGTGGGTGAGGGTGTACTCGCACATCTTGATGGGCGTAGTGTTGCACAGTGTCCATTCCACCTGGTCAACCTTCTGCATCTCGATAAAGTAACCACTAATGACTGAACCGCCCTCCTCTTCAGGTGGCAGCCAGGCAAGAGTGACTGAAGTCCTTGTGGTGTCTGTGACTCTGGGCTGAGCTGGAGGACCTGGAGGCTCTGTTCAACAATACAAAGAAATGCTTTAGAATTCCAAACTGGTAAGATTAATCTAAAATTGGTGTTGCTGGTTTAGTGAATGAAGACACTTCAGTGTCATTACAGCAACACTGCAGTTACGCTGAGCTTTGCAACACGTACCAATGGGATCCATGGCGACGGTGATTGCAGAGCTCTCGCTGGGTTTGCCATTTCCTCTGGAGTTGATAGCAGTGATCCGGTGTTCATACTCCAGGCTCTCTATCAGGCCAGAGGAGCGATACCTGGTCATGGTGACGGGATTCTTGTTGATCCTCATCCACCTGTCAGTATGGGCCTCTTTTCGTTCAATGATGTAGCCAGCAATGGTGGAGCCACCGTTGTCCTCAGGTGGATGCCAGGTCAGGGTCATGCCCTCGTGGGTGACATCAAGCACCTCTGGTCTGCTTGGAGGTCCAGGAATGGCTACACAGAAACAGATTCATTGAATGACAGTAAGAAGATACTTTTCCTGAAATTGATATGAGATTCACAAAGCCTCTGAATTGTTTGAACTTGAGAACTTTGGGACTTGGACTAGGGGACAGATGTCTGCATAAGAAAACCTCAGTGAAATTTTAATTTCTATATCATAGGGAACTGGACGTGTTTCTTGAGGATGTTTCACTTCTCATCCAAGAGGCCTCTTCAGTTCTAACTCAGTACTGCATTGTACGTGGTTGATAAGTGATGTCTTAGGCCACCTCCTCTGTTCGAAGATGGTCGTTCCAGTTTCACATAGATGGATTCATTTACTCCTCTTTCAAAACATCTGTCTTTTCTGGACAAGATGTTTACATTGTTGTCCTCAAAGGAATGATTCGTCTTGTTCAGATGTAAGTGGACAGTGGAGTGTTGACCTGAGACAGGCTTAACAACCATTCACACCTTGCCCATGATATAGCACTAAGAATTACCATGACCTGGATGACTGAGAACCTTCATCAACATGCTCTTCAGTGAAGTATTCATGCATCATATATGCATGGCACCAAAAGAAGCTGGACTAATGAGACCAAAACAGTAGCAGTTTTTGTTACCACAGAAGTTCACACATAGGTAAAAGAACATACACTTGATAGGAAGAGAACTTACTCTTAGCACTCTTGCACTCCACCACCTCGGACTGCAGGAAGCCACCAACACCAAAGCGATTCATGGCAGCAACGCGGAACACATATTCGGTTCCCTCAGAGAGTCTAGTAAACTTGAAGCAGGGTCGGGTCACTGACTCTGAGACAGTGGACCAGCCTGGCCGGTGGGCATCACGTTGTTCCACCACATAACCACTGACGTTGGCACCACCATCCTTCTCTGGAGGTTCCCAGCTGACTGTCACTGACACGCCATCAACTTCCTCAATCTTCACTGGTCCAACAGGGATGCCAGGTTTGTCTGCATGGACACAAGAAGGTGACTTGTTAGATTCTTAGAATGTTTTAACTGATCATTAGCATTTCACTTAATATAGTAAATGATTTTGATTGTATGTGCTTAAAATGTTAATGGTTAGTAAGTGTCCTATATTAGTCATAACTTGTCATTGTGTAGCCTTCATTTGTGTGCAGAGAGTCTTACCGAGGATGATGACCTTGATGACCTCGGTTGCCATGCCAACAGCATTCTTCACCTCAAGGGTGTAGTCTCCTGTGTCATTGATGGTCGTTTCGCGGATGACAAGGTGGGTGTATTTGCCGTTGCTGTCAATCTTAATGCGGTCCAGGCTGTCCTTCAGTTTGATACCGCCAAAGGACCAGGAGCAGACGGGAGGAGGTTTGGCCTTTATGGGGATGTTGAGGTCGATTGGTTTGCCACGATGCACATGGACAATCTTCTGAGGAATGTTGGTCATGTCGATCTTGGGCATCACTAGAATACACAAGAGGAATGTGTCACCTTGATTGTTTGTCAACTTTTATTACAAATCTAAATTTTCCTCAAGGGGGTTTAAAATCTGTACAGTTTGAAACACCCTGTCCTTAGATTCTCAATTTGAATAAGGTAAACTCCAACCAAAAAAACCTTAATAAGAAACCAACACAGTAGAAAACCCTCTTGCTAGGATGGACAGACAGGAAATAGATGTCGTGTGTACAGAAGAGATCAACAAAAAACGCACATCTATCTGCACGTCTATACTCATTTTGATGGCAACAATAGATATATATTAATGATTTTTCTGAGACTTTACACATGTGTCTGAGTTTCGTTAAATGCAGAAGTAATTGTGTGATGATTTGTTGGGTGTGTTGTGATGTTGTCTCACCCTTGATGTCCTGGATTGTGACAGGAGTGACTGTATCCATGGGTTCGCTGGCTCCCCTGCTGTTGGTGGCTCGGATTCTGAAGAGGTACTGGTCATTCTCCATCAGAGACTGGATAGTGTACTGGGACACTGAGGCCTTCACTGTCGCCACAGCACTCCACCTGTCTGTGCCCACCTTGCAGGCCTCGATGAGGAAGCCCGTCAGCCTGCTGCCACCATCATGCATTGGCTTATCCCAATGTAGTGTGACGGTGGACTTGGTGACATCGACAATCTGGAGGTTCAGAGGCACAGAAGGCACCTCACATACCAGCACGGCCTCAGCTGTCTCACAAGGCTCTCCGACGCCATAGATGTTCTCTGGCAGGACTCTAAAGAAGTAGTGGGCTCCCTCCTCCAGACCAGTGATCCTAAACAGGGTTTTCCTACACTCAGTGGTTACAGTCTTGTATGACTTCATGTCGGCTTCTCGCTTCTCCACGATGTAGTTGCTGACATGGGCGCCACCGTCAATGCTCGGGACGTCCCAGGTGATCACAACGGACTCCTTGGTGTAGTCCTTCACCTTCACAGAACCTGGAGGACCAGGAGTGTCTGCAGGAGAGATGAGTAGTGTCTTAGTGTCTGTTAACAAGTGTCTTCATGGATAACCCAAATAACAAAATTGGTGAATCATAAAAGTGAAATTATTATATTATTCTATGGCTTTTTTAATTCATGTTACTCCAAAATTCAGGCTCTAGTATTTGGTATCTCCAGAAACTTGGGATGACATACCGTAGACTTTAACCAGGATGGTGGCAGTCTTCTTGCCAGATGGGTTCTCTGCCTCCACAACATATTTTCCAGAGTCATAGCGATTGACCTTCTCCACCATCAGTGAGGTGTAGCTATCTGTGGTCTCAATGTAGCCACGAGTCTGCAGCTCAATGCCAGTCTTCCTCCAGGCCACAACTGGTGCAGGCCGGCCAGTGACAAATACCATCAGACGCAGGGTTCCTCCAGCACGCACACACACAGTTTTCTTCAGGTCATCAGCCAGCTCCAGGTCGGGCATTTCTAACATGTGGAGACACGATAAGGGGTTAGGGGCTGTGATTGCCATGTAACAAGCTGGAATATGACACTGATTAATGTCTATTACTGGGGGGAAAAAGTAAGTTGGAAATGTTGACAAAAAGATGCTCATTATGCTCAACAATCAATGAGCTCACTTCCCATTAAATTAAAAAGCACAATTAACTGTAAACTAAACATTTCAAAACAAGAAACTGAAACTTAGCTGAATAAACATTAAAGAGAGACATACTATAGGTTGCCTTGATGAACTGATTTTAGCAACAGATTCCAATGTGTTATCAAAGTTTATTCATGTTTTAAGTCCTGCAGATGCAGCGATTAAAGATATTTTTATGAATTTTCAAACCTCAAACTGCTAATTGCAGAAATTAAGTAAAAACCTTAAAAATATAAACATATTTTTTTTGATAAAAGGCTGAAGCAACATCCCTGAACATGATTCTTTTTAATGTAAAGAATATTATATGTAATTACATGGTATATACAATATACATATTTAAATAGTGTGCCTGTAAAGATGAAAGTTGTTCTAATAGACTCACTGTTAATAGTTTATTTATAGTTTTTAATGTATAGATATTGTCCTTGATAATAGTTGAACTAAATAAAACTTGCTGTCGCTGCTGACTTAATTTCGCTTTCTTCACCTTCAACCATTGTGTTTGTTGTTGGTTAGTGCAATAATGATGTAACATGAAACTAAAAACACAACAATGGATCACCGTGATAACAATTTGTTTTGTTACAGAAATCTTCACCGACTCACCGATTCTCTCCAGCGGCTCAATCTCAGCGCTAGGTTCACTGAACTCGCCGGTGCCGTTGCTGTTGATGGCAGCCACCCTGAATCTGTACTTCTTATTGGCTGCCAAGCCAGCGGCCACATACTCATTGGTCTTGAGAGCCTTGGCGGTGGCACGATACCACTGCTCAGAGCCTTCTTCAAGGATCTCCACCACATAGCCAGTGACATCTGAGCCACCATCGTACATGGGCCTGGTCCAGGTCATGCTGATGCTGTGCTTGGTCGTGTCAGTGATTCGAGGCACTGATGGAGGAGCTGGGGTATCTGGTAGAAGAACATTCCATCAAATAACAATAAATTATAAGTAATCTTGATGTCTTGTGAAAATGCTGGGAGCGCCACAAGAACTAAAAGAAAAATCAGCTCTAAAGATCTGACTGAATAGACAATTCTCTTACATGTTGGGTCTTTGCAGAGGATGTATGATGAGGCATCGCTCGGATGGCTGTCTCCAGCAGCGTTGACAGCAGTCACCCTGAACTGGTACTCACTTCCTTCCAGGAGACCTGTGATCTTTAGTCGGATGTCATAGATGGTGTAAGTCCTATTCACCCTTGTCCACCTGGTCCATTCAAGAAACAAATTAAATATCGTGAGATAGAGGCAATAAGAATCCATTTTTCAGAGAGTGAAAACTTAAATCTTTCTATTAATTTAAGAAGTTGTTCCCACCTGGTGCTGCTCTTCTCTCGTTTATCCACTATGTAGTTTTTGATCTCGCTGCCTCCATCACTCTCAGGCTTCAGCCATTCAATGATGACATGCTCCTTACCCACAGCGGTAGCCTCTGGAGTGCCCGGCTGGGATGGAATGGCTGGGAAAGAGAGGTGGGACAAATCAAACACTGAAACAAATCTAGCGGTCATGTAGTTTCCCCTTTCATAAAACAGAACCTTATCCTAACACCTTACTATGCAGTAGTGTAGTGTAGCTGGAAACGATTGCATGTACACTACCTTTTTGATCTAAAAATGTACAACAGAGAACATAATCTGAAGCACCATTGAATATAGGTCTTCATTATGCACAATTAAGAAAGTTTTCTTAGGTAATAAAAGAAAATTTTGTGTGATGAAAAAGAAATCTCCCCAGCAATCCTACATTCCACATTTTATAAAGCTATACGTTTAATTAGAAAAGGTTTTTTCTTTTTTGTTAAATCCTACCTTACATGGTTGCTATAATAAAACAATATGGAAAAAGCATTTTGATTGAAAGTCAAATGTCACAGCTTACTGTAGGCGTTCCTGGCAATGACGGGGTCAGACTCCAGAGGAACTCCAGGCCCAAACTTGTTGACTCCTCTGACTCTGAAGATGTACTCATTGTTCTTGATTAGCCTGGAGCTGACACATGATAGTGACTTGCATTCGGTCTCCATGATGACCCAGTTGAGGCGGCTTGTTTCACGCCGCTCCACAATGTAATGGCTGATGCTGTCTCCACCATCCTCCAGAGGAATCTTCCAGGACACTGAACACTTCTCCTCTGTCACTCTGCTGATCACAATCTTGTCAGCCGGAGCTCCAGGAGTATCTGAAGGAAAGAAACCGAGAGTTGGATCACTGCTAGTCAACAGTGAACTTAGTGATACACATTAACCTCAGTGTTTAAAGTGATATGATTACAGTTTAATCATTGAGGTTTCCTGGCAACTCACCGAGAACTTTGACGCTGACGGCGGCGGTCTTAATTCCGCTGGCATTCTTGACAGTCAGAATGTATCTGCCTGTGTCGTATCTGTCACAGTTCTTGATCACGGCCATGGCTCTAGTTGCGGTGTAGGTCAGAGAGTATTTCTCTCCGAGCTCCAAAATCTTGTCTCCCTTTGACCAGTACACGGTAGGCTCTGGTTTACCACCCACAGCACCATCCAGGACGAGGTCAGAGCCAGCGGTGACAGTGACAGTCTCGCCCACCAGCTTGCTGTCCAGTTCGGCTTTGGGAGGAGCTGCAGCAAAGACGAGACAGTTAGTTTTTACCTCAATAAATGGCCGAACATTTTGTAAGGATGCTTCAAAAAAATCAATAGCAAGGAAAAAGAAACAAAAACATTTTAAGATTATTAAATTAAGCATAAATTTTCTAGAAATTAATAGAAAACATTTCAGCTGTGGTTTTATTTATATGATTATATCAACGTATTAAATAACACCCATTTAGGTTTAAGCAATTTCACAAGCTCTGAATTCAAACTTAAAAGGAAAACAATAATCCTATTTGTAATGATTCTGTAATAATCTAACTTACAGTATTCATCTTTGCATGTGACTGGTCCAGTGGACTCAGAGGGTGAACTGTGGACACCGGCAGCATTCTTGGCAATGACACGGTACTCATAGGTCTCCCCTTCTCCAAGGTTGCTGACAGTGAAGTAGTTCTCTGTGATAGTGGTGTAGTTGCACTTGAGCCAGCGGTTGTCGTCCCACTCATCTGTGCTGTACACTTTCCTCTCCACCACGTAACCAACAATCTTGCTACCACCATCATTGAGTGGCACAGTCCAGCATAATGACACGGAGGAGCGGGTGATGTCAGTGACCTCAGGTTTACCAGGAGGATCTGAGCAGGGAGAGGTTTACCAAGAATTTTAACACAGCTTTAATCACACAGCTTTGTACTCTCTTTAAAGATTGAACTGTTTTAGCTGAGCAATTTGAACAGTAAGTCGCAAAACATTGAAATCAGATTAACTGACTAATTGGTTGGTTATTCATGTGTGTAGTTAGGACATAAATGTTCCCCTCACCAACAGGATTGAGCGCCGTCACAGGTCTGGAGGCCTCGCTAGCCTTGCTGAGTCCGGCGATGTTCATGGCATATACCCTAAACTGGTACTCCAGGCCTTCGATCAGGTTGGAGACTTTGTAATGGCACTCGAGGCAGGGCAATTTATTCTCCCTCACCCACAAGATCGTGTTCCTCTCCTTCTTCTCAATCCAGTAGCCTGTCACCTGGCTGCCACCATCAGTGTATGGCACATCCCATTTGATGCTGATGGCATTGGCAGACACAGATACCACATCTGGGCGAGTTGGAGGACTTGGAGGAACTGTGAAAATAAAGTGGATGATAGATTAGGGATTAATTTGCATTAGACATGAATGCATTTTCAAATTATGTTTAACTTTGTCATCCATATGCATAAAAAGAATCAGGACTTTTGTGTGACTGTTGAATAGAACTTACTAAATGGATGCTCGATGACAACAGGAGCAGACTCAGTGGACTTGCTGACTCCAAACTTGTTCTCAGCGCACACTCTGAATGTGTATTCCATATACTTGGTAAGATGTGTCACTTTGATGGTGGTTCTTTTCACACTTGAGTTTACTACTTGCCAGGAGGCAGAGCCAGACTCTCGTTTTTCCACAATGTAGTTACTGATGTCACTGCCACCATCATCAGCTGGTTCTGACCAGGACAAGTTGCAGGACTCTGAGGAGACTCCAGAAATTTCCACAGGGCCTGTGGGCTGGCTCGGTCTGCCAACTACAACCACGGTCACTGTAAATGTCTTCACACCAGCAGAATTCTCCAGGATCAGGTAGTATTTGCCACTGTCGCTTCTCTTGCTATCTTTCACTACCAGAGTGGTTCTCTCTTTTGTGGTTTTGATGGAGACCCGGTCAGTCTCCTTAAGCTTCATCTCTTCCAGCTTCCAGGTGACTTTGGGTGCAGGCCTGCCGCTGATGGGGATGTCGATTGTGAAGTTGTTGGAGACCTTGCAGGTGATAAGCTGGTTGGTGATGCTGCTGAGGTCAGCAGTTGGTTCAATGCGAGGCTCCTTTATGACCACAGAGCTGAAGGTGCCCTGAGGCTCACTGATTCCAGCATCATTCTTGGCCTTGACTCTGAAGTCATACTCTGTGTTCTCAATTAGACCCTCCACCAGCATCTTTAGGGACTTGGTCTCTCCGCTAACAACCCAGCGGTCACTGCCTTTAGCTCTGAATTCAACAATGTAACCTCTGATGCGGCTGCCTCCATCATGCTCAGGTTTCAGCCACACCAGGGAGGCTGTGGAGTTGGATGTGTCAACAACATCCAGTCTCTTGGGCGGTGCAGGTTCTTCTGTGGCAATGATGGGTTCCGTCATCTCGTGAGCTGCTCCCTGGCCATACTGGTTAACAGCAGTCACCCTGAACAGATATGGCACGCCAATATCGAGACCAGTAACTCTGATCATCTGGCGAGAGCATTTAGTGCTGATCTCCTGCCAAGCAAGGCGACTGGCCTCACGTTTGTCCACAGTGTAGTGGTGAATTCGGGATCCACCATCATTTGTAGGGGCATCCCACATCAATGTCAAGGCTCCGCGGGTAACATCTTTGAAAGTGATGGCTCCTGGAGGTCCGGGTGTGTCCAGCACTTTGACAGTGAATGTGATAGACTTACGCCCGCTATTGTTCTCCAGGGATAGAGTGTATTTGCCTGCTTCATACCTGGTGCAGCCCTCAATGGTCAAAGTAGAGGAGGAATCTGTGGTGTTGATGTCAGCCATGACAGGAAGCTCACCGTCTGCTTTAGACCAGGTGGCGAGAGGAGCTGGTTTGCCACGGAAGGCAATTTGGAGGGTGACAGTGCCGCTGTTCTTTACAATGTGAGTCTGCTTGAAATTTGAATCAATGTCAATCTCAGGAGATGTAAGTCGGTCCAGAGCCTGAACAGCGTTGGGTAACACTGAGGCTTCACCTTCTCCAGAGCCATTCACAGCGCTGACCCTGAACTTGTAGAGCTCTCCAGGCACCAGACCCTTGGCAGTGTACTTGGTGTGGAGGCAAATCTGGCTGTTGACTCTATGCCACTCCTCCAGACTGGCCTTACACATGTCAATATTGTAGCCAATGATCTCCATACCGCCATCAAAGACTGGCTTGGTCCATTCCAGGCTGACTGAAGACTTGGTGGAATCAATGACCTGATCAACAGGAAAAGAGAATGGTTCATAGTGTGATTTCTAATGTAGATTTTTCATTGTTCCTCAACTTATTTTTTGGGGTTTCGTGTGTACTAGAATTGCATCAATTTTTATTTTGTTGATTTTCAATAGCAACACTGATCATCCTCAAAAACCTTCTAAGAATTACTATACCTGAGTGTGTAAATCATATTATTATCATATAATTATATATAATCTTTGTTCGTATTTAATTAGTTAATGTTTTCTTTGTAATTAAAAAAATGAAAAACATTTTTACATTAATTGTTTTTTCTTACAATTCTGTGAAAGTTCCTATAATCCTACCTTGATTAGAGTGGGGGCACTGGGAGCGCTTGTTGGTTCTCTGCATTTGAATAGCCTAGAGGTACTGCTGGCTGGTCCAACGCCAGCACCATTTTCAGCCATGACACGGAACTCATACTCGTTGCCCTCGGTGAGGTTGGTGACACGGTGTCTTAGCTCAGTGATGGCCCTCTTAGAGGAAACCTTCACCCAGCGTAGACTCTTCTTCTCTCTCCTCTCCAGGATGTATTGTTTGATCTCATTACCCCCATCTGACCTTGGCCTGTTCCAACACAAGGTAATGCTACTTCCGGTCACATGGGTAGCATCTGGGGTACTAGGGGCATCAGGCACAGCTGAGGAGGACAGCATCAAAGTTATAAAAGTCATATTTGACTTAGACATTTTTTGTACATTTTTTTCCTGTCAACGTTCAAGTGCAAGAGATCAGGGTTATGGTTTTAAGGTGTCGTCAGCATACCAGACAGACAATAATTGCTGACTTTACTTACTGTATTGCATCTGTGCGATGATAGGATCAGAGTCCAAGGGTTTACCAACACCAAATTTGTTGACAGCAGAGATTCTGAACTGGTACTCGTTGCCTTTGATAAGGTTGGTGGCATTGTAAGAGCAAGCTTCACATTTGGAGGTGACCATTGCCCAGGATATCCGAGATGTCTCTCTCTTCTCCACCACATAATGAGTGATGGCGGCACAGCCGTCGTTCTCTGGTGGGTTCCACCACACGGTGCACTTCTCAGCTGTGATACCGGTGAAACGGATGGGACCCTCAACAGGTCCAGGGGTATCTGCAGGGACAGCCAAGGGGAAGAGTTGCTTAAAAAATGTTCATAAATTGCGATATTGTCACTTCATGGAATTTTAGAAGAGTTGCTATGTCTTTAGGAGCTCAAAAGGTGGAAACAAGTTTAAAAATGTTTGTATATTATGTCTTTAACAATTATTGAAACAAAATCATATTTATAAATGTAATGTAATTACTAACCTTGTACTCTGACATTTACATCAGCTTTCTTGGTACCAGAGCTGTTCTTGGCCTCTACAGTGTAGATGCCGCGGTGGTTCCTATCAGCATCACGGATAAAAACACTGCTGGTGCCAATGCCTGTGGTAATCTCAATGTCAATCATGATCCTCTTGTCAATCTCTTTGCCATCCTTGTACCAAGTAACCTGGGGAACGGGACGTCCAGTGATGCTGCAGGCGAGCTTAACGTTTTCTCCTGCCCTAAGAGTAAGCACCTGGTCTGGAGACCACTCAATCTCAGGAGCAACTGAAAATGCAAAGACAATGAATGACGATGGAATCAGCACAATCAAAGTGTACATGTGTGTTTGATTAGTTTAAATTCCAGTTTGAAAATACTTACTGCTCTCATCCTTTGTCATAATGTATCCAGAAGAGTTAGATGGTGGACTGACTGTGCCCACAGCATTCCTAGCAATTACTCTGAATTCGTATCTGTCTCCAGCAGACAGGCCAGTCACTGTGAACTGGGTCTCGCTTATATCAGTGAAGTTGCACCGCAGCCATTTGCCTCTACCCTGGCGCCTTTCCACGCTGTATGCCACAATTTTGCTGCCACCGTCCCTCTTGGGGATATCCCACTTCAGGGTCACTGAGTCCCTGGTTACATCGATGCAGACAGGGTTACCAGGTGGATCTAAATGAGAAGAAAAAGAAGCAATTCATTAAAAATGCTATATTATAAAATCCTGAACAAATACAGAGAGACTGCCTTGATCAAAATGATCATACATTACAAAAACACAAAATAGCTCCATTTAAAATCAAGTCTTTTTCTTATGGTAGACTAGAAGTTTCCCTTCGTTTCCAGTCTTTAACAGACTTAATAGCTCCTATCTCTGTACTGTATGAACAGAGATGAAACTGATGATTTTTATTCTTGTAGGACTCTCAAAGAGATGGACTGTTTGTATGAGAACAAAAGTATTCCTTAACACAGATAGAATAGAATGGAATAGAATAGAATTCTTTTATTGTCATTGTAAGCTCAGCTTACAATGAAATCACACAAAGATGTAGCATTTAGCATGCACTTACCAACAGGGGAGATGGCGAGCGCATGTTTACTCTGTTCACTAACAGGACTCAGTCCGGCGTTGTTCTCAGCGTAGACTCTAAAGGAGTACTCCAGACCCTCAATGAGACCAATGATCCTGTACTCTTTGTTGGAAATGATAGTGGAGTTCACCTTTTGCCACAAGAGGCTGTTCCTGTCCTTTTTCTCAACATGGTAGCCCAATATCGGGGATCCTCCATCAAAGCCAGGGGCCTCCCACCTAATGGTCATGCCATCACTTGTGATGTTGTAAGCTACTGGTTTTCCTGGAGGGCCTGGGGGTTTATACTGGTGCTGGGCAACAATGTCTGAGGAGGTGAGCTGTTCACTGACTCCATACTTGTTCTCTGCACGGACTCTGAACTGGTACTGTGTTCCCTTGACCAGGTTGGGAATCTTGAAGGTGGTCCTTACAACGCTGGAGCAGACCATCTTCCAGTTGGCCTGGGAGGTCTCGCGTTTCTCCACGCTGTAGCAGGTGATCTCACCACCTCCATCTTCCTTTGGCACGTCCCAGGAGATAATGATACTCTGGGCTTTAATCTCATCAAAGCGGATTGGACCAACAGGCACTGAGGGAGCTCCCAGAGTGATCACATTAATATCAAAGTAGTTTTTGATGACTCTGTTGTCCAGAACCAAGGTGTACTGGCCTGCATGTTCCTTCTTGGCTCCTCTGACTGTGACTGCAGTCTTGTTGTCAGTGGTCCGGAAGCGAATCTTGTCACTTTCCTTCAGAGGGAAGTTATCCTTTAACCAGCTGATTGCAGGTCTCGGTTTACCCTTGAAAGGCAACTCAATGTGGATGTTCTGACCAATACGAACAGCAAGTTCTCCATTGGGGTAGTCAATCATGTTGGCCTCCGGTGGAATGATGAAGTCCACCACTGTGATGGGACCAATCTGGGAGAAATCACTTTTGCCCTTCTCGTTCTTGGCAAACACTCTGAAATCCATGATAGTGTTCTCCTTGAGTCCTGTCACTTCGCAGCTGCAGCGCTTACATGTCGCACCCAAAGTCCAGGTGGGATCTTCCTTGGTTCTCTTCTCAATTATGTATTCTGTAATGTGGCTGCCACCATCATGGTCAGGTTTTGTCCACTGTAGGGTAACAGATTTCTTTGTGGAGTCAACCATCACCAGGTCTTTAACAGCTCCTGGAGTTTCAGTGGCTCTTACAGGCTCTGTGGTCTCACAAGTGTCACCCACACCATACTCGTTTTCAGCAGACACACGGAAGAAGTAAGCTATGTCCTCCTCAAGGCCTGACACCTTGTAAGTTGTGTTGGCACACTCTGCATTGATTACCTGGTAAGCCTTCATGGTGGAGGCCTTCCTCTCAACTATGTAATTAGTGACAGGGGAACCACCATCGATAACAGGAGCCTCCCAGCTGAGTGTCAGCTTTCCTCTTGTCACATTCTTGATAATTAGTTTCTGGCAGGTGGATGGACTGTCCAGAACCTTCAGGGAAACTGTAATTATCTTAGGTTCTCCTACGCCGTTCTCAATCTCCAGCAGGTACTTTCCACAGTCATCACGAGTGACCTTAGGGATGAGGAGTGTTGTGGCTCGCTCACTGCTGTTGATGGTGTAGCGGTTGTCACCAGCAATGTTGCGATCGCCACGGCGCCAGGTGATGTTGGGAGCTGGGCGTCCCTTCAGGGGGATAAAGACTTCCACATCACGTCCGGCCCTGGCTGTGTACTGGGTTGTCATGGGAACGTCCAAGTCCAAATCCGCCTCCTCTGTTAGATCACGGTGGGAAAAATACCCAAAATGAAAAATGAAAACACTATTAATGACATAATAATAAGCTATCTTATGTCAATAGATTTAGTTTAAATATCAATATCAATTTCATAAAATCATTAATTAACTCTATATCATCATGCTTATATTATTTTTTATCTTGATCATAAAACAAAATGTTTAAGTCTAATGTCCTTTGTAAATTCCATGGAGAGGAGATGGTCTACATGTATACACACCCAAGATATCTTTGGCTTGAATAGGCTGATACATTTTGATGTCTTCTCCTTTGCCTTTGCAGTTTACAGCAGAGACTCTGAAGTAGTAGTAGGTTCCAGGTTTCAGGTGGGCAACCACATACTCGCAGGTCTTGACCTGTGGGTTGATGGTCACCCATTCCTTCTCCTCTGTGTTCATCTGTTCCAAAATGTAGTGTGTGATTTCACTACCGCCATCATAGACAGGTTTCTCCCAGCCAAGGGTGATGGAGGTCTTTGTAGAGTCTATCACACACAGCTTGGATGGCTCACCAGGCAGATCTGGAGAAGACAAAATGGCATGAATGTTTTCAGAGGTTCCTGGTGAAGACCTTGATACTGAATAAATCTTTAATAAAGTTCTTTAAATAGTGAATGCAAACTATATGCATACCAATGGGGTCGTAGGCCTTATAGAGGTCAGAAGCCTCAGAATAGTTTCCAGCTCCAGCCTTGTTGACAGCACAAACTCTGTATTGGTACTCATTATTCTCCACCAGATTGGAGACTTTCTGCCTGGTGTCCCTGATGGTGCCCTTCACCACCTGGACAAAAAAGGGATGTGAAGATGCTTACATGTGCCAGTTATTAGTTTGTCTTCTTTAATGCTTAAAAACAAATTTAAAATGTGAAGACTGGTCAATAAACTAACCTTGAACCATTGCAGACTCTTCTTCTCCCTCTTCTCCAGGTAGTAACCATCGATGTCACTTCCTCCATCCAATGCAGGTCTTTCCCAGATTACTGTCATGGTGGACTTGGTGATCATGGTCACTTTAGGCTTGGATGGCTCAGTAGGAGGAACTGTGCAAAATCAAAATGATCATGAAACTAGTTTTCAATTGAAAATAATTAAAAATAATGAGTATGTATGGAAAGTATGAAATGTATTTATAAACGTACATACTTATAAACCTATATACTCTGTCTTTTAACAAATGTTATACATTCAAATAATAAATTGAAGTGTTTCAGAGCTAATAATCAACTCTGAACTGAACAGCAGTTGTGGTGGAGATTATTCAGTTTGCTTACCAAATGCATTCTTGGCAATTACTGGCTCAGACTCCAATGGGTCTCCAATGCCGTACTTGTTCACTCCACGAACTCTGAAGATGTACTCATTGCCCTGGATGAGTCTCTGCACGTTAACGATGCAGTCTACCAGTTTTTCTGAGACAATAGACCACATGACGCGGCTGGTCTCCCTCTTTTCCACAATGTAATGTGTTACCATAGCACCACCCTCATCAGCAGGTGGGGACCACATGATGGTGATGTTGTCAGCTGTCACCTTCTTAAACTGAATCTCTCCATCAGGGGGGCCTGGCTTGTCTGATTGGGGGAGAGATATGCATGTCAGGATCTATACCTAATTAACTTCATGCAAGACAAAATCACTGTTATTCATACAGTAATTATATAGTTTGTGAGCACCTTGAATGAGCAGCCTGACAAGGCCACATGCGGATCCCAAGGAGTTCTTCACCTTGACCTCATAGGTTCCAGAGTTAAGACGAGTGGTTTCCCTCAAGAACAAACTGGTTGACTCAGATGTGTGTTTGAAAGACAGTTGGGCAGTGGGCTTAAGCTCTCTGCCATCCTTAAACCACTCAATAGTGGGAGCAGGTTTGGCTGTGATATTAAACTTAAGCTCCACATTAGACTCAGCCATGTACTTAACCTCATTCAGATACTCCTGTGGCATTTCAATCTCTGGGGCACCTAGACGATTAACAGAAAAAGGCAGGTAAGTTCCAATTCTGATTAATACATGCATCATGCATGGTAGAACATGATATGACACTGACAAGTATCAACTCCCAAAGAGTAAAATGACAAGTGAGGAGAATAACTGTACTACATTTTATAGATTTATGGCAGTTTGAATTAAAATGTTCAAACAGACAAAAAACACCAACCATAGGTATCCACACATGTAACTGGCCCAGCAGTCATGGATGAGTTGCTAATTGAGCCAACAGCATTCTTAGCCATGACTCTGAACTCATATGTCTCGTCCTGGGTAAGGCCAGTCACAGTGAAGCGGGTGTCTGTGACATTGGTAAGGTTAGCCTTGGACCATCTGGCACCAGTGCCCTCTCTCTTCTCAATGATGTAGCCAGTGATCGGGGATCCACCATCATAGTTAGGCTTCTGCCAGGCTAGGCTAATGGAGTTCTTGGTGATGTCACTGATGCGCAAGTTGATGGGTGGCTCTGCAGGAAAATAGAGTGAGAACTCGCCATTAGACAGCTGTTGCTAAAAAGTAAAATCAGATTTCCTTGACTTTGAAAGAATGTTTTGACACTAGACTTACCACAGGCATCAATAGCCAGCACTGCATCAGAAACCTTGCTGAAGGCACTAATTCCAGCAGCATTCTCTGCTGCCACCTTGAATTCATAAATAAGCCCAGCATTGATATTAGTGACCTTGACATGTGTTGCACGGATCACCATTTTGTTGACTCTCTGCCAAAGGATGCTGTTTCTGTCTTTCATCTGAAGATGGTAGCCAAACACATGGCTGCCACCATCTGACTTAGGCTCCTTCCAGGTCACAGTGATGGTCTCCCTGGTTACAGCAGTGATCTCTGGAGTCGATGGTGCATCAGGAATAGCTGGGGGATGAGAATTCAAGGATTTTAGCATGTTATTTCTGAAACATTCTGAAAATAATACGCATGAAGATAAAAGAGGTAATCAAAACAAAGACCACTCACTGTAAGGAAGGCTGACAGTGACTGTTGGTGAGTCGATGTGCTCACTGATTCCATATCTGTTCTCAGCTCTGATTCTGAACTGGTACTCCAGGCCAGTGGTCAGCTTCATGATCTTCATGGTGCAGCGAGCCACAGCAGAAGAGACATCCATCCAGTTGGCTGTTGTTGTCTCTCTCTTCTGGATAATGTAATTGGTGATGGGGCTGCCACCTTCATATGCCGGTGGGAGCCACTTTAGGCTCACACTGTCTTCTGTGACATCGGACAGTTCCACAGGTCCAAGTGGGGCACTGGGCCGGTCCAGAACCACAATATTTACGAAAGACTTGGTGGTTCCACTGGAGTTGGATGCAGTGATATCGTATCGGCCTGAGTCCCCAGCAATGCTCTCGCGCAAAGTGATCTTGATACTGTCAGGAGTGACTTCAGAATTAAATCTCATTGTTGATTTGAGCAGCACATTATCCTTGGACAGGCTGACTTTAGGCAAAGGCCGGCCTGTCAGTGGGATCTCACACTTAAGAGTGGAGCCGGCTCTGACATACACAGTGTTGTGGGGGAAGTCCTTCATGATGATCTCAGGAGATTCTAGGGTATACAAGGAACAAGTTATAGCCGGAGAGATTAAGTGCAATATGGTGTCATTTGAATGCATTATTTTTTTTGGCTGTATTCCGTCTGTATCTTCACTATCTGATCAATCAGTTCAGTCTGCAACTTACCAAGTTGGTCTTTCACCATTACAGGTGTGACCATTTCCTTAATATCACTGAATCCAGCATGGTTCTCTGCTCTGACTCTGAAGAAGTACTCAGCATTCTCCCTCAGACCAGAAACTGTGAAGTGGATGAACTTGGTTACGCCACACTTAACCCACTTCTCCTGGCCCTTCTCCAGAGCTTCTATCAGGTAGCCAGTAATTCTGCTGCCTCCATCTTGTTCTGGTTTAGCCCAGGCCAGAGTCACACTCTCCTTGGTCACCTCAGTCACACCCAATTTTGGTGGTGGACTTGGTTTTTCTAGAAAAAGAGGACAAATTTATTTGATTTATAATTTATTTATTGAAATAACTGTATTATATTTTGCACAATAAGAATTCAGTACCTGTGATCTTGGTTCCTTCTTTGGTCTCAGCAGAAACACCAACACCATACTCATTCTCTCCTGTCACTCTGAAGTAGTAGACTTCCCCTTCCTTCAGGTCTGTCACCTTGTATGTCAGTCTATGGCATGTGTCAGTCAACCTGGTCCAGCCTTTCTTGCTGGCCTCACGGATATCAACAAGGTAATTCTTGACTGGTCCGCCTCCCTCATTCTCTGGAGTGTCCCAAGTCACAGTAGCAGAGGTTTTGGTCACATCCTTGACCTCTATATGGGCAGGAGCTCCAGGTGAGTCCAGGACTCTGACATTGAGAGCCAAAGAAGAGGTTCCAGCAACACTGGACAATGTGACAGTGTATTTGCCAGAGTCATTGCGAGTTGCTTTCTCTAAGGTGATGGAAGTGAAGGTGTCTGTGGTGTCAATTACAGCACGAACTCTAAGGTCAACATCAGGCTTGGTCCATGCAACTGTGGGGATTGGTTTGCCTCTGAAGGGCACTGTCATGGTGAATGAGCTGCCATCCTTCACGATAAGAGTCTTCCTCATCTCATTGCTGATGTCAAAGACTGGTTCCTCCTCTCTTTCTTTGGCGATTTGTTTATCTGTCTCAGGACTGGGCTCACTGACTCCAATCTTGTTAATGGACTTGACAACAAACACATATTCAGCTCCAGGTGTCAATTTTACCACTGTAAACTCTGTGTTCTTGGTGTTCTGGACACCAACAATCCATTCATCATCTAAAGTCTTCCTGTATTCTACTCTGTAACCAGTCACAGGTGCTCCACCATCAAATAGTGGTTTGTTCCATGACAGGGTAACTGTAGACTTTGTAGAGTCAATGATCTTAGGCTTAGCAGGAGGTGAGGGCAGGAACTGGGGGTCTTCAGCCTTGGTGAGTGGACAAGGGGTGCTGGGAGCACTGAGACCAGCAGCATTCTCTGCAAACACTCTGTACTCATACTCACTGCCCTCACGAAGGCGTGAGGCTTTGACTCTGAGGTCATAAACAGGTTTCTTGTTGACACGGCACCATCGAAGGCCAGTTTTCTCTCGCTTTTCAATGACATAGCCGGCGATACTGCTGCCACCATCAGAAACTGGTCTTTCCCAACATATGGTCATTGCCTCACTAGTAACTGAGGTGACCTGGACATTAGTGGGAGCTGCAGGCACAGTGAATGGATCCATGGCCTTAGTTGGCTCACTCTCCAGGGCCTCACCATCACCATATTTGTTTACTCCCCTGACTCTGAAGATGTATTCATTTCCTTTGAGTAGCTTAGTCACTTTACAGGTGGTTGCCTTCATGTCACCATAGACAAGAGTCCATGCAAGGCGACTGGTCTCACGTTTCTCCACAATGTAATGCATGATTTCAGCACCACCATTCTCCTGAGGGGGTCCCCATGATATTGTGCATTTCTCTGCTGTGAGGCCACATACTGCCAAAGGACCTGAGGCAGGTCCAGGTCTGTCCAGAACCTTACAATTGATGGCCACAGACCTGGTTCCTGCCACATTATGCAGGGTCAGGACATACTGGCCAGAGTCCCTCCGAATAGCATCTCTGACAATCAGTGTGGTTGCAAAGTTAGTAGAGGTGATTTCACACCTGGCCTTGGCCTGGATCTCCTTTCCATCCTTAGACCATGAGACAACTGGGAGTGGACGGCCTGTGATTTCAGCATCAATTCTTATGATCTCTCCAGCCTTAATGACAACCAGCTGTCTCAACTTATCGTCCAGGATAATAGTGGGAGGATCCACATCATCCTTGACTGTGACAGGACCAGTGTTCTCAGAGGGAGCACTCAACAACTCTGCAGAATTTTTAGCAATGACATGGAAGTCATATTGGACATCTTCTGTGAGGCCTGTGACATCATAGTAGGTGTCTTGCAGGTTGGTGAAGTTACATTTCAGCCAACGGCCATTTGGAAGTTCTTTTCGCTCAACAATGTAGCCAGTAACCTTTGCGCTGCCATCAAACTCTGGCTTATCCCAGAAAAGGGAAACTGATGTCCTGGTAATGTTGGTGACTCTAAGGTTACATGGAGGTTCACATGGATCCCTGGCAGCTACAGCGTCACTGGCCTTAGTGCATGGACCAATGCCAGCAAGATTCTCAGCATAGACTCTAAACTGATACAGCAGGCCTTCTTCAATGCCTGTCATTTTGAACTGGTTCTCAGCTAGCAGAGCTCTGTTGACTTTGGTCCACAGGATGCTGCTTTGGTCTTTGCATTCAATGTGATAACCAATAACAGGGCTTCCACCATCGCTGGCAGGTCGGCCCCATTCCACAAGCATGCCATACTTGGTGGCATGAGCAACATGTAGGTTGGTTGGAGGGCCGGGAGGCTCGAAGGGATACTGAGCAACAACAGGAGCAGAGTCAATGGCATGACTCTTACCGTAACGATTCTCAGCTGCAATACGGAACTGGTACTCTGTTCCTTGAGTCAGACGGGACACTTTGATTGATGTCCTGGCGACTGTTGCAGAAACAATCTGCCATGTGGTTGTGGTAGTGTCTCTCTTCTCCACCACATAGTTGTTGATCTGGCATCCACCCTCATAGGTTGGAGGATCCCAAGACAGGGAGATGAAGTCAGCGCTCACCTCATCCACTTTAATGTTGCTTGGTGGGCCAGGTTTGTCTAGGATTATAACAGATATTTCAGCTGTCTTGGTGCCAACTGAGTTTGTCAGAGTAATCTCATACTTTCCTACATCATCCTTGGTTGCATCCTTGATGAAAATCTTGGATGAAGTCTTTGAAGAAAGAACATTGACTCTTGTCGTCTGCTTAAGCAACTGGCCGTCCTTTTTCCAGGACACCTCAGGCTGAGGTCGGCCTCTGAATGGAACATCAATCTTCAAGTCATCTCCTGCTTTTACACTGTATGTATCAAACAGCAGGTTGATGATGGGCTCCATTGTGATGTCCTTCACCACCACAGGAGAAGCCAGGGGCTTAGCATCACTCTTGCCCTTGTCATTTACAGCAAATACCCTGAAGGCATATTCCTCTCCAGTTGCGAGTCCTTCAATAGTAGCTTCCAGTGCTTTGACTTCACTGCATACAGTCCATTTGTCCTCTCCCTTGGGCTGCATCTCGATAATATAATTTGTAATTTTGCTGCCTCCATCATAGTCAGGTTTCTCCCAGGAAAGGGTAACAGTATGACGGGTCACATCTACCACAACAATCTTACCAGGAGGCAAAGGAACCTCAGACACCTTGACTTGATCTGTGGAGGCAGGCAGACCTACTCCCAGCTCATTCACAGCCAATACACGGAAGTAATATCGGCCTCCCTCCTGCAGGTCCGAAATTATGTAAGAGTTCCTCACACAGTTGGTGCAAACACTGGTGAAAGCCATTCTTTTCTGCTCTCTCTTTTCCACAATGTAGTGTGATATCTTAGCCCCACCATCAATTAGAGGAGGCTCCCAGGAGAGGGAGACAGAACTTCTCTTCACATCCTTAACCTCCAAGTTGGTAGGAGCGCTCGGGGAGTCCAGTACTCTGACATTGATGAAGGCTGATTTAGAGCCACTGAGATTTTCAAGGGTCAGTACATATTTGCCAGTGTCGAATCTGTCAACATTTTCAATCACCAGCATTGTGTAAGAGCTTGTGACTTCAATCTGGGCACGCTCATTCAGAGTGCCATCAGCCTTTGACCATCTGACCTCAGGCTCAGGCATTCCTCTGATTGTCACAAACAGACGCAAGGTGGCAGTGGCACGAATATTGACCATCTTCCTCAAGTCAGCATCGAGTTCAATCTCAGGAGCCTCCAGCTTCTCAGCAGCGATCACAGACACAGGTAGGTCCACAGGCTCTCCCACTCCCTCACAGTTTACAGCACAGATGCGGAAATTGTACTCTGCATTTTCTTTAAGTCTCTTTACAGTGTAGTGGGTATCTTGGACACCTGTATATGGTGTACAAATGATCCATTCATCATCTGCTGCCTCCTTCATTTCAACAACATAGCCACTTATCTGTGCTCCACCATCATAGATAGGTCTGGACCAGGACAAAGAGACTGTAGTGCTTGAATGGTCAGTGACTTTGGGGTTATTTGGAGGCCCTGGTGGATAAATGGCATCACAGGCCTTGATGTATTCAGATGGTGCGCTGGGCTTTCCCACACCAGCAGCATTTTCTGCTGAGACTCTGAATTCATAGGAGTGGCCCTCTACAAGACCAGTGCATCTGAATCTCAGGTCATTCAGTCTCTTCTTGTTGCACTTCATCCATCTGATTCCATCCTTGTCACGCTTTTCAAGGATATATCCTTCAATCTCAGCTCCTCCATTATCCTCTGGTCTCTCCCAGGTAAGCACTATGGAGTCCCTAGTGACAGCGCCAGCCTCTAGATAGGAGGGGGCACTGGGAGTGGTGAAGGGATTTCGAGCAATAACAGGGTCAGATTCCAAAGGCTCCCCAACACCATATTTATTCACAGCAGTGACTCTGAAGATGTATTCATTGCCAGGCAGGAGTTTCGTGATTTTGTAGCTGATTGCCTGTATCTTAGGCTCAACCATGGTCCATGATAAACGACTGGTCTCTCTCTTCTCAATGATGTAATGAGAGATACTTGCTCCACCATCATGTGAAGGATGGTTCCAGTGCAGATAACACTTCTCAGCTGTAACCCCTTTGACTTCTAGTGGGCCATCTGGAGGACCAGGTCTATCCAGAACTTTAACATTAACTGGGATCATCTTGACTCCTCCCACATTGACAAGTTTGAGGACAAAGTGGCCACCATCCACCCTGATGCAGTCTTTGACTGTCAGGATGGTACGTGTTAGTGTGGTCTTGATCTCCATTCTTGGTGTAGTTTTGTCAATCTCTTTTCCTTCCTTTAACCAAATGACCTCAGGCAGAGGCTTGCCAATGTAGTCTGCATCAATGATGAATGTCTCACCAGCATTAACAACAGTCAGATCCTTGAATTTAGAATCCAGGGTTGCATCTGGAGCCTCAATTTCATCTTTTGCAGTAATTTCCCCTGTGCTTTCAGAGGGACGGCTGGAAATGCCAGCAGCATTCCTGGCAATGATTCTGAACTCATACACACAGTCCTCAGTCAGGCCAGTGACTGTGAACTGGGTGTCAATGATGTTGGTGAAGCTGGCCTTCATCCAGCGGGTATCGGGGTGCTTCCTTCTCTCAATCACATAGCCAGTGATTGCACTGCCTCCATCATACTGAGGCCTGGTCCATTGGAGTGTCACAAAGTTTCTGGTGATTTCAATAGCCTCAGGAGTGCCTGGTGGGTCACAGGGGTCCCTGGCTACTGTACTCTCAGAGACCTTGCTAACTGGGCTGAGTCCAGCAATGTTCTCAGCATAAACTCTGAATTCATACTCAATACCTTCTTCCAACTCTGTAGTCTTAAAACGTGTGTCTGGGATCAGCAGCTTGTTAAGTTTAGTCCACAAGAGGCTGTTTTTCTCCTTCCTCTCAAGGTGATAGCCAAGGATGGGGCTTCCTCCGTTGTTGGTGGGAGCTTTCCACTCAACAACCATGTTATCCTTTGTTGCAGCTGAAACAATTGGTGTTCCTGGTGCAGCAGGCTCACTGAATGGATACTGAGCAATAACAGCGTTAGATACAATGGCAGAACTCTTTCCATATCTATTCTCAGCAGACACTCTAAATTGATATTCAACTCCAGTCTTCAACTTGGTGACTTTGATGGTTGTCCTGGCAATAGTAGCAGATACTATTTGCCATGCTGTTGTGGTGGTGTCTCTCTTCTCCACAATGTAGTTGTTGATTTGACAGCCTCCAGTATACTGTGGTGGCTCCCATGACAGACTGACATAATTTGAGCTCACCTCCTCAATCTTCACAGGGCCTGTGGGTGGGCCAGGCTTATCAAGAATAATAACTGTAATCTCCTCTGTAGCTGTTCCCACACTGCTTGTGGCTGTGACTGTATATTTACCGGAATCTTCCTTATTTGCATCCTTGATGCACAGTTTAGTCGATGATGGTGTGCTGGTTACATTTAGTCTAGTTGTCTCCTTAAGAGCCTGTCCATCCTTCTTCCATTCCACCTTGGGAACAGGGCGTCCAAGCACTGAAATATCAATCTTCAGATCATCACCACTTGGTAAACTGTAAGTGTTGAACCTCATCTTGAATCTGGGTTCGATAGTTACATCTTTAGCAGTGACTGGGGCAGCCAGAGGCCTGGGGTCACTCTTGCCCTTCTCATTGAAAGCTGACACTCTAAGCAGGTACTCATGTCCTGCACTCAGGCCTGTGACAGTGCCCTCACAGATTTTTGTTGTGGCTGCCACCACCCATTCCTCTGAGCCCACAGGCTGCATCTCAATGTAGTAGCCCATGATTCTGCTGCCTCCATCATGATCAGGCTTCTCCCAGGAAAGTGAGGCTGTGGTTTTTGTCACTTCTGTCAAAGTGACCTTGCCCACAGACAGAGGAGGCTCAGAGGTCTTGACACAGTCCTCTGTCTCAGCTGGCTGTCCCACGCCAAACTCGTTTTCTGCCAAGACTCTGAAATAGTAAATAGTTCCCTCAGTGAGGCCAGTGATACGGTAGCTTGTCTTTGTGCATTTGTTGTCTACATTAGAGTAAACCTTCCTGGTGGACTCGCGCTTTTCAACCAGGTAATTCTTGATTCTTGCACCACCATCGATAAGTGGAGGCTCCCAGGTCAGAGTGACGCTTTGCCTCTTAATGTCTTTTACTGTTAGATTCAGTGGGGCCCCTGGAGTGTCCAGAACTTTAACAGAGACAAAGGCTGATTTTGTGCCAGCACTATTTTCCAAGTTGAGGATGTATTTTCCAGCATCATATTTATCACAGATGTCAATGGAGAGCTGGGTATAGTCTTCACCAGTCTCTATCTGAACTTTAGTTGGCAGTTCTCCATCCTCCTTGGCCCAGCTGATCTCGGGAATTGGACGTCCCTTGAATGGAATGCAGATTCTCATTGAGCCTCCTGCACGAACAACTATTCCCTTTCTAAGCTGTGAATCTAGAATCATTTCTGGAGGATCAATTTTATCGATAGGTTTCACAACTCCTTGGATCTCAGTGGGCTCACCAACACCCAACTTATTGATGGCACATATGCGCACCTTGTATTCCTGGTGCTCTATCAACTTCGTGATGGTAAACTTGGTAGCATTAACTCCAGAGGGTGGGGTGCATATCGTCCACTCCTCCTCATCAGCCTTTGTAATTTCTACAGCATATCCTTTAATCTCACACCCACCATCATAGATAGGTCGATGCCAGGCGACAGTGATGGAGTCTTTAGCTGTGTCAACCACATGACCATTGGTGGGAGAACCTGGTTCAAAGGTGGGGTCACAGGCTTTGAGGTAAGGTGTACATGGGCTTGGCAGACCCACTCCACCTGCATTCTCAGCAGAAACTCTGAATTCATATTCATGGTCCTCAGTCAGTCCTGTTACTCTGAAACGCAAGTCTGTCACTCTGCGTTTGTTGCACTTGGTCCATCTCACTCCAGCTCTGTCTCTCTTCTCAACAATGTAACCAACGATTTCACTGCCTCCAGTGGTCTCTGGGCGGTTCCAGCAGACAGTCATGGAGTCCCTTGTAATGTTGGTGATCTCAAGCTCCTGAGGTGAGCCAGGAGGAACAAATGGATTTCTCATGATAACTGGCACTGATTCAAGAGGCTCACCAACACCGTATTTGTTGACAGCCATGACTCTGAAAATGTACTCATTGCCCTTCAATAGTTTGGTAACCTTGAACATGGTAGCTCCACAATCACCAGAGACGACAGTCCATGCCAGGCGGCTTGTTTCTCTCTTTTGAATAATGTAGTGAGAAATGCTAGCGCCTCCATCATGCCTGGGTGGCAGCCATGACAATGAGCACTTCTCCTCTGTGACGTTGCTGACAGTAAGAGGTCCCTCTGATGGGCCTGGTCTGTCCAGGACCTTCACACTGAATGGGACCGTTTTAGTTCCAGCCACATTAGTCAGAACCAGTGTGTACTGTCCGCCATCCACTCTGATGGCATCCTTCACAACAAGCAAAGCCTTGAAGTCTGTATTTTGTATCTCAGCTCTTGCTGATTTTTCCACCTCAACATTTCCTTTGAACCACTGAGCTGTGGGGATGGGCTTTCCTTCCACAATGGCCTCCAGGCTGAAAGTCTCCCCAGCATTGATAACAAGGGTCTGGTTATACATAGGATCTGTCTCACATTTAGGCGGTTCAACTTCATCCTTTGCTGTGATGGATCCTGTGCTCTCAGAGGGCTTGCTGACAGCACCAGCTGCATTCCTTGCAATTACTCTAAAGTCATATTTATTGTCTTCTGTCAAGCCAGTAACTGTGAATTCATAGTTAATGATGTTTGCAAAGCTAGCCTTCATCCACTTTCCTTCAGGAAGATCACGTTTCTCCACTACATAGCCAGTAATTAAGCTTCCACCATCATACTGTGGAGGTGTCCATTTAAGCTTCACTGAGTGCCTGGTTACAATCAAAGCCTCAGGGCAGCCAGGAGGATCACATGGGTCACGGGCTACATAAACTTCAGAGACTTTGCTGCATTTTCCAATGCCAACAATGTTCTCAGCATAAACTCTGTACTCGTACTCAATGCCTTCCTCAAGAGGAGTAGATTTGAACCTGCAGTCTTGGATGAGCATTTTATTGATCTTTGTCCAGAGGATACTGTTCTTCTCTTTCCTCTCCAAATGATAGCCCAAGATGGCACTGCCTCCATCAGATGGGGGTTTGTGCCACTCCACCACCATATAGTCTTTGGTATATGAAGAAACAAATGGTGTTCCTGGTGAACCAGGCTCCTGGAACGGATACTGTGCCAAAACAGGCGCTGAGTCAATTGCATAACTCTTTCCATATCTATTCTCAGCATAGATTCTGAACTGGTATTCAGCCCCTGTTTTCAGATTGCTCACTTTAAGCGTGGTTCTGGCCACAGTGGCAGATACAACCACCCAGTTGGTTGTAGTTGTATCTCTCTTCTCCACTACATAGTTGGAGATTTGGCAGCCACCTGTATATGTAGGAGGTTCCCAGCTAAGAGTGATACTCTCAGCACTGATATCATCCAGCTTGACAGGGCCTGTTGGTGGCCCTGGTTTGTCCAGGGTGATCACCTCAATAGTAGCATCCTTGGAACCCAGGGCATTGGCAATGTTGATGCTGTACATGCCGCCATCCTCTTTGGTGGCATCCTTTATGGTGAGAGTGGTGTGACGTGCTGAGTCTGTGACATTGACTCTAGTTGTCTGCTTAAGGGCAGCTCCATCCTTGGTCCAAGTGATGGTTGGCTTTGGATGACCAGCAATCGGGACCTCAATCTTGAGGTCATATCCCACCTGGACACTGTAGTTGCTCACTTTTGGTCTTACAGCAGGTTCAATCACTAGATCCTTTGCTACAACTGATTGGACCAGTTGTCTGGGATCACTTTTGCCCTTGTCATTTACAGCAGCAACTCTGAACTGGTACTCCTCTCCCTTAAGTAGGTTTGTAACTACAGTCTCCAGTGCCTTAACACTAGCACACACAGACCAAGCTTCACTGTCCTTGGGTGCCAGTTCAACTTCATAGTAACTGATCCTGCTGCCACCATCATGTTCAGGCTTCTCCCATGCAAGTGTTACTGTGCTACAAGTGACATCAACAACGCTGACTTTTCCAGGTGGTTGAGGCTTCTCAGATATCTTAATTGGTTCTATAGTTTTAGCTGGGAGACCAACACCATATTCATTCTCAGCCAAGACTCTAAAGAAGAAGATACCACCCTCTGGAAGAGGTTCAACCTTCCATGACATTCTGTTGCAGGTGGTGATGGGAGAGTAAACTTTTCTGGTGCTTTCACGCTTCTCAACAATATAATGCTTAATCTTTGAGCCACCATCCAGGTGTGGAGGCTCCCATGTAAGAGTGACAGAATTCTTGGTAATCTCTTTGACTATGAAGTTGGTTGGTGGACTAGGTGAATCAAGGACTCTGACACTGATGAATACTGACTTCACTCCACTGGCATTCTCTGCAGTCAGGGTGTACTTCCCACTGTCAAATCTGTCAACATTCTCAATGACAAGTGAAGCGTAGCTTCCAGTATTGTCAATCTGTGCAGTCTCCTTAATCTCACCCTCAGCCTTGCCCCATTTCACCTCAGGTGCTGGACGACCTCTAACAGGGACAAACAGCCTGAGAGTGCTTGCTGATCTAATGTTGATCATCTTTCTCATATCGGCATCCAGTTCAAGATCAGGAGCCTCAAGCTTCTCCTCCAGAATAATTTTTCCTGGAAAATCAGCATGCTCACCCACACCAACTTTGTTGATGGCACACACTCTGAATTGGTACTCATGCTTCTCCAGAAGCTTTTTCACTGTGAACTTAGTGTCCGTGATTCCAGTGGCAGGGGTACACATAAACCACTCATCAGATGCCCCATTGCAAGCCTCAACAATGTAAGCCTGAATCTCACAGCCACCATCATAGATAGGTTTGCCCCATGTCAGGGAAACAGTGGACCTAGATGTGTCCACCACCTTGGGGTTGTTTGGTGGGCCTGCTTTGAAGATGGGATCCAATGCCTTGTAGTACACTGTTGGTGCACTAGCTGTGCCAACACCTGCAGCATTCTCAGCAGCAACTCTGAATTCATAGCTGTGGTTTTCTATGAGCCCTGTCACTCGGAAGCGCAGCTCACTCACCGTGCGCTTGTTGCACCTAGTCCATCTCACACCGTCCTTGTCACGTTTTTCAACAATGTATCCCTGGATGGGGCTGCCCCCATCATTGGTTGGTCTCTCCCATGTCACCACCATAGAGTCTTTGGTGATTGTGGAGACCTCTACCTCAGTTGGTGGGTTGGAAGTGACAAATGGATTTCTGGCAATCATCGGGTCAGATTCCAGAGGCTCACCAACTCCATATTTGTTGACTGGAATCACTCTGAAGATGTACTCATTTCCAGGAAGTAGTTTTGTGATCTTCAAGTTCAATGTCTGAACCTTCGGTTCAACTACAGTCCAAACCAGTCTGCTGGTTTCCCTTCTCTCAATGATGTAATGGGAAACATCACTACCACCATCTTGCAAGGGAGGTTTCCAGGAAATAGAACATTTCTCTTTGGTTACTCCATAGATTGAGATAGGGCCCTCAGGTGGACCTGGTCTGTCTAGGACCTTGACATTGATGTTAACAGACTTCTCTCCTCCAACATTTTTTACCAGCAAAGTATACTGTCCTCCATCAACACGGATGGCTTCTTTAACAACTATACAAGCTGTAAAATCTGTATTCTTAACCTCGAGGCGAGCAGCTTCAGTAATCGCGTGGCCCTCCTTCAGCCAGTGTACTGTGGGCACAGGCTTACCATATATAGAAGCCTCAAGCCTGAAAGTGTCACCAGCATTAACCACGACAGCCTGGGAATACTTAGCTTCCAAGTCAATCTTGGGTGGATCAACCTCATCCTTGGCAGTGATAGCTCCAGTCGAGTCAGAGGGCTGGCTGAAAACACCTGCTGCATTCCTGGCGATTACACGAAACTCGTAAGTCTGATCTTCAGTAAGTCCTGTGACAGCAAATTCAGTTTCAATAATGTTTGTGAAACTGGCCTTCATCCAGCGGCCAGATCCCTCCTTCTTCTCAACCACATAGCCTGTGATCTTGACACCAGCATCATACTCAGGTTTCGTCCATCTGAGTGTCACTTTGTTTCTTGTCACAATTACAGCCTCTGGTTTTCCTGGTCTGTCACAAGGATCTCTGGCCACTTGCATTTCACTCAGTTTGCTGGCTTTGCTGAGGCCAACAATGTTCTCAGCATAGACTCTGAACTCATAATCAATACCTTCCTCAAGGCCAACAACCTTGAATCTGGTCTCTGGGATAAGTTGTTTGTTCTGTTTCACCCACAGTATACTGTTTCTCTCTTTGAGCTCCAAGTGGTAACCCAGAATTTTGCTTCCACCATCATTGCTGGGTTTCTCCCACACAACCACCATGCTTTCCTTGGTGGCTGACTGGACCACAACCGAACGTGGCTGGCTGGGCACTTCAAATGGATACTGGGCAACAATGGTATCAGAGAGCAGAACTGAAGACTTTCCATATCTATTCTCTGCAGCAATCCTAAACTGGTACTCACATCCGGTCTTCAAACGGGCTGCCTTGATTGTGGTTCTGGCCACTGTTGCGGACACAATTTGCCAATTAGTGGTAGATGTGTCTCTCTTCTCAACGATGTAATTGTTGATAGTGCAACCACCATCATACTCTGGTGGATTCCAGGACAGGATCACACTGTCAGCAGTGACCTCATCCAGCTTTATTGGGCCTGTTGGAGGACCAGGCTTATCTAGAACAACAACACTGATATCTATAGATGCCTCTCCAGCTGTGTTGGTCAATTTGATAGTGTATGTGCCCACATCATCTCTGCAAGCCTCCTTAATAACCAGGAGAAGGTTTTTGTCTGTGGCTTCAGCATTAACTCTGGTTGTCTCCTTTAGAACAACACCTTCTTTGAGCCAAGTTGCTGTAGCCTTAGGACAGGCAGCATAAGGCACATCTATCTTGAGGTCATCTCCTGCTAGCACACTGAATGTGGTAAAATGCAGTTTGAAGGTTGGTGAAATGATCAGGTCTTTAGCCACCACAGGCACACTCAGAGGACGTGGGTCACTCATTCCCTTTTCATTGGCAGCTGAGATGCGGAACATGTACTCCTCTCCTTGTGTAAGGCCAGTTACAACAGCCTCATTGGTCTTTACCACCATAACCTGGGTCCATTTCTCACTGCCTTTACCCTGCATTTCAACAATATAGCCTGTGATTCTGCTGCCACCATCATGGTCAGGCTTTTCCCAGGTTAGTGTGACGCTTGTGCTGGTAACTTCCCCAAGGGACACTTTACCTGGTGGTAAAGGCTTCTCTGACACTTTAATGGGCTCAAGAGTCTCTACTGGGAGCCCAATACCATATTCGTTTTCAGCCAGGATTCTAAAGAAGTACATCTTTCCTTCATCCAGGTCTCCAACTTTCCAACTAGACTTATGGCAGCTGGCACAGACTGTTGAATAGGCCTTTCTGGTTGACTCACGCTTCTCCACAATGTAGTTGCGGACTCTGGAACCACCATCAATCAGAGGTGCGTCCCACACAAGGGAAACTGAATCTCTAGTGACCTCCTTGAGAATCAGATTCTGAGGTGCTCCAGGAGTATCTAGCACTCTGACATTAACAAAAGCTGTCTTGCTTCCTGAGGCATTCTCTACAGTCACGATGTATTTACCTCCATCAAACCTGTCAACATTTTCTACCTGAAGAGTGGTAAATGATGAGGTGATTTCAATGTTAGCTCTGTCAAGGGATTCTCCATGCTCTCTTGACCATTTTATCTCGGGTGCTGGTCTGCCCTTAATAGGAACAAAGAGTCTGAGTGTGCTACAGGCTCTGATGCAGACAACCTTACGCAGCTCTGCCCCAAGTTCAATTTCTGGAGGAAGCAGTCTGTCTTCTGCTTTTGGAGATCCAGGAACAGCTGCAGGCTCTCCCACTCCTTCACAATTTGTGGCACAGATGTTTATTTTGTACTCTTGGTTTTCCTTTAGATTGGTGATGGTGAAAGACATAGCTGTCCATCCCTTCTTGGGAGTGTGGATTGTCCACTCATCCTCCTCAGGGAGGCAAGTCTCCACAATGTAACCAGTGATTTCAGAACCACCATCATAGACAGGCTTGTTCCAGGCAAGGGTGATAGACGACTTGGATGTGTCGAGCACTCTTGGATTTCCTGGAGGTCCAGGCTGGAAAATGGTGTCTACAGCTTTGTAGAATGGACTGGAAGGACTAGGCTGGCTTAGACCAGCATTGTTCTCAGCAAAAACTCTGAATTCATACTCATGTCCTGGTGTGAGGCCTGAGACTTTGAATCGCAGGTCAGTTACAGTCCTCTTATTGCACTTCACCCAGCGCAAACCAGTTTTATCCCTTCTCTCAATTATGTAGGTGTTTATTCTGCTGCCTCCATCATGTTCAGGGCGCTCCCAGCAGACAACCATGGAGTCCTTGGTAATGGTAGTGACTTCAGGCTGCTGTGGTGGGTCACTGGGGACATAGGGGTTGGCACAGATGACAGGTTCAGACTCAAGGGGCTCACCCACACCATACTTGTTAACAGCCATGACTCTGAAGATGTACTCATTGCCCTTCAGAAGCTTGGTGACCTTGAACCTGTTTGCCTGAAGGTCTGTGGCCACATTTGTCCACGCCAACCTACTGGTCTCACGCCTCTGAATGATAAAGTACTCAATCTTGGCACCACCATCATGTGTTGGATGCAACCAGTTAAGGACACATTTCTCAGCAGCGATGTCAGTAACAGTGAGGGAGTCTGGTGGTCCTGGTCTGTCGAGTACCTTGACATTGAATGTGAACTTGGCAAAGCCACCGGGATTGCTGGCAGTTAAAGTAAAAACACCTCCGTCTCTCCTCAGAGATTCTTTGTTTATTAGAGTTGTGTTGAAGTCAGATGTCTTTATCTCTAGCTTGGCTGTATCCACAAGCTCCTTTCCTTCCTTGGTCCATACCAGAGATGGGAGTGGCCTGCCAGTCACACTGGCTTCTAGCTTGAACACCTCGCCTGCCATAACAACAACATTGCTGCTGTATGATGCATCAACATCAAGTCTGGGCTCTTCAATGTCATCTCTGCATGTGATTGCCTCTGATGATTGTGATGGAGCGCTAACAGCACCAGCTGAATTTCTAGCAGTCACACGGAATTCATAAGTTGCATCTTCTGTCAGACCACTGACTGTGTAGATGGTTTCTAGGATGTTGTTGAAGTTGGCTTTAAGCCAGCGTCCATTTGGCATTTCTCTCCTCTCTACTGTGTATCCAGTGATGGAAAATCCACCATCTCCCTCTGGTTTTCTCCATGACAGTGTTACCTCATGTCTGGTGATATTAAGTGCTACAGGCCTGCCTGGTTGGTCGACTGGGTCCAGAGCATACATAGGCTCAGATGGTTTGCTTGGTTTGCTGAGACCGGCCATGTTTTCAGCAGTAACACGGTGTTCATATGCGATTCCGTCAACAAGGCCTGTTGATTTAAAGATATTTCCAACAACAAGTGCTCTGCTGATTCTCTGCCACAGAATGCTGTTTTTCTCTTTTCTGTCCACATGATAGCCTAGGATGACACTACCTCCATCAGAGGAAGGCTCATTCCAGCTCAGAGTCATTGCATCCTTGTTGAAAGATGTGACCACAGGAGTGCCTGGCTGGCCTGGCACATCAAATGGATAGGCAGCCACTACTGATTCAGAGATAATGCTTGGTCCAATGCCATATCTGTTCTGGGCCTTCACACGGAACTGATACTGAGTTCCAGTGTTGAGTCGGGCTGCCTTGAATGTGGTGCGAATCACCGTAGCCGCCAACTCAACCCAGGAAGTACCAGTAGTCTCCCGCATCTCAACAATATAGTTATTGATGGGTACGCCCCCATCATTCTCAGGCGCCTCCCAGGACATGAGAACATAATCACATGAGACCTCATCCAGTTTGATTGGACCTGTGGGAGGACCTGGAATATCGTGGACCAGAACTGTGATTGTCTCAGTCACTGTACCCAGCATGTTCTTTCCTGTCATGGAATACTGGCCTCCATCAGTCCTCTTGATCTCACCGATGTTGAGGATAGTTGATGTTTGTGTGGTTTCAGTGTTGATTCGCTGTGTCTCCTTTAGTGATATGTCACCCTTCTTCCAGGAAACTACAGGTCTTGGTTTGCCGAGCACTGGAATCTCCACCTTTACACGGTCACCTGACTTGGCGATGACCGTCTTTTGATAGACTCCACGTAGGTCAAAGGAAGGAGCGGAAGTCTGCTCTTTGATAATAGCAGGCCTACTCTCGCGGGGATCACTCCTGCCAGATGCATTGACAGCCATTATGCGGAAGGTATATTCTGCTCCCTCAATCAGATCTGTGACAGTGTAGTCCAAGGCCTTGATGGCGGCCATATGGACCCACTGGTCAGTATCTTTCTTTTGGGCCTCAATAACATATCCGGTGATCAAACTGCCACCATCATGAAGGGGCTTGATCCATGCCAGGCTGGCACTGTCAGCTGTCACATCCGTAACATACAAGTTTTCGGGTGCAGAGGGGGCCTGGGACACCCTAATTGGTTCAGGGGTTTCAGCTGGCTCACCTACGCCCAGGTCATTCTCAGCAGTGACACGGAAGTAGTAGTAAGTTCCCTCCACAAGGTCTGGAATCTTGAAGGAACACTTCTGCCATGTGGTGCTAAGCACTGTGTAGGCCTTCTTGGTGGCCTCTCTCTTTTCAACAATGTAGTTGTGAATCTTAGAACCACCATCGATTATGGGAATTTCCCACTGGAGGGTGATGCTGTTCTTAGTGATCTCTCGAGGTTTGAGGTTGACTGGTGGTCCTGGTGTATCTAGAACTTTCACATTAACAAAGCCGGTCTTCTTTCCAGCAACATTCTCTAGACAAAGGTTATACTTTCCAGCATCATATCTGGTGCAGTCAGGAATAACAAGCAGAGTGTAGGACTCTGTGGTGTCAATGTGTGCACGTTGTTTCAGGTTGGTATCATCTTTGCTCCAAGTTACTTCAGGAACAGGACGACCTCTGATGGGAACAAACATACGGATTGAAGCACGGCACCTGACCACCAGGGTTCTCCTGAGTTCAGCATCCAGCTCAAAGTCTGGTAGTGATTCCTGGTCCACCAGTTCAGTTACTTTCTCCACTTCTGCAGGCTCACCAACTCCCTCTGAGTTTACTGCACAGACTCTGAAGTGGTATTTGCCTCCTTTTTGAAGTTTACCAATGACATATTCAGTAGCTTTCAATGGGTACTGTGTTTCTGTCTCCCAGTCATCATGCCCCTCCTTTTTGTATTCAACAATATATCCCTCTACTTCAAGACCACCATCATAGAAGGGTCGGCCCCAGGAAAAGGTGGCTGTGGTTTTTGTAGTGTCTGTAATTCTGGGGTTAGAAGGAGGACCAGGTGGATCTGATAAACAAGACAACAAGAGTTTAACATTATTTTTAGTTCTTTTAGTTAGTTATTTGGGCTTTTAAAAGCAATTCAGAATTAAATAAAATAAATTAAAGTCCAGCTTTACTTACACACAATGTCCTTGGGCATTACAGGTTGTGATGGCTCACTTGGCTCCCCAAATCCAGCTTTGTTCTCAGCAGTGACTCTAAACTCATACTCTACTCCCTCACTTAGTCCTTGCACCTTAAAGCGCAGGTCAGGGACTGTCCTCTTACAGGCTCGCACCCATCTCATTCCTCTCCTTTCTTTCCTCTCTACACAATATCCTCTAATGTCACTTCCCCCGTCCTGTGCTGGTCTCCTCCATGAAATGGTGACAGCATTCCTACTAACATTATCAATCTCTGGGGCTGAGGGGGGACCTGGTGGACCTGTATAATCAAAACAAAATCAAAACAAGAAAAATTTGATTAGTTATCCTTAGGTTCACAGATTTAGTTGGTGAGAAAATGAACATGTAAATCTTCCACTTTAAATGACTTTTAGAGTCCTATAATTGACTGGAAAAATGCATTTTAGTCAGTTCATTTTTTAACATTTAACAAATTATAGCTATATATGAACAACTTACGGAAACTGTCAACCATTTTGACTGGACCAGACTGGCTTGAGTCTCCAGTGCCATACTGGTTCACAGCAGACACTCTGAAGATGTACTCGTTGCCCTTGATCAATTTACTGGCTACATATCTGCAGTCTATGACGTTTTCAGCTAGCTTGGTCCACTGCAGACGGCTGGTCTCTCTCTTCTCAAGGATATAGGACTTGATAGAGCAGCCGCCATCTTCGTCTGGTGGCAGCCAGGTCAGAGTACACTTCTCAGCTGAAATGTTGCTGGCTTCGATGGGGCCTGGAGGCCCAGGTACGTCCAACACCTTCACTTTAATGTGTTCTTCCTTAATACCGAAGGGGTTGCTAGCAGTGATCGTGTACTCTCCTGTGTTCTTCCGGCTTGCATACTTGATTGAGAGGGTGGAGGAGGTGGGAGTGCTGGTGATGGTGACAATGTCAGAGGTCTTGAACTCACGGCCTCCCTTTGACCAGACAGAAGTGGGTGGCGGTTTGCCCACAATCTTGGAGGCTGAGATCACGATGGTGTCTCCCGCTCTGACTGATACACCATCCTTCATGTCTTGGTCAATAGTGATTGTCGGAGGCTCTGCAGAGAGGATGGAAGCAAGTGGTGTTACTACTGTCTACGCAACTCATATATTCAAAGTCAAGACAGTATGTGTTTGAACCTGATGTTTTTACGACAAAAAAACAAACAATTTGCATTCACCCAGATTTTTTTAAAACACTAAACCACCAAAATTAGTTTGCCGCTCAGCTTACCATACTCATCCTTGCAGGTCAGAAGCTCAGTAGGCTCTGAAGGGACACTAATAGCCCCAGCAGCGTTCTTGGCCCTGATCCTGAACTGATACTGAGATCCCTCTGTCAGGTCAGTCACAGTAAAGGCACAACCCTGGATGTTTACGTGATTGGCCTTCATCCAGGTCTTGCCACCAGCCTCCAGCTTCTCCACCATGTAGCCAGTCAGCTTATGGCCACCGTCATATTTGGGAGCTGTCCAAATCAGAGTGACTGTGCTCCTGGTGACATTTATCACATCAGGCTTGCCAGGAGGATCTAGCAGAACACAAAGTAAATGTTTAAACACATACAGAAAACACAGAACACATTAGGTCTTAAAATTAGAGTAAAAAATGTAAGATCAGTGAACTCACCAATAGGATCCAGGGCTACCACAGCCTCAGTGGCCCTGCTTGCCTTTCCAAGACCAGCCCTGTTCATGGCCATCACTCTGAACTCGTACTCTAGTCCCTCTATCAAGCCAGTGACTCTGCACTCCTTCACTCTCAGAGGAGTCTTACTGGCCCGTTTCCACATCAGACTGTTCCTCTCCTTAAACTCCACATGATATCCTAGAGAGAACACAAAATGAGTTAGTCATGGTGACTACATTTTGTTATTTGCTCATGTTTAACTACAAACTTTTATCTATCACAGTCTGTTACCAGTAATTGGGGAGCCACCAGTGTCTTTTGGATCAGCCCAAGTCAGGATGGCCGACTCGTGGCGGATGCTCACAATTTCTGGAGGAGCAGGCGCGTCTGGCACATCTGGAGGAAGCAGAGAAACACAATGTTTGGAATGATTAGGAAAGACATGAAGTAGCCATGTAAGATGTGAAAATACAAACCATAGTGAGTGTGAAAAGTCTTCACATGACCACAAGTGACTGATTGTTTTCATGAAGCATATTTACTGTTCTTGCATATGTGACATTATTCATTTTGATTTTAGATTTTTTTTTTGGGGGGCATAGACACCTTTATTAGCCGTAGACAGAGAGGAAATATGGGAGAGAGGGGGATGTGACATGCAGCAAAGGACCTCCGGCCGGAATCGAACCGGGGTCAGCTGCGTTTATGGCATGCGCTCTAACCACTCGACCACCTGCGCGCCACTCATTTTGATTTTCATTAAAACATTGTCCCTCCTCCTAAAAACTGAACTTTCGAAAAAGCTAATCTAAGATACACATATGTATTTTAATCAATTTCTATAAAAAAAAGAATGATAAACAATGAATAATAGTGGATAAAGATCTATTCTCCATGCAGGTCCTTTGGCATTTTTAAATTAGGTGACAAATTAGGCAGGTAACAAACAAAACAAACAAAATTATCTGGCCTCACAACAATAGCCAATTTTCCTACAAGCATGGAGGGTGAAGTAAAGTCCCTAACTTAAGACAATTTTTTAGCAATCAATTGGTATCTTGAAACAAAACTGAAAAGGAAGATCACTAGAATCAAGAAAATTACACTATTTCCAACAACAGTAGGTTCAAAAATGTAAACTAAAATTAAGACACAAGGGTGGACCAAATGACACTTTTAAAGTAAATATAATCGCAGCTTGTGCAAAACTTCTAATCCTTTAGTCATTTGACTTCCTCAGGCCATAATGCATTCTGAGTGTTACACTCACCAAATGGATGCCGTGCGATGACTGGGTCAGACCTCAAATACTCTCCAACCCCATACTTGTTCTCAGCAAACACTCTGAAGATGTACTCTATTCCATCGTGGAGCCTGATCACCCTCATGGTGGTCTTCTGAATGGCTGAAGCTACTGTGGCCCATTTGTTATCTGTGGTCCTCCTTTTTTCAACGATGTAGTTGGACACCTCAGCACCACCATCATCTTTAGGTGGTGCCCACTCCAGGGTGATGCCATCAGCGGTGATCTCATCAAACTTAATAGGCCCAGTGCAGATGCCAGGCTTGCCCACCACCTTCAGCTGGAACTTGCAGTCCTTGGAGCCGGCACTGTTCTTTACGTTGATGTTGTAGGTGTCAGCATCTCCTCTCTGGCAGTCTCTGATCAGCAGAGTCGTGACACCCTGAGACGCCTCCACGCACATTCGGCCCGTGTCTCCAATCATCACGTCGCCTTTCTTCCAGGTGGTGGTTGGGTGGGGCACTCCAATGAGGGGGATGTTGACACGTGTGGTGCTGCCCTCCTTCACCACGCAGCAACCATCATGCAGACTACTCAAGTTGCAGTCAGGAAGCACTGAAATTCAAAGGAATGAGCTCATCAGAACATATTATGCTCTAGCAAAACAAAGAACTATAACACAGGTGGCACGAAGGCTGAGTGAGGCTGACTTCTTACCAAACTGGTCCTTGGCGACGACAGTGAGCTCAGTGGGTGGACCCTCTCCAGATTCGTTGAGTGCCTTGACTCTGAATGAGTACTCCTTGCCCATAGTCAGCTCGCCGATGGTGTGTGACGTGTTCTTGCCTTTCAGGATTTGCTTCCACTTCTCCTCACCTTCGCTCTGCTCTAGGATGTAAGCCGTCACGTGGCTTCCACCGTCACTGATGGGCTTCTTCCATCCCAGGCTGATCGAGTTATTTGTAGTCTTCTGGGCTTTGAAGTCTGTCACTGGACCGGGTTGCTCTGAAGGGGGAGGATAGATGAGTTAAGACTGAGTATGTGTTTTCAGATTTGAATATAAAGGGAAGCTTTTTCTCATTTTTGTTATACTGTATACTGGTCTTGGTCATTGATCTTGCATATTAGTCTTAGTTTCAGTTCTTTTCATTTGATGGTGTAGTCTTTGTTTTCTAGTGCAATTGCAGTCATGCTAATTGCTACTATTGTATCTAATTAACATTCCATAGTTAAAACCATATATCTGAGTTTTATCCAAGTTGATGATTTAACTGATGGAAACTGGGGAAACATGAATTCATGAAAATGTAGGAATCAGTATTTCTTTAACAGGATCTTACTCCTGGTAGTGTGGATAGGACTTTGATGTTAGGAATTAAATTTTCAAAATATAAAATATTTTAAAATAACAGCTGTTTATATTTCTACAATCTTGATTAAGGCCTTGGTTTGAGTTGGCTCCTACTGTATAAATTTGTTTACTGAATAATAACATCAATTCTAATTTAGAAAACTGCTACAAAGCCTTGTAGTTACCTGATGCTCTGACGCTGCCAGCTGTCTCACAGCCCTCTCCAATGCCATAGGCGTTTTCAGCCAGCACTCTGAAGCAGTAGGCCTGTCCTGCCTCCAGGTTGGTGATCCTAAAGGAAGTTTTGGGGCACTCTGCAGACACACAGGTCCAGGCTTTTCTCTCGGCCAGACGTTTCTCTACGACATAGCTCTTGACCGGGCTGCCACCATCAATCAGCGGGGCGTACCATGTGATGAAGGCATGGTTTCTGGAAGTCTCTTTGACAATCAGGTTAACAGGCGGTCCAGGAGTATCTGAAGGGGAGGAGAAACAGGATCTTGGTGATAAAATTTAAGATTCACAACTTCAGCAGATCTTACTGGTTATATCGATGACAATATTACGTTATCTAATTTTGCTTTTTCAGGAAGCATGGTTTGGGTGACTTGTATGTAAAAATGTTAAATTTGGACTCCGTCTTTTTAAAAACAGAACACTTTTAGGATTTATGTAATCTATTATATTTTCCTCATTATTTTTCCTACCGAGGACCTTGACCACGATGGTGTAACTCTTGGAGCCGCTGCTGTTCTCTAGCGACAGGACGTATTTGCCGGCGTCGTATCTGTTGATGTCCTCGACCATCAGTAGGGTGTCCCACTCTGATGTATTGATCATCAGGCCCTGCCTGTCCTTCAGGTTGGCGTCCACCTTTGTCCAAGTCACCTTTGGTGCTGGGCGTCCTCTCAGTGGGACATAGAGTCTCATTGTGACACCAGCACGAAGAACCAAAGCCTTTCTTAGGTCAGCATCCAGCTCAGCTTCAGGAGCGACTGGAAGATGGACAGAAGATCACTTTTAATCATAGCTGTAACTGTAACTTATTTTCGGTTAACAGCAAAGTTGTATTAGCTAGCACATACTTAACATAAATTAATGTAGTTCCATAGGAATGTTGGTAATTATTGAGAACACATTTTTTTGTGCAAAAATAATCTGCAAGCTGAAATGAGTCATGATGCACATGGAAATATAATAGAAATGAATGAGTGAGGCATTAACACATATCTATAATGCTAGAGTGTAGTGTGTCAAGTAGAGGCCAATTGTTCGCTGAAGAAGCTCAACTTCAGTGAGTTTTGATAGTTCGCTAAGTTAGCTAAATTAAAAAGCCATGAGTCATCAATGTTTTCATGTATTTTTACGATGGGTAGGGTGTTTTAATAGATTTTTTACTAATGTGATAATGGTTAGCAGGTTTTAAACAGTAGCTTATATGATAAACAGTCCTAATTAGCCTGTTCCTGCCAATTTTATTACATGATTTATTGAATGTTGTACGGACAGTTGTAGCATACTTAAGATATCCTTGGCCATGTGGTTTCCAGGAACATCGCTGGGCTCACTGTAGCCAATCTTGTTGACGGCGGTTACTCTGAATTGGTACTCAGTGTTGTCCATCAGGCCAGTCATCAGGAATTTGGTGGCCTGGAGCTTCTTTGGGACGTTGCACTTATTCCAATCCACAGCTTCAGCTCGCTTACACTCAACTAGGTAGCCGATGATCTCACAGCCACCGTCGTATGCCGGTTTAGTCCAGCTAAGGCTGATGGAGCTCTTGGTGGAGTCGACCACCTTAGGGAAGGCAGGTGGTCCGGGAGGATCTGGAGAATTACAGTGACACATTCGTAATTATTTTCAGATTTAGTGGAAAATAATGTAGCAACCATGTCTGTTTGAATCATTTTTTGCTTCATATTTTAGAAGTGATTTTTGAAGCTGATACTCACAGACAGGGTCAACAGCCAGTGCAGCATTGGATGCGTCGCTAGGTTTGCCCAGACCAGCTTTGTTCATGGCAATCACTCTAAACTCGTACTCAGAGCCCTCAGTAAGCTGAGTTGCTTTAATAGTTCTGTCGATGACTGGCCGACGGTTGACCTTAGCCCAGGTAAGCTCCGTGGCTTCACGTTTCTCCACCATGTAGCCCAGGATGGTGGCTTTACCGTCGTTGGCTGGGGCCTTCCAGCTTACTGTCATGGAGTCTTTAGTAATGTTGGTAATGACAGGCGGGTCACATGGACCAGGAACATCTGAAGGAAGAGATCCATGACAATCTCTGATCAGTGTTTGAGGTCATCATATCTCATCAACATTCAATATCTTGTCATCATGTTATATGATTAAATACTGGGTTGTCGAATCATTGGCCATTCTAATTGCTCAAATTAGATGTTGGATGTTGGATCATAAGATTAAAAATAGATTTTTGTTATTCAAATTATTCCCCTTAAGGGAATAGAACAATTGAAATGTATGTCAGCAGTTTTATTCATCTACATTTTTTCCTATTCTAACCTAAAGCATAGTTTTTTGTGTGTAATTTTTTTTTGTTTTTATTTACGTGCAAATTTAGTTTATACGTTTTTACCCAGTGGCAGCTAAAGAAACTGCAGCTCAGGGCACTTCAGCTATAGCAGTCTTAACTTACCATACGGGTTCTTGACCATGATGCCATCGGTCATTTTGGGGTCTCCAACACCATACTGGTTCTCAGCACTGACCCTGAATTGGTACTCATGCCCTTCAATGAGTTTCTCCACTGAACAGTCGGTGAGATGTCCATGGATATTGGAGCTGACAAGTGCCCAGTTGGCCCTGCTGGTTTCACGCTTCTCTATGATGTAGTTG
This sequence comes from Diplodus puntazzo, assembly GCA_963678695.2. Classification (NCBI taxonomy): domain Eukaryota; kingdom Metazoa; phylum Chordata; class Actinopteri; order Spariformes; family Sparidae; genus Diplodus; species Diplodus puntazzo. The sequence goes on along the minus strand of OZ023164.1, from coordinate 33,557,858 downwards.
GTGATTTCAGAACCACCATCTGCAAGTGGAGGCTCCCATCGCAGCTTAACGCGATCGGCAAAGACCTTAGCAGCTTTTACTGAGGCTGGAGGCCCTGGTCTATCTGCAGGGGAAAAGGTGGGAGGTTTGTTTTTTGATACACATAAAATGCTTGCACAGACAAAATACTAAAATTAAAATATAGTAAATCTAACTTACCTAGAACCTTGACCTTGATAGTAGCGTACTTGCTTCCACTGGTGTTCTCAGCTGTGATGGTGTAGTCTCCAGTCTCCTTCCTCGTGACGGAGTAGAGCTCAAGCACATGGACATGTTTCTTCTGGACCATCTTCATTCCCTCAGCAAGGACCAGAGGCGCTCCGTCTCTCTTCCAGCTCACCTTGGGCAGTGGCTTGCCGAACACCTCAGCATCCAGGGCGACATTCTCTCCAGCTTTAATCACGATCAGGTTCTTCATGTTGACACCCAGATCCACACGAGGAGGAACTGCACAGGAGAAGAGAAGAAAGAGAATAATCATTATTTTGTCCATAATTTAATTTGTTGATCATATTTTTCTTTTCAGTGTTTAGCTGTACCATTCTCTGCAATGACAGGGATGGGATCGGACAGCTCGGACGGTAGGCTGATGTTGATAGCGGTCTTAGCAATGACTCTGAACTGGTACTGTGCACCCTCCTGCAGGCCGGTCACCACGTAATTCTCAGTCTGGATGTTCATACAGTTGGCATTGCAGCGTGTCCACTTCTCCTCTGGAAGCTTTGTGTATTCCATGTAGTAACCAATCAGCTTGCTGCCACCATCATGCTTGGGACGGCTCCAGACCAATGAGACAGAATTCTTCGTCACATCCATGGGCTCAGGTTTACCTGGTTGGTCTGGATGGAAATAAAGGATCGTAAACTCAATTATGTTGTCTAAACAAGAGAGAACGTTGAGGTTGAGTGATCCAGAGTTCAAACGTGGTTGGCCTGGACACTCAATTTCTCATTTAACAAAATGCGTTCTAACAGATCAGTCAAATAAAAGCTCTATTTAAAAAATAACTTTAATACCAAGGCTTCTGTTCAGTCACCTTAAGATTGTGTCATAATTTCATTATCCCAGGACAAGAAATTATGCTCATACTGTTTACTTAACATACTATTTAAATTTTCATTGAAAAAAATAAAGTCAAATCATTTGGGGGGGGGGGGGATTTGATAAAGAAAAAAAAAAAACACATTCTCTTGATCTCAATTATGTTTTGGAGTGAATTTGGCTCACTTGGAAGGGTAAATTCCACTTCCAATTGAGCATCCCCACAAAACTAAAACTTTTTTTAACGTTACAATAGGATGTCATAATCAAGTTAAGGAACATGTTCTTACCAACAGCATTCCTGGCGGTGATAAAGTCTGTCTGTTTGCAAGGTTTGCCCTGACCAGCTATGTTGAGTGCAGACACCCTAAAGGTGTATTCCAGACCCTCAATTAGGCCGGTGCAAGTGTACTGTGTGGCTTTGACCATGGACTCATTGGCCTTGACCCACAGAAGGCTATTCCTTTCCTTCTTTTCAATGCAATATCCAATGAGGGGGGAGCCTCCATCACTGCTTGGACGCTCCCATGACAAGATCACAAAGTCCTTGCTGACCTTGTTGATCTGGAGGTTTCTGGGCTCGCTAGGAGGATCTTAAGGGAAAAACAGAAAAGTTATCAGAAAGTGACTATTGCTCATAATGGTTTCCAGTAATTGGGTGTAAAATGAAATGAAATGTAGACTCACCAAATGGATATTTGGCGATCATCTTCTCAGAGTAGATGGGCTCGGAGATGCCAAACCTGTTCTCAGCACGGACTCGGAAGCCATATTCTTTGCCAGGCGTCAGCTTTGTCATTCTAAAGCTGGTTTTGGTGCAGGATGAGGACACAATGAGCCAGTCCCCCTGGCTGACGTCACATTTCTCTACAATATAGTTGGTGATATTGCTGCCACCATCCTCTGGTGGGGAGTTCCAGAGCAGCGTACAGGCATCAATGTCCTGTTCAGTGATTTCCAGAGGAGCTCCAGGTGGTCCGGGGATGTCTGTAGAGACACAGCAGATGACTCAATAGTGACACACTAAATCAACAATCTTTTATTCTTTTAAGTATCTTTCCAATTTAGAACCAGTATCTTTAACAGCATGTATTTTTAAACTGACCCATGACAACGACTCTGAGGATTTGGTTGATCTTGCCAGTGCTGTTCTCTGCTGACAGGCTATAGTAGCCACTGTCCTTTCTGGTCACGTTTTTAATGATAAGTGTGCAGGTCGTCAGCGTCTTTACAACGGACAGGCGATCAGAAGTGAGCACATCCTCATTTCCCTGCTTCCACTTGCAGAAGGGCGCAGGTTTACCTGCCACAATGGCCTCAACCACCATCTTGGTTCCAGCTCTTACTGTCACAATGTCAGGCATGATGACTTTAGGAGCCACTGGGGGAAAGCAGAAACAAAAAGAGTTACTTCAGTGATTAAGCAGATTATTTTAATCTTTTTATTTAATTAATCAGGAATAATAAATAATTAATAAATGTATTGTTCTAGCTTCAAAGTGAAATATTTCAGGTACTACCAATCGGTTACTATAAACTATGGTAGACCATTGTGGCCAGTCCACTTACTGAGTTGTTCCTTGACCTCAAACACTCCCTCTGCCTCTCGGGCCAGGCTAACTCCCACTGAGTTTCTGGCTGCCACTCTGAACTTGTACTTCTTTCCTTCTTTCAGACCAACCACCACAATGGTCATATCTTTGACCACAGAGTAAGGTGTCCACTTGTCCTCTGTCGCACCCTCCTCCTGGTAGTCCACAACATAACCGTTGATTTTGGCTCCTCCATCTCTGAGTGGCTTCAGCCAGCCCAGTGTGGCGCTGTTCTTGGTGATCTCCAACACATCCATCTTCTTTGGAGGGTCTGGCTCACCTGAATGCATCAAACAATAGGTGTTAGGAGGAATGAAAAATAAAAAAAAAAGTTGGATGAACACAGGGAATGGCATGCTAAACTTTATTCAGACAGTCTCTGGTGACACTCACTGATAGGATCCACAGCCAGGTATGACTTGGGTGAGTCCTGTGGAACTCCAATGCCGTACTTGTTGCAGGCCATGACTCTGAAGTAGTACTCAATTCCAGGCGTCATGTTGGTCACCTTGAAGCTGGTCTTCTTCAGGTCCTCTATGCACTTAGTCCAGGTCTTCCTATCCACCTCACGTTTCTCCACAATGTAGTTGAGGATAGGGCTGCCACCGTCATTCTCTGGTGGCAGCCAGGACAGCTGAGCTGATGTCTTGGTGATGTTGGTTGCCTCGAGGCCACCAACGGGACCGGGAGTATCTGTTAACGATGAATTTAAAAATCATTATGATGGTAAAGTTTCATTACCAGTGAAAACTGTTGCTGCTTTTTTAAAAGTGCTGTCAAAATGAATCCTGTCATAATTTTTCTGTGTCTCACCGAGGACTTTGACACGGACGAACACAGCTTTCTCTCCAGCAGAGTTGGACAGAGTCAGGGAGTATCTCCCAGAGTCCTCTCTGGTGCTCTCAGGGATGACCAGGAAGGACATGGTGTCAACCTGATCCACATGGCCTCGGCGGATTACATTGTCCACACCCAAGCGCTTCCAAGTAACCTTCGGGGCGGGCCTTCCTCTGATCACAGCGAAAAGCCTGATCGGACAGCCGGCCCTGACAGCCAGACCTTTCCTCAGACTTGCATCCAGGTCGATCTCTGGAGCCTCTGTTGTCAGAGAAAAATTGATGTTAAGATTATTAGAACATTGTAATATTTACTACTACTGCCACCTTATGTAATACAATGAATGTATTGAGGTATGTTCTTTGTTGGCTTAAGTAGCTGTTCATTCTCACCCAGGATCTCCTTGGGGGACACAGCCTCCTTCAAGTAAGCATGGCGTCCCCAGCCCATCTGGTTTTGGGCAGACACCTTGAATTCATACTCCAGCTTCTCATCCAGCTGATTAATGGTAAACTCTGTGAGCACCAATGGGCCATGGGTATCAATTCTCTTCCAGCCCTCTGAGGGCTTTTCAGGGTCTGCCTCGCTTTTCAGCCTCAAGTCCAGGCTGTAATTGATGATGGGAGCGCCACCATCGTATACAGGTTTAGACCAGGTTAGGGTGATGGAGGTCTTGGTGCTGTCACCCACCTTCAGGAATGCAGGGGGGCCAGGGGGTTCTGCAGGAAGAGACAGTGAAACACATTTGAACAAATACTACAATACAGGCACGAGGCAGTGAAAGTCCATCCTTGACATTTTTTTCTTTGCGTGTTTTCTGACCTAGGCACAAACGTGAAGAACACGTTTCAAGAAGTAAGCTAAACTCTGACAGTAACTTGATACTTACCAATGGGATCTTTAGCTGCAACTGGTCTGCAGGGTTTGCTGGGCTCTCCAAGGCCAACCTCATTCTCAGCCTTCACTCTGAACTGGTATTCATGGTTGGGAATCAGGTTGGTGACTTTCATGCGTCTCTCAGAGATGGGGCTCTTGGTGCATGGCACCCAGCGTACCGCCCTCTTCTCTTTCCTCTCGAGGATGTAGCCAGTAATCGACTTTCCTCCATCATTCTCGGGAGGAGCCCAGACAACTGTCATCTCATTTTTACTCACCTGGATCACAAAAATATTAACAGTGTTAGAAACAGAGAAACTTGTTTTTATAACTAGGTTGTATGCTTGGTACTTGATAAGCAAGATCTTTGTTGAAAAATCTATGAATACGGTAGTCTTTTTCTTGCCTTGGTGACATCAGGGGCTTCAGGAGGTCCAGGTTTGCTGAACTGAGTCTTGACTGTAACAGGTTTGCTCTCCATAGCAGGGCCTGTTCCCATCTTGTTTTCAGCCCTCACTCTGAAGATGTACTCATTGCCCTCCACCAAACGAGTGACATTACAGTATGGTGTGACAACAGAGGCTGAATATGTAGACCAAACCATCCGCCTTGTCTCACATTTCTCCAGGATGTAGCTGTCTACCTCACAACCTCCCTCATCCTCTGGAGCATCCCACACCACCCTGCACTTGTCAGATCCGATGCCAGTAATCCTGAGGTTCCTCACCGGGCCAGGGACATCCAAGACATTAACGTTGGCATATGCCGTGAATGTACCAGCTGAGTTGGTGGCAGTAATGATATACTTTCCGGTGTCACTACGTCTGGACTTGGTCATAAGGAACTTGGAGTAGTCAGGGCCAGTCTCATAGCTGAGTCTGGGGTTGTCCCCAACAGCCTTGTCTTTCACCCATTTGACCTCTGGCTGGGGCTTTCCTCTCAGGGCGGCCTCCATTCTCACTGATTCTCCAACCATCACTGTCAAAGTTCCTGCTAGCTTGAGGTCAATGACAGGCTTCTGGATGTCCTCCTTCACCAGAATATCTGCAAGCTTCACCCAACCACTCTCACCTCCCTCATTGACAGTCTGCACCCTGGATAACAAATGATAAGCATAGTTATTTGTAAGTAACTTACATATTATTGAGCAATACTCAAAGAACACATGAACCCTTTTAAATATGAGTAAGCCTTTCTTTTACAGTCCCCTAATTACCAGGTATTTACCTGGTAAATTCATGGTAACAGAAAAGTGTTACTAGGTTATTACCGACAGTAATAAGAAAGTAAATACAATACCTCGTAACACATTTTTGTTACCATATATTTACTGGGTAAATAGCTAGAAATTAGGGAACTGTATCTACCTGCTTATTACCTGCAGTAATTACCCAATAACACACTACAATTTACCATATACTTACCAGGTAGATACCCAGTATTTTGGCCATAGTTTCATTGTACTTACCTTCTTATTACCATTGGTTTACCTAGTAATACTAATGCGCTACCATGAATTTACCAGGTAAATACCTGGTTAATTAGGGGACAGTAAAAGAAAGGCTTACCAAAATATGATATATAGTAACTTGCCTGAAGGTGTAGGTCTGGTTCTCTATGCATTTGTCGGCCAGGAAGAAAGTGTCAGTGTGAGTGCCGGTGGTGAGTTTCTGCCACTCCTCAGCATCTTTGGCTTTGCACTCAAGGTTGTAGGATAGGTTGGGGCTGCCACCATCATAGTCAGGCCTCCTCCATGTCAGATGGACATGGTTCTTACCAATGTCACTGACTTTGAAGTTCTCAGGCTCACCAGGCTTCTCGAGGGGGTCAATGGCCAGCAGAGGGGTCTTGGTCTCCACAGAGGGCCCCAGTCCAATCTTGTTCACAGCACAGACACGGAACAGATACTCATGCCCCTCCATCAACTTGGCTTTGATCTTGCGATTGGTGCAGTGGGAGGAAACCATGGACCACATGCTAATGCTGGGCTCACGGCACTCCACAATGTAGTTTGTGATCTCGGATCCACCGTTGTCCTTTGGCGCCTCCCAGTTGATCATGCATGAGTCTTTGGTGGCATAAGTTATGTGTAGATTCTGGCAATGGCTGGGTCTGTCTAACACATTTACTGTGATGGTGCAAGAGGCCTCACCTCCCTCATTTGAAGCCTTCAAGGTGTATTTGCCATGGTCAGCTCTTGTGGCCTCCTTGATCTTCAGGTGGACAACAGGGAAGTTCTGAATGATAGTGACACGTTTGCTGCTCTCCAGAATGTTCTCCTCCTTAGACCAAAGCACGTCAGCATCAGGACGGGCTTTGATGTAACCGATGATGTTGATGTTGTGTCCAGCTCGCACAGTGACACGCTCACGGCAGGTGGCCTCCATCTCAATCTCTGGGGGGATGAGGATATCCTGAGCAGTGATGGACTCTGGTATTTCTCTGGGCTCTCCATCTCCAATCATGTTTGAGGCATAGACTCTGAATCTGTAGGTTATACCTTCTTCCAGACCTTTCACCCTGTAGGCACACAGTTTTATGAAGTCATCTACGTTCACTTTTTTCCATTCTTCAGTGTCCGCCTTCTTCATTTCAACAGTGTACCCCAGGATGGGACTGCCTCCATCTTTTGTGGGTTTAGTCCACACCAGGTCAGCTGTGTTCTTGCTGTAATCCTTAACTTTGGGATTGATGGGGTGGCTGGGAACAGTAATGGGCCTGCAGGGCTTGCAGGGGTCTGAGATGGGAGAGGGGCCACTGTAGCCTGCAATGTTCTCAGCAAAGACTCTGAACTCATACTCATTGCCCTCGAACAGGCCAAGGACTCTGTACTTCATGTCCTTGTAGGGTTTCTTGTTGACACGGATCCATTTTCCTCCCAGGTGTCTGCGCTCAATGATGTAGCCAGTGATCTGGCTGCCACCATCAGACAGGGGCATGGTCCAGCTGAGCGTAACTGCATCCTCCGCGATATCAGAGGATTGTGGCTTACCAGGTGGGCTGGGTGGCATGAAGGAGTGCTCAGCAACAGTAGGCTTGCTCTCCAGAGGAGCGCCAATACCCATCTTGTTCTCAGCACGGATACGTACAACATACTCCGCTCCCCTCTGCAGGCGGCTGATGTTGAGACCAGTAGCGAGGCTTCCAGAGCTTACACCTCCCCAGGTCTCCTTGTTGGACTCTCTCTTCTCTACAATGTAGCTGGTAATAGGGCTACCACCGTCATCTTTTGGAGGACGCCATTCAATCATCATGGAGTCTGGAGTGACCTCCATGATCTCAACAGGTCCAATAGGAGCAGCGGGCACATCCAGTACAGTGACATTCAAGGCCACTGTCTTGGTTCCAGCCGGGTTGGCCACAGTAAGCAGGTAGGTGCCAGTGTGGTTCCTGGTGCACTCATTGATGCTGAGCACAGTTGAGAAGTTGTCAGTGTCAATCTTGACATTGCCCTCACTGGTAATTTCTTCTCCTTCAATGGACCACTTAGCAGTAGGAATGGGTATTCCTCTCATGATAGCTGGCAGCCTGATGGTGGTGCCGGCCTTAACGATGATGCCTTCGGTGAACTTAACATCAACCTCAACAATTGGAGGCACTGTGGACATGCAGACAGAGGACGTTACAATGTGCTACCACAGTCATTATGTTCAAACACTGAGACATAACCTCTGTTGACTGACCAACAGTTAACAAATAGAATTGCGTCTATGGCATCATTTGCTCTGAGCACCAGCTTTATGTTATATGTCTTATATATACATATGCACCAAAGTAAATATTACAGAAACAATTGGTGAATTTAAATTGAGAATGTAAGATGAAAATTAGATTAGTAGAGTATGTTTTTATTCTTTCATGGATCTCACCCAGTTTCTCCTGGCAGAGGATAGGCACGGTTGTATCGGGTCTGCTGAGGCCAATGGCGTTCTCAGCCCTCACTCTGAATCGGTAGGTCTTTCCTTCCTCCAGGCCAGTCACATGACTCTCAGGGATGCTGACGGTTTTCCACTCGTCCCACTCCCTCTCTCCCTCTTCCTGATACTCCACCAGGAAGCCTGTGATCTCACTTCCTCCATTGCGGTCGGGCCAGTTCCAGACCAACCACACCTCAGTCTTGTCCACATCGTCATGGTGCAGGTCTTTAGGAGGGCCAGGGGGGACTAAAAAAGAGACAATGCGATTAGAACAGGTGACTTTGAGCGTTAACAACATACACCGCACCTTCCTAGCTACTGATTCCCAGTCGGTTTGCTTTTTGCATAACAAATGCATTTAAGAAGGAAAATCCATTGAAAATGTTGGCACAAGAATCTACGATTTCATGGAAATCTGAAAAACCTTTACCAATTGCTGAAAATACCCAAATATGTGTCCTAAAATGTCTGTTTTGTTCTGTTGTTGCACTCCCCTGAAAATGTTATACATCAAGAGGTTCATGCTGTGAGCAAGAACTGAATATTTTCTTTGTATTTGTTCTTGTATGTTAAAACATGAATCAACCTTAAGTACATCATAATACACATTAATCTGCTGATGGAGTATTTGCGGTGCTATTACTCACAGAGTGGGTTCATTGCCTTGATGGCCTTTGGCGTCTCAACGAATTCACTGCGGCCGTACTGGTTCTCAGCAGCAACTCTGAATGAGTAGGATGTGCCCTCCATCAGGTGCTTCAGCATCATACTGCGTTTCTTGGACGTGGAGCAGACAGGGACCCACTGAGTGGATGCTGTGTCTTTTTTCTCCACTACGAAGTTAGTGATTCGAGTACCACCATTGTCCTCTGGGTCCTTCCAGGACAGGTAGGCGGAGTCACTTCTGACATCAGAAACCCGGAGGTGCTGGATGGGACCAGGTTTATCTAAAGGAAACATTTGAGTACAATCACAATACTGTTGAATTTGACTTTCTATTGGAGCCAAATACAAAATGGAATTAATATGATATCACATCAGTCCCAGTGAAGTCTGACTATCCTCACTTAACTGTTCAGATACAACAGCGTAGTATCACACTCATATATTCAAGCTTGAGACCTTTGTGTCATTCTTACCGAGGACTAGGACTGTGCAGGTGGCTGTCTTGGATCCAGCCGGGTTCTCCACAGTTAGGGTGTAGTCTCCACAGTCACCACGGTTACAGAACCTCATCTCCAGCTTGGTGCCTTCCTGGTGGGTCTCAATGTCAGCTCTGGTGGGAACTTCTGCATCGTTCTTCTTCCAGGTGACAGTAGGGAATGGGGCACCTTTGATGGTGGCCATCAGTGTGATGTGAGTGCCAGCCATGGCCTTCACCTCACGGGTCATTCCGGCATCCAGAATCAGTTCTGGGGGCTCTGATGGTGACAGAGGTGGAGAAAGACACAAGAAACATTAACAGACGATTTAGTGAGAATAAATATCACATTTGATTAATGGGGAATTTCTTAAATCAGAGTAACAAGCTGGTTCAGATCATATTGAACTACTGACTCACCAAGCCTGTCCTGTGTTCTGATTGGTTCCTTCAGGTTAGCAGGGTCAGACTCTCCGGCAGCGTTCACAGCCATGACTCTGAAGCGGTACAGAGAACCTTCTTCCAGGTTGATCACCTTAAACTTGGTCTCCTGGCAGGAGTCTGGAGTCTGGTTCACCTGAAGATGGCAGCATGACAAGAGTCCCATATTAGATTTCACTCTTGAATCTGTGTCATTAAATTCAAATGGATAAATCTCTTCTAGGCAGCAGATTTTATGGTAATTGGCCTGTTAGATTTTGTGGTCATTGGACAACCACCTCACCTTGGACCACTCTTCCTCTCCTGCTTTCTGGAACTCCAGCAGGTATCCGAAGATTTTTCCTCGGCCGGTGTCGGTGGGCGGCTGCCAGGACAGAGTCACTGACTCCTTGGTGAAGTCAATGGCCTGGAAGTTTACGGGTGGACTGGGTTTCACTGTGACAGAGGACAGGAGGGAATCATTATAGTGAGTGAAAACACTAAAAGCAACAAAATGAAATGTTGTTGTAAGAGGTGAACTTACCAATGGGATCTTTGGCAAAGACAGGTTTGGATGGCGGGCTTGGGTCTCCGGCTCCCACCACATTCTCAGCACTGACTCTGAACTCGTACTCACAACCTTGCAGCAGTTCTGTCACCCAGTACTCCACCTTTGGATAGATTCTCTCTGTGTTGCAGCGAACCCACCTGAGAGCAGAAGTGTTAACAACATTTGAGCCACTGAGACGGGTGCTGCTTTTCTCTGTTTTATATCAGCATTGCACAAAAGACATGCTTGAGTGAAAGTAAAGATATCATGTTAAAATATTAGTTTGGTAAGAGTGAAATTTCCGTATATGAATAGTACATAAGTAGTACATAAATATCAATAGTAGTATCAATAATGAAAAGTAAATCGTACATATATTTGCATCTGTGTATATACTGTATGTGCTCACTAATTATCAGCCTCACTTTGATCAAGTTAATATATAATTTCCACAAAATGTTCATGCATGATTTATCATAATATTAATAGTAATACATTTATCTTATATAGCGTTTTTCAGGTACACAAAGACACTTGACACAGAACAAATATAAAAAAAGAGACAAGGTATACATTGAAAGCGAATTTAAAAAGGTGAGTTTTGGTGAGTGTTTTGAAGGTATTGAGGTTGGTACAGTCTCTGATGTGTTTGGGTAGGGAGTTCCAGAGGGAGGGGGCAGCTACCGATCAAAGCATTTAAACAAAAGCAAAACTCTGAATAATTTCTTTGTCATTTGTAGTTTGTATTTAAATTTTAAATTAAAATCATAAATCGAGTTCTGTGTAAAAAATTTAGAGATTCCATTTTTAGGCCCAGCCCTATCTGGTGAATATCAGATTTGATATTTGGCATTTGACTGAATATCAGAATCTTTTACTTATCAATGCTAATTAAATAAATAAATTCATTTAATTGAAAAGATGCAACACTTTGGTTCTCAGTAATCTGCAAAGTACCCAGTAACTCAAGTTACCAATTGCATGTAGTGGAGTAAAAAAAACATTAATTGCCTCCAAAATGTAGTGGAAGTATACAGTAGCAAAAAATAGAAATACAAAAGTCAACTAGTACCCCAAATTTTTACTTATTGCAGTGCTCGAGTAAAGAATCTTCACCCTCGAAACTGCAGAACTACCACGAGTGTTTGTGTACCTGTTGGCCTTGGTCTCCTTCCTCTCCACAATGTAGCCTGTGATTGGTTTTCCTCCATCGGCAGGAGGCTCCCAGCTGATGAGGGCAGAGTCATGGTAAACTTCTTTCACCGTGGGCTGTTTGGGAGCGTCAGGCACTTCTGCGATTAAAACAAACATAACACCACTGATCAGATACTGTGGAATGTATAAACTTCTGTAGTTCTCTGTTGAACATCTATGTTGCAGGTTGCCATCGTGTTGGTCAAGACTTACTGAAGACGTCTAAAGCCTTCTTCTCTGCAGACAGCAGGGGGTCACTGATGCCGTAGATGTTCTGAGCCATGATCCTGATGATGTACTCACGACCCTCGATCAGCTTCGGCACCTGAAGAAACCGACTCATTCCTTAGCACTGAGAAGTTACAGCCAAGTTTTTGACTGTGTGTTTAAGACCTTGTGGGACTGAAATGTATCGGCACAACTACAAATGTAAAGTACTACCATCAAATTTAAAATTCTTCATCTTGTCATCATCTCTTTTTCTTTTTTATCTGATAGAACCGATTCAAATCAAAATGTCATCGGTTTTTAACATAATTTTCTTGAACAGCAGCTTACATTTGACATTTTAGAAGTTTGAAATCACTTGTTAGATGAAAAAAATGTTTTCTGAATGAGGTGTGAAAGTAATTTTTACTCTATTCACTTTTTATATATTAAACGGCATCTGGAACATAATATACAGTTTGTGAATCTGTTGGTCAGTTATTCGTCTCTTTTCTTGTTGACACGTTCAGGATTTTTGGTACTAAATTGTAAATACATCTGTCAGACATTCAATAAATCCTCTACATTTTCTCTAGTTAAACTGTCTTTTCCTGTGAGCATTTCAGCACTGATCTGCTCACCCTGCAGGAGGTCCTGGTGCAGGAAGAGGTGACGGGCATCCACAGGTCTCTGTTGGTGTCTCTCTTCTCGATAATGTAGTTGGAGATAGCGCAGCCTCCATCATCCAGAGGAGGGTTCCAGGAGATCACCATGTAGTTCCTGTAGACCTCGTTGAACACAACAGGGCCCTCTGGAGGCTGAGGACGGTCTGACGGAGGAAGCATCCATACAGGTGACTCTCCAGATAAATTTAATACCAAAAATAAAAAATATGCTAACCTTGATTTTCATTTGTTTTAGAAACTGGAAAATCGTTCAGTGTGGTACATAGAGTAGTGACAACATCTCTCCGTCATTTAGACTTGAATTTCACCTTATATGCTTCCTCTTTTTTCTCTCTAGATTTTGTATTTCCCAACTATTATATCCCTCATTTTCAGTGGTTTCCCTAAAACCTTAGCTCTCCATACTTGTCGGTGAGTTTGGGAGTAGAGAGAAAAATTTATTGTTTTATCTAATTGTTCCCACCATATCATTTTACAAAAAGTTGGAAAAGCTAGAACAGATAACCCAAACAACTTGCTAAATAAGTACACTGAAGGTGATTCGTTTTCATGCTCTCCACACCGATTTTTCATTCATTCAGCTTAGGTGGTGCCTAAAACATAGATCACTGCCTGGTTGCAACACCAAACCACTTATTTTGGTAGGAAAACCCTGTTTTGTCACTGGGTCCATTATATGCTTCAAACTTTGTTTCAGTTTTTTGTTTTCTGTGGAACTGATAATCCTGAACATTTATCTCTACATCCTTCATCTTGCTTTATAATCTGTCCTGAGTTGTGACAGAAATATTGCTGCAGATTTGTTTAAGCGTCTTAGATCTCATTCTACAAACACAAAAAATGTTGTTGATTTCTGAGACACTGAAACCTGTATGGGAATTATTTGCGGTGAGTTTTAGTGGAACAGCAACTCACCGACCACAGTGATGGTGCAGAGTCCTGTGCGAGTTCCGGCGGCGTTCTCCAGGTTGACGCAGTAGCGGCCGCTGTGTTCTCTCTTAGCCTTACTGATGTTGAGGCTGAGGTGGCGAGCAGTGCTGAGGAAGCCGATCTCCTCGTCCGCCTTCAGCTCCTCGTCGTTCTTTGTCCAGGTGATAGTCGGGGTCGGTTTGCCGGTGTAGCGTCCAGACAGCGTGCAGCTGTCTCCCACCTTCACCATCATCTTGTCCCTGAAGTCCAGGTCCAGATTAGGTGGTTCTGAAGGGAGAGGGGAACAATTATTGAACATTTTGAAAGGTTTCAAACATTTTTTTATACCTTGTACTGTTTTTATAATCTGTATGTGATGTTTTGATGCATGATTATGAATTAATCAAGATATAAATAAGTAAATTAAATACTGACTTAATACTGATAACTCAGGGTGTCTGCAGGTATAATCCAATCCATTTTAATGCTTTTTAAGATATTTCAAAGATAATTTTGAACCAAATTATCTCTTTGTTATTCCCTTTTCTGCAGGTAAGTATAAAGGTGAGTAGTATTTATGAGGTCCCATGCAGAGGTAGAAGGTTTTCGATCACAGTCGATCACTCACAGGTCGACTGCTCAGGTAAAACACAGTCTGTTTCAATCACAGCATCACTGGTGCAAATGTTAAATATAAACCAGTGTGTTACTGTTGTTGTTGATGACAAATCTGATGAAGTGTTTGTCAGTGCATGTTGAGTTTTTCATTAAATAAATGAGGGTGTTCATGTTGCGTCTCTCACCGAGCTCGTCCTTGCACTGGATGGGTTTGGTGGCGAAGGATGGTTTGCCTTGTCCCACGTGGTTGACGGCAGAGACTCTGAACTCGTGGCTCGAGCCATCTTTCAGCCCTGTCAGTGTGAACTTTTTGTCCATCAGCTTGTCCTCTGCACCTATCCGTGTAAAGCTGTCCCGGCCGATCATTCGGGACTCCAGGATGTATTCAGTCACCTCAGCACCGCCATCGTACTTTGGTGGCCTCCAGGCGACAGAGATGGAGTCCTTGGTAACAGCAGTAATGATCAGGTCCTCTGGACGCTCCGGGACGGCTGGAGGAGACACAAACATGATGAGATGTATAAAAGTACACTTCCTGTGTGATTATTTTTTTGTCATAGACTATATACAGAAATGGATGTAGCTCTTTACTGACTGTTCACTGGTATAGTGATACATATTATGTCTGACTTACAGATGGGGTCCTTGATGAGAACCATCTTGTCGGTTTCGATGAATGGTCCCATGCCGATGATGTTCTCGGCTGCGATCCTGAAGAAGTAGCCCTTGCCATCGAGGAGTCCCTGCACTACGGCGTTGTTCCTCGTCACCGTGTAGGACACAGAAGTCCAGCCCATGCGGTCCGATTCCCTCTTCTCGATGATGTAGTTGGTGATGGCTGAGCCACCGTCATCCTCGGGGGAGTACCAGGTCAGCTTGCAGGAGTCGTTGGTCAGGTTCTCGCCGGCGAAGGGAAGACCGACTGGTCCGGGGACGTCTGATGGGAGGAGGGAAGGGACAGAAAGCCAGAAACCTCAGATTAAATGTATCAACCTGACTCTTAAGAATTGAATGTATTATTCAATTATGACTCAGCCAGAGCCTTAGCTCTTAATCTCTCAATTGTTCTGGTGAGGTTGACTCACCTAGGACCTCAACGATGACTGCCTTCTTCCTCTCTCCTCCCTCATTCTTGGCACTCAGTGTGTAAATGCCCTGGTGCTGGCGTCTGCAGTTCTTGATGACCAACGAATTGGAGATGCCCGTTGTCTCCACCACGGCTTCTTTGGGTACCTCAGCATCGTCACGGCACCAGTTGATCTGCGGGGCGGGTTTACCGGACACGTAGGCAATGATGCGGATTGTGGCACCTGCGTGGACCACGATCTTCTCTTTCACTGAGGCGTCCAGGTCCATCTCAGGAGGAACTGGAGAAGAAAGTTATGATTTGTGTTAAAAATTTTTTTTTAAAAATATCATCAGAAATAACACTTGACACATCCACACATTTTGCTCTTAGGTGGACCAGATTCTTACTTGTTCTGTCTTTGGTCTCGATCAGCTCGGACACGAGTCCTGGTTCTCCAACTCCGGCTGCATTCACAGCTTTGACTCTGAAGCGGTAGAGTCCGCCTTCCTTCAGACCGGCCACCACGAACTTGGTTCCTCTGATCTCTGTGTCCTTTGCCTGAAGAGAGACAAAAAAAAATCAACAATTACATTCTGGAGCTTTGCTTTTGATTTGTTATCAGTTTGTTCACTTTATCAGGGAGACGTAAAGAAGTAAAATGAGTAATTATGAAGTTACTTAACTGGGAAATGAAGGCCACCAGGGTTCATGTTAAATAATTAAATTTAGTCATTTTGTTTTTCGTTTAGTTTTTAAAATTTTCATATTCAATGAAATGAAAACTCATCAAGGATTGTTTTTAATTTCAAAACAGTTATTGTCTGCAGCTTCAGATTTTATAAAGTGCTTATGCTGATGCTCTGAGCAAACCTTCCAGTCTGATACATATATCAATAATATTTTTGTTTACCTTCTCCCAGCCCTCGTCTGGCTCAGGCTCCTTCTCCTCCTCCTCAGCGTCACCCAGCATGAGCAGTTTCCTCTGAGCTTTCTTCTCCTCCTCCTCCTTGTTTGCCTCCTTGAACTCTACGATGTAGCCTGTGACCTTTGACCCTCCGTCCACCAGAGGAGGGATCCATTCAAGCTCCACCGTCGACTTTGTCCAGTCCGTCACCTTCGGCATCGGGGGCCCAGGAGGTGCTGATCACACAAACGCACAAATAGATACTGTAAGTTCTCTCTCAAAGTTTATTGAGCTTAAAGGCTCGTTTCCACAATTTATCTGTCTTACCGATGGGGTCTCTGCAGAGCATTGGGTCAGAGGGCACACTGGGCAGACCGCAGCCGGCAGCATTGACAGCGATGACCCTGAACTGGTACATGGCGCCCTCCAGCAAGCCGGTGACATCCCAATTGTTGCCCAGTGGCAGAGCTCGGATTGGTTCGCGAGTGACGCGGGTCCAGCGCTTGGAGGTGGTCTCCTTCTTCTCGATGAAGTAGCCAGTGATGGAGGAGCCGCCGTCATACTTGGGCTCATCCCAGTTGACAGTCATCGACTCCAGACAGATGTCAGTTACAGTCGGTTTCTCACACTGACCCGGGACGGCTGCAAGAGAAGAGGCCAGTTATCAATAACCAATACATCAGCCAAGAAAATTACATGTAGGATGAGATTTAAGGGGAAATCAGGTAACCAGGTGAGAGATGGTCATAAAGCGGACGACATGTAACATAAAGTTGATGTAAAATGTTTCTGTACTTTTAGTGTTTAGATGTTGAAACTA
Source organism: Diplodus puntazzo (assembly GCA_963678695.2). NCBI lineage: Eukaryota > Metazoa > Chordata > Actinopteri > Spariformes > Sparidae > Diplodus > Diplodus puntazzo. The sequence continues at coordinate 33,541,038 of OZ023164.1, read as the reverse complement.
ATGACAGGTAGAATGATCTGAACTTACTGAAGAGGTTTCTGGCCTTCTCTGGCTCGCTGACCAGCGGAGGTCCAACTCCAAACTTGTTCTGGGCCATGACTCTGAACTCATACTCGTGGTTCTCAGTCAGTCGAGTCACCACGTAGGCACACTCCTTGGGGTCATTGGAGACGTGGACCCAGGACTTCCTGTTTTCCTCGCGCTTCTCAACCACATAGTTGGTGATCTTTGATCCACCATCGTCTGTGGGGGGATTCCAAGCCAGACCGATCCTCTCTGCAAACACTTCGGTGAACTTGATTGGTCCGACAGGTGGGCCGGGAGGTCCTGCAGGGGGAGGGAGGGCATGTGAGTCATTCATGTAGATATCCACAGAATCGCTATTTGATCTTTACACTTGAAAATATATATTTGGGTTCTTTACTGGATAAACTACTTAATCCATATTCAATTATCAAACCTGTCACATTATGATTTGTAGATAATTCAATGTTAATGATTGTTTGTTTAACCATGTTCATTCTCGCATAGCACATATATAGTTTACAATGATAATGGGATCAGAATTACCATCAAATGTACATTCAGATACTTGACTTCTGACAGAAAAAAGAAAGCTGCACTCTGACCGATACTTGATTTTTGAGGATATCAACACTTGGGACAAATATATGTAACAGATGTAGGATATTTTACAGTTGAACAGTAAATTCTACTGTCTAAATGACAGTAGAGTAAACTTAACTGGGAATAATTATAAATTATCTCAAGCAGCTTTCTCTGCATTATAATCTCTATAAACACGATGTGTAGATGAAGAAATGCATACAGTGATGCTGCTGTGACTATTTATTGTAGCTAAGCTACTATTGAACAATCATTGTTTGGGTTAGGGGCTTAGCAACAACTAATCATTTAGGTAATGAAACCATCATTTCTTTAGGAGAACTCGACGTGACAAGATGTTAGGGGTTTCTCACCGAGCACGGAGAGCTTGATGTCCTTGGTGACGGAGCCCAGGCTGTTGCTTGCAGTCAGGCTGAAGAGGGCGCTGTCGTGCCTGCTGGCCTGCTGGATCAGCAACGTGCACTTGTTCTGGGTCACCAGTTTGTTCATGTGCTGGTCGTACTGGACTGGAGCCTTCTCGTCAGGTTTGGCCAGACTGGCTTTCTGCCAGGTGAGTGTGGGAAACGGACAGCCGCTCACCTTGGCCACGATGCTGACATCACAGCCCTCCTCGCCCTCCATGGCCTCACGCAGCTCAATGGTTGGAGCACCTGCAGAAACAAATTAGATTCTTCATGAAAGTGTCCTGCTGCAACAAACAGAACTAACCCATAGGTAAGGGTCAAATGCAACATTCAGATATTTGAGGACAGCAACAGAAACCATTTGTCCACAGGAACTTAGTGCTTTCTTAGCTAAACAAGGTGAAACAGGTGTCAGAGCAGCCTGTGATTGGCTGAAGGGCCTGTCACTCACATGTCTGATCCTTGATGACCAGGGGTCCAGCGGTGGCGGAGGGTCGGCTGGGTCCAGCAGCATTCACGGCTTTTACTCTGAACTCATATTCTCCTCCCTGCAAATCAACAGCAAGACAGACAACTTCATACAGGACTTCATCACAGGCAAAAAGAATTGTTACTTGTCTAATTATAAAATCTGTATCAGCAGAGTGGAACAGAGCTCCTCCATCAGGTTGAATTGGTATTTCTCAAGCAGGAAATATAATGCAAAGAAACACCGGAGGGCAAGACATTAGCGCAGGGAGTAGCAAAGTGATGGACTGACCTCCTTCAGGTCCTCCACCACGAAGGTGAGCTCCTCCACGTCTCTCTTGTTGCACTGCTTCCAGGTCTCTTTCTCCTTTCCACTGGTGTCCCAGCTCAAACGTTCGATGATGTAATGCTTCACTGGAGAGCCACCATTGTTTTTGGGAGGCTCCCAGCTCAAAGTGACGGTGTTCTTCGTCACCAGGTTCACCTTCACTTTGGTGGGGGGGTCAGGTGGATCTGATGAAGACAAAGATTAGCATTAGAGCAGTTCCAGTGAGATGTTGGGAGTTTTTGCTGTATTTATCTCATTGGATTAGTTGATGTGTGCTCACAGATGGGGTCTCTGGCCCGGGCAGGCTCAGCGGTCACAGTGTATGGACTGAATCCAAGTCTGTTCTCAGCTCGCACCCTGAACAGGTAGTCCTGACCTTCTAGCAGGCCGGGCACCACGTAGGCCTGGCTAGCGCAGGCTGCATTCACCTGATAACAAATAATGAATTGATCAGTTAGTCAATTGCAACAAATTGTGAACATTTCACTGACATTTTGTAAAATCATCATTTATATTAACCATAACATTCAGGGCATTTAGCAGACGCTGTTGTCCAAAGCGACTTACAATAAGTAAATTTGTCACAAGAAAGAAACCACAACATATCACCACTGATAAAGTATGAAAAAAATTAGAAACAAATGTTCAAGCCCTCGTCTGAGCATAGTAGCTGCTATTTACTTAAGTGCCATGATTTAAGTGCTAAGGGTAAGAACATACAAATATATATCCATTTTTTTTTTTGGTTGGGGGGTCATCCTGGCACACTTCACTCACAATCAAACTTCTCTGTGGAGTTGATCATAAAGTTTTCTTCATTTCTCAAAACCAACTTAAACTAAACTCAACAACAGTTTGTTTTCTAAAATAAAGTGCTGAACTAAGTAGAACGTTTCTGAACTTGTTTTAAAATGTAGAACTAAAACAACATCGACTGAGTGATGTTTACCGTTGTCCAGGCCTTGTCAGTGACACATTTCTTCTCGATAAAGTAGCTCTTGATTCTCTCTCCTCCATCGTTGTCAGGGAGTTTCCAGATCAGCCTCATCGTCGAACGGCTGATGTCAGTAACCCTCAGGTCCTTTGGAGGTCCAGGAACGTCTGTACCCAGAAAAGAGGCAAGTCAGAGATCCAAAAACGACAAAGCAAGGTCCTAAACATTCAGACACTCCCCTACTCTGTGATTTATTTATAGAAACAGACTCAGAGATAAAGGGGAGTATGCAGGGTCGAGGTTTTCATACAAACAACACAGACATACCGAGGACGTTGACTCTGCAGTTGATGTGTTTCTGTCCGGACTTGTTCTTGGCAGTGATGGTGTAGCGTCCAGAGTGGCTTCTCAGACTGACTGGTATGATCACGACAGACGTGGTGTCGGTGGACTCAACCTGAATACACAAAAACAGTTTGAAAATATGAACTCACACAATTGGTCTATATAGTTGATATTGTTCCATAGAATGTACAATTAAGAATAGTATTAAGGGTTTCAGTAAATAAGAATAACTGAAATGCTTTAAAAGTTGCCTCAGAAATCAAGAGAAGGTTTTACTGGGTGTGGTGATAAAATGATTGTGTTGCTGTGTTGGTTTTCACCTCAGAGTCCACAGGAAGTGTGTGCAGTTTCTTCTTCTTGTGCGACTTGGCTTTGCCATCATAGTCCCATGTAACTTTGGGAATAGGGCGTCCCTTGATGGTGGCGGGGATCCTGATCGGATCTCCAGCACGAATGCACAGCAGGTCTTCCATTACTATGTCAATGCTGATGGATGGCGCAACTGTGGAGAAGAAACATAGCTTGAAACATACTTGACAGAGACATAAAACCTTTGGACAATAATGAAAGTTAATCTATTTATTGGAGTTTGATTTAAAATGGGACGTACGCTGGATGTCTTCAACCAGAACCTCTCCAGTGCGGGGGCTGGGGTCAGACTCGCCAATGTCATTGACAGCGATGATCCTGAAGTGATGGCGTTTGAGCTCGCGGAGATTGGGTACGGTGAACTCAGTGGTGGGGCACAGGCTGTCTGCGTCATTCACACTCACCCAGTCTGACTTGCCCTCATCCTGGATCTGGATGATGTATCCCTTAATGGGGCTTCCTCCATCTCTCTCTGGTGGTTTCCAGGAGAGTGTGACACTGTACTTTGTTTTATCTGCTATCTCAGGAGCAGCAGGCATGCTTGGAGGAGCTGGAGAAGAGGACAGCAAGTTATGTGAATAGTGTACAATTTGGGAAAATCAAATTCATTAGCTCTCAAAATATAGAGAAACCTGGCCATATTAGAATACTGGTACAGTCAAAAAGGGACTTCAAGTTTGTTTTGATATGTTGAATATCTGACGCTGTAAAAAGAAGCCCTTTACTCACTGATGGGATCGACAGCAAAAGCAGAGTCAGACGGTGCGCTGAATGGTCCAGTTCCTGCAGAATTGCAGGCAGCAACCCTGAATTCGTATTCTGTTCCTTCAATCAGACGAGTCACCTGGGAGACAGAAAGATGTGGGGATTCAATCTTACAGGACTGGAACCTTTCTGTCTGTAGATATTAGGTTGGATCCAGAACCTTGCATTTGTTTGCATGTCAGTAAAGAGATCCAGCTATTATGAGATGGTTTTATACTTTTTATTTTAGTATTATTGTTCTATGTATTAAGATTTGTATTGAATTCCTAATGGTTGGATATACCGTAATGATTCTCAGCTCCGAAGTAGAACAGGTATTTCAGCTTGAAAGTTTTGATGGACTTTGCTCAACATTTAATTAAACTTTTAAATGTTGTGATGGACCGTCATATTCCTAGAACCCAGCAACTCACCTGGTACTCCCAGCCTTTCACGCCCCTCTTGGTGACCGGCATCTTGTTGACTTTGGCCCAGTAGTCAGTTCCTCTCTCCCTCTTCTCCAGCCAGTAGCCAATAATCATAGAGCCGCCATTGTCTCTGGGAGGCTCCCAGGCGAGGGTCATGGAGGTCTTGGAGAACTCTGCGATGGTCGGTTTCTCTGGTGGGCCAGGAAGGCCGAATGGGTCTGTGATCTGGACTTCCTCTGTTCCACAGGGGTCAGATATGCCGTAACGATTCTCCGCTCTGATGCGGAACAGGTAGTTCTTGTTTGTTTCCAAGTTCCACACCTACAGGAAAGAGAGGTGGTGTTAGCAGTAGAGTCAAGAGGTCTTTAAAGGACTATAACAACCCACAAATCATTATAATTACTGTTGTTATCAGGACATACCCCGTATTTCTTCTCAATGATGCTGTTGGTAACCTGCACCCACTGGGGCTCAGGAGGAGCTTCCTCGTCCCTCTTCCAGCTCTGGCTCCTCTGTCCTTACGTCCATCTTCTCAACAATGTAGTTTGTCAGCTCGCTGCCACCATTATCCAGCGGTGCGTCCCACTGGAGGTAGCAAGACTCTGCCTTGATGTTGGACACTTTCACATTCCTGGGTGGAAGTGGCCGATCTGAGAAGAGAGCAAAATACACTTGTATGTTTACTGTTTTATGTAAAAATAATTCATTTAATTGTCTGTGTCGTGTCTAAACTCACCCAGCACCATGACAAAGGTGGTGTGTTTGGCTGAACCCATGTTGTTGGAGGCAGTCACAGTGTAGCTTCCGCGGTCCCTCCTGTTGGCTGCTGGGATGGACAGCGTCGTCTTGCAGTTCAACCTGCCAGTCACCACAGTCTCCATCAGCAGAGTGTCGGTGGGCTGCTCGATCACAACATCATCCTTGGACCACTCGACCTTAGGGATAGGTAGGCCCAGGACATCAGCGGGGATCTCAATGGGTTCACCCTTCCTCACGGTAATGGAGTCTCCCTTGAAGATCTTCAGCATATGGACCTCGGGGGCCACTAAGAGGGACAGGACATGAACAAAACAAATCAAATTACAACAAAAACGGTTTGATTCAAGTCATTCTTTAACAGAGTTCTCTAAGGAAAGACTGCCCTGGTCCCTTGGATATAAAAAATTGCATATTGGGTTTTTAAGACCTTTTTTTTTTTTAACATTCAGCCATACCTTCATCATCTTGGATGACCACAAGGAGTGGGATGGATGGCTCGCTCTCTCCAATCAGATTGGCGCACTTGATCCTGAACTCATACATCCAATCCTCATCCAGGCCCTCTACAGTCAAGGTCATGTTAGGGCAGATCTCTGTGTTGCAGGGCACGAAGGCCTGCTGGTCCTGCCTCTTCTTCTCAACGAAGTAGCCAATGACAGGGCTGCCGCCATCATTACGCGGTGGCTTCCAGGCCAGTGTGATTGAGTTCTTGGTGCGCTCGGTGTAGTGGAACTTCTCAGGGTATGATGGTGGGCCTGCAAAACCACCAAAGCAATGATTGGTATCAAGTGCAAATTCATCATTTATCATACCACTCCTGAACACTGAAGGTCTTACACAAGAAAAAACTTGAGCATTAATTTTTAAATCAAATTGATTTTAGGACTCACCCTGTGGGTCCACAGCCTTGATGGGTCCAAGCTCAACGGGCGGGCCCATGCCGTACTTGTTCTTTGCAATGACCCGGAACATGTAATCCTGTCCCTCCATGATGCCAACGCACTCACACTTGGATGAGGCGGTTTCAATGGGCTGCCTCCATGTGTGCATCTTAGCATCTCTACGCTCAACGATGAAGCCGGTCAGGTCGCTGCCTCCATCATCCTCAGGATCATCCCAGTTCAGGAAGATCATCTTGCGCGTGACAACAACAGGTTTCAGATCCGTGACGGGTCCGGGGACATCTGATGATAAAACAATAACTTTGTTTTGCTTTGATTTCATAGCATCAATTAACTGCCAGTTAACTGTTTAATTCTATCATCAAGTTGTACACTGCCTTCCGTGACTGCCACTCACCCATGACATCCACTCTGATCGAAGCACCCTTGATGCCACTGGGGTTGCAAACAGAGATGTGGTATTTGCCACAGTCCTTCCTCTGAGCGTTCTGGATTGAAACAATGCTGTCATTGCCCTCAGTGAGGATCTCCACACGGTCTTTGTCCGGTTTGGCTTCATCCTTGGTCCAGGTGATGGAGGGGTATGGTTTACCTGTGACTGTAGCAGGAACACGGAGGTTCTCTCCAGCTCTGATGACCACGCCGTTCTTGATTGCCAGGTCCAGGTCAATCACTGGACTCTCTGTAGAGGGCAAGCAACAAGTAAATAACAGCAATGAGATTTCTACCTGGTTAAAAAACAATTCCTTTATTTTGTGATTTATCTTATTTTTTTCTGCTGACCTGCGGGATTCCTGACAAACACAGACTCTGTGAATCCTGGTGTTCCCTCTCCAGCAGAGTTGCAGGCAATAACTCTGACCAGATACTTGGCTCCTTCACGGACTCCATAGACTGTGAAGGCCCGGCTCTTCCAAGGACGCTCAGTAGACCTGGACCAGTCCCTGGTACCAGCAGCCATGGCCTGAAGAACACCACAGAACAAAGAAACATTAGTCATAATTTAGCTTTTATGTTCCTGTAGCTGAAATGAGGCAGGAAGCTGAAAATAAAGCTGAGAAAGTGCGAGAGATGAATTGATGATCGGACCTTATCCACATGGTATCCCTGGATCTCTCCTCCACCGTTATCGGCAGGTGGGTCCCACTCCACATCGATGGAGTGGTCAGTGGTCTGCACTACTCGGGCAATTGGAGGTCCAGGAGGTACTGCAGTGTCACAAATAAACACACATGGGATATGTCAACTCTGAGACTGACTATATTTCCAGGGAAATCAGTGTTGTCTGTGACTCTTATGATGCCTCTTCATGATTACATTATTCTCCAAGTTTTATGATAACTGTCTGTATTGGTTATTTCTAAATATGCAATTATTACGAAGGAAAGAAGATCAAACAGAGATGGTGATAAACATTTATATCAACTAAACATATATAAAAAGGTTTATCAGAGTTGTTACCGCACACAGATGAGTTTACGTACAGATTGGAGCCTGCGCTGTCTTGGGTTCAGAGGGGGGGCTGAACTTTCCGGGGCCAGCCTGATTCTCAGCCGCCACCCTGAAGATGTAAGTCAGCCCCTCGAGTAGACCTTCAACATTCAGCTCAATGTCTTCAACAATGTTCCTGAAGACCAGGAAATAAGGGAACTTTCAGAAAACTTGCAACAAGGTTTTTGGTAAAATAGTATCACAATGCTTTGAGATATCTCAACATATCACCCAGTTATAGGAGAGAAGAAAGGTTTTGTTGTACTTATTCCTCACCTGTTGACACGTGTCCAGTGTGAACTATTGATCTCACGGCGCTCAACCCAGTATCCCAAAATGGGGCTGCCGTTGTCGTTTGGCTCGTCCCAGGTGACCAGCATGCTGTTGGCCGTAATATCGTCAATCTGTGGCTTCTCGGGAGCCTCTGGAGGTTCTGTGGAGGATGAAGAGACGTGAGAGCACTATTATATCGATTTGTTATATTTGTTGAATTTGTGTTACATAAAAAACAACATCATCTTATTAGCACCTTTTGCATATTAAACACCAGATAAAACTGTATCATTCTATCTTTCTTCTGTGCACTTAAGATGAATATTTGTTCACATTCCTCATTTATTGACTTCTGAAAAGTGTAAAGTAGGCCTTAGAGTCTCAAAATCATTAAAGGTTTAAACTAACAATATACTTAAACTAAAGACTTAAAGACACTTACAAACACTTTAAGCTAACAAAAGGAAAATTTCTCTAATTTAAAATGAGTCTTAATATATAATACTGTACCGAAAGGATTCTTGGCCATGAGTGGTTTGGAGATGCAGTATGGACCAGCGCCATACTTGTTCTCTGCCTTGACCCTGAAGATGTACTCCTTCTTCTCGATGAGTTTGGGTACCAGGTATCGACATCCTCTCAGTGTGGAGGTGACACAACTCCAGCCAATCTCCAGCTTTGAGTTGTCTTTCTTCTCCAGAGTGTAGTTGAGGATCTCGCTGCCACCGTCATCCAGAGGAGGATCCCACTTGCAAATCACAGAGCTCTTCCTCACCTCCTCAAATCTGAATTTCACTGGAGGCCCGGGAGTATCTGCCGACGGACGAAATTATCATGTTTTGACCTACAAATTGTCTAAAAGCTATGACAGCGAGTCCTCACATCTTTTAAAAATGCATTAAATCTGACATTAAACACAGTACAGAAGTCACAATTGAAGAGAAGATTTCTCACCAAGCACGTTGACCTCGCAGGTCACTGAGGCCTTGCCGTGGTCGTTCTCCACCTTCACCATGTAAACGCCGTGATCGACCCTCATCGAGTCCGTGATGACGATAGAGGACACTCCCCTGCGGCTGTTGTTGATGGTCAGACGTTCGTTTATTGTCGGGTAGTCGGTCTCTTCCACCTCCGGCTCTGCTGCCTCCTCTTCCTTCTTCTTCTCCTCCTCCTTCTTCTCCTCGCCTTCCTTCTTCTCCTCGCCTTCCTTCTTCTCCTCGCCTTCCTTCTTCACCTCTCCTTCCTTCTTCACCTCTCCTTCCTTCTTCTCTTCTCCCTCCTTCACTTCTTTTTTCTCCGCCGCTCCCTCCTCCTTCTTCTCCTCTTCCTTCTTCTCCACCTTCTTCTTCAGGGGTTTTTCAGGCCTCTTGCGGAGTGGCTCAGGCTGGATCACCTGGTTGTTCCAGTACCAGGTGATCTGTGGATACGGCGAACCAGAAATGTTGGCGTCCAGGCAGATCTCGCAGCCTCGCTTCACGCTGAGACCGGATTGCAGGCTGCCACTCAGGAAAACTTTCGGAGGATCTGAGAGATAATAAAGGTATAATTAAGCTAACATTCACCAAACAAAAACCTCATAAACCAAAACCTTGTTATGTTGTTTTTATTGCTTTTATTTGCTAGATATAAAGACACCATCAGCAATTAGCTAACTTAGCTTAGCATGAAGACTTGAAACAAAGGGACAGTTAGCCTGGTTCTGTTCAAAGATAACAAAATGACCTCCTTTCTTGGTCTGGAGCAGCAGCTTGGCTGCCTGGTAACTGCCAAGAAACCTCTGATGTGAGACTGTAAGACTTTTTTGGTGTTGTCAGGAGCTGATGTCGTCCTTACCAACAGCATCTGACGCCTTGACGTACGGCGTGTTGCGTGATGGCTCGCTGACCCCGGCAGCGTTTTCAGCTTTAACTCTGAAGGTGTAGTTCTTGCCCTCCGTCAGCTTTCTGACGGTGTAGGACAGGACGGGCACCAGGAAGTCGTTGCACCTCTCCCACTTGTCCTCGCCCTTCAGCTGCTTCTCAAGGACGTAGCCCATGATCTTGCAACCACCGTCATACATAGGTGGCTTCCAGGTCAGTGTGATGGTGTTTGATGTGGGGTTATGGGTCTCCACATCCACCGGGGGGTCGGGAGCATCTGGAGTGAGACAGATTTCGGTTAAATTTCCTCTTTGACCCAAACAAAATAGTTTTCAAGGGGAGACAGTCCATTTGAATGCGCTGGTTGATTTTGAGATTAATTTCTTACGTTTCTGGTCCTCAGCAATGACGGGGTTGCGGAGCTCAATGAACTCTCCTCCTCCGATCTTGTTGACAGCCTGAACTCTGAAGTAATACTCTCCATTGGGGATGAGGTCTTTCACGGGCCAGCTCACTTTGTTCTCTCCGGACATCATGTTTACGTATGTTCGCCTTCCAGCCTCACGCCGCTGTGCACGCACAAGGATATAACAAACAAAAAAACTCCATCAATTCAACCATTTTTTGAATGCCGCCAAGTCTTTCAGGTGCTGATGTCATATTTTAAACCACCATCTCAGACCTGTAGGACATAGTGAACAACTGGGCTGCCGCCATCATAGTCTGGAGGATCCCAGGACAATTTGCATGAGCTCTTTGTGATCTCAGAGGCCACGATTTCCTTACAGGGACCAGGAAGACCTGAAGACAGACAGAGACGTGTTAATCTTATGCTCATATTGATGAGGACGTGATAATGTAAAACTGGTTTATTTGTGTACCGATGACTTTGACGTTGATGGTGGCGCTGGCAGCTCCAAGTTTGTTCTCCAGAGTCACTTTGTACTGTCCTGCATCAGCGTGAATGCTGCTGTCAACCTCCAGGTGACAGGAAGTATACTCCTTCCTGTTGAGCACAAACAATCCCATCAGCCACTGCTGCTCACACTGACAAGAAAAACACTAGAACACAAAATACCCTGAAGCAGACACAAGACATGAAACTAAAGCTGAAATGGTTAACCAATTAGCTGACTAAGAGGAAAATACACACCAGTCAAACAAATCAGTCTAGGGCTGGTACTAGTGATTAATTTAATTGCTGATTAATTAGTTTGGTCTATAAAATGTCAAAAAGAAAAGAAGGTGCCAAAATATTTAGGCATTTATTTTATTAAATTACCTGAGCTGATGATTTTGATAATTAATACATGTTAAATGTTAACAACTAATTGATTTTCTAAAGAAAAATACCAAAAATGATCTGGTTTCAGCATCTCCAGTACGAATATATGTGTCATATCCAATAAAGGGAATCTCTTTGGATTTCAGACTGTTGGCAAAAAAACAAGACCTTTGGAAAACCTTTGCTTGGAAAAAGCTGTGAGGAGCATTATTCAATACTGTCTACCATTTTATAAATCAAACATTTTGCTGACAAACCATGAAAATAATGTGCAGATTAATCAATAATGTAAATCTGCTGTCATTAAACGTTTTCCACCAACAAGCACTAGAAGTGGAAGTGGTCCGGTGGAAACAATCCTAACAATTTCTGTTTGTTCAAGTCATCACAGTGAATTACCTAAATCCCCAAAACCATCAGTGGATGATATACTGAAACTGAATCATTGATGGCATTTCTGATATGTTGAATACTGGCAGAGGAAACAATTCTACTGCTGCATAATTTGCGTATGCTCTTTAGTGTTAGGAAAAAATAATCAGCACTGACCTGAAGCCGAGGCGTTCGTCAGCCTTCAGCTCCTTTCCGTCCTTGTGCCAGGTGATTCTGGGTGAGGGGACGGCTTTGAAGGGAACTGGGATGTGAAGCTTCTCTGTTTCCACGACAACTAGGTCCAGAGTCTGGAATTCAAGTGTTGGGTTACCTGGAAACACAGAAAAAAGCAAACTCGTTTACCTGTTGGTCTCAATATGATGATTTACAGAACTTTGCACAGGAGCCTGAGTTGATGTTCTTACAGTCAGATTCTTTGGCGAAGACGTTCTCAGAGATGTCGGAGGGCTCGCTCACTCCCACGGAGTTGATGGCCCTCACTCTCAGGATGTACTCCTTCTCAGGGACCACACCCTCTTCCACACGGAACTTCAGCTCCTTCACTGGACGAGAGTTGACCCTCATCCACTTCTCTGTGCCGGCCTCACACATCTCAACGTGGTAGCCGCTGATGGGGCAGCCGCCGGTCCTCTGCGGAGGCTTCCAGGCGATGGACAGGAAGTCCCTGCTGGCTCCAGTCACGTGCAGCTCAATGGGTGGTGATGGCACACCTTGAGGGGACAGAATGGACAGATTAGAATTTTTCTATATTTTTTTCTAGATGAGTCATGACTAATTACTGGACTAACCTGTTGGGTCTTCGATGGTGAGGATCTCAGTGGGTTCACTTGGATGGCCGACACCGCCCTCATTCTCGGCCCTGACCTGGAACTGAACTTCTGTTCCCTCGATGACGTCGGTCACTCTGTACTTGCAGTCTGGACCTGAAGTCTTACCGCATTTCACCCAGCGAGTTCCAAGTTTCTCCTTCTTCTCAATAGAGTATCTGAAAGGTAAACAAGCTTCATACTGTTACATCAATGACAACAAATACTGCAACATATGGGTCAGGGGTTTGAAATGTATCTATAAAATTTCTTTGATATTATAAAAGTGCAATAAAGAGTGACATTGTATTGGTGTAGAGCTGCAAATAAACTAATCTTCAGGTTGGCGTGAATTTATCTGATGTTGAACATTTTTTGCTGCTTTGTACCTGAGGATGGGTCTGCCACCATCGTTCTTAGGTGCCTCCCATGACAGGTCCACATATCTCTTGCTCACAGCATCGACAGTGAGAGCGTATGGTGGCCCAGGGGAAGCTGTAACAAAAATAAATCTTATTATCCTGCATCAAAAGAGCCAACAATGAGGATCTTCTTCATCCTTCTGATTGAAATATTTCATATATACATGACTGAACTACTCTCTTACTGAAAGTGTCTTTGGCCAGCACAGAGTCCGGCAGCTCGCAGAACGGTCCGAGGCCCACAGCATTCTCTGCGGCAACACGGAACACGTAGAGTGATCCATCATTGAGTGGAGTCACGGTGTACTTCAGCTCCTTGACCGTGGTGTCCACAGCCTGCCAGCCTTTACGCCTGACGTCACGCTTCTCCACCACATAGTTGGTGACTGGTGAGCCTCCATCTCTCTCAGGAGCTGTCCACTTCAAGTCGGCACTGTTCCTGCTGATGCTGACAACGGTCAACCAGCGAGGAGCGGTAGGAGGATCTGAGGAGGTCAAGACAAAGCTTTCATGTCATTCTGTTTGGTTTCCCTCACAGGTATTAATAAATAGCTGAGATATCAGCCAAGAAGGCAAGAAGGCCCTTGCGACTCCCTGTGAAGTCTTGGTGACTGCATGTGGGGGAAGGGACCCCCCAGGTTGGCAATCAGTGTTCTAGAGCAACAGTTTGCAAGTATGTCTGTCTGGACTATGAGTTTGATACGATGCGGCTGTTTTGTAACTCACTGAGTCTCTCTTTGCAGAGCACTGGGTCACTGGGCTCGCTCGGTTCACTCTCTCCGGCCACGTTAACAGCGCGCACCCTGAACGAATATTCCTGCTTCTCCATCAGGCCCTTCAGGAAGTGCTCTAGGATGTTGATGTCCTCTGCCACATGAATCCAGTCCGTGGTTCCACTCTTCAGCATCTCAATGATGTAGCCGTCGATCTTGGCTCCGCCGTCGTGCTCTGGTTTGGTCCACATCAAAAAGCAGGAAGTTTTCGCCACGTCCTTCACCGTGGGTTTACCAGGAGGCCATGGAGGATCTGGAGGAAAAAGAACATGATGTTATAAAAATAAATATTTTTTAAATGCTTGTACTGAGTGTGAGTGAGAAAGTAAACAAACCAATAGGATCTTTGACAAGGATTGGGTCTGTCTCCTTGCTGGGTTTTCCAGTTCCAGCCAGATTCTCAGCCAGGACTCTGAACTTGTACTTCTTCCTCGTGGGAAGACCTTTAACTCTGCAGAGGAAAACACGTCACATCAGCACAGTGAAATCCAACAAAGAAGTGTCAAACTCATCTCAGGAGGTAGACTCACCTGTAGTTGGTGTCTTTGATGGGCAACTTGTTGCATCTGATCCACTTGTCGTGGTCAGGTTCGTATCTCTCCACCCAGTATCCGGTGATGGGGCTTCCTCCATCCTCATCGGGCTCATACCAGGCCAGAGTCAGGGAGTCCTTGGCGATGTCTGAAGCTTCCAGCTTGTAAGGAGCCCCAGGAGTGTCTGAGGACAAGACAGGAGGCCAGAGGTTAGTCCAAGCAAGTACTGGACTGAAGACAACTAGACCCACAAGACTGGGATCCCTCTTTGTCTGAGATTAAAACAAATGCCTTTCACATGTGCTGGAAATCTACAAGTATCAAATGCTAATGAATCTTGAGTGAGTTAGCTGGCATTAGCTTCATATTTACTATAAAGTCTGATGTTAGTTTGTTGATAGTCTTTGGTCAGGTGTCCTACCGAAGGGATATCTGGCGATGATGGATGGGTGCTCAGCTGGTGGGCCAACACCAAACTGGTTCTCAGCGAAGACTCTGAAGATGTATTCCTTGAACTTGATAAGGCCCACAGGTTTGTATGTGGTTTGTTTAATGGTGGAGGACAGTCGGTGCCAGATCTCGCTGTCGACAGCTCTGCGCTCCACGATGTAGTTGGTGACTCTGGAGCCGCCGTCGTCACGTGGCGGGTTCCAGGCCAGGAAGGCAGACTCGTTGGTGATCTCAGAGATGTCAAAGGCAGCTGGAGGGCCAGGCTTATCTGTGTGAGCAAAGAACATTCAGATTTAATGAACCAGAGGAAAGTCACCATGAAAATTGTTTAATTCCTCTTCTCCGTGAACTGGTCTTACCAAGGATGTTGACGTCGACGGTGGCAGTGGCGCGGCCGCTGCTATTGGTGGCCTCAATGATGTAGGTGGAGCTGTCGTCTCTTTTGGTCTTGGTGATGGTGACAGTGGAGTGTCCTGGCTTTGTGTCAATGGACACCCTGTCATCAGGTTTGAGGACCAGGTCGGCCTTGGTCCATTTCACACGAGGTTCAGGCTTTCCCGTCACCTCAGCAGGGAGTTCAATCTTGCTGCCAGCCTTGGCGGTCAAACCAGCAAGTAGCTTGGCGTCCAGCTGGATCTCTGGAGCCTCTGCATGGACAATAAGGACAAAGGGTCAGTCAGAGGTTTTGCAGTTTATATGATGATTAACAACAACGTTTAAAGAAAGTAAAATACAACTTTATCAAAAACTACTGGGCAAACAAATGAACATTTATTCTATGAAAGGTTTTTTTTTAACATGAGAGGATTAAAGTAATGTCTAGGTACCTTTGGGATCAACAGCCTGGATCTCGTCTGTGGCCTTGCAGGGCATGCTGGCTCCAAGTCTGTTCAGGGCTCGGACTCTGTAGGCATACCACTGGCCCTCAATCAGACCCGTCACCTGGCATTTCAGCTCTGGCACCATGTCGCCACAGGGTTCCCACTTATCGGTTCCTCTCTGGCAGCGGTCCACATTGTAGCCTCGGATGCCAGTGCCGCCATCGTACTTGGGTGGCTCCCAGGTCAGGAAAATGCCGCTGGCTGACTTGTCTCTCCATCTCAGGTTCTCTGGAGGGTCGGGGATGGCTGGAGGGAAAACGAGACAGAGGGGTTGGAAAGTTCAATAGGACGTTAATAATATTGTTCACTTATTTACTTTCTTTAAGTTTGTTAATAAGAGACATTTTTGACTTACTGGCAGGAGAGGAGACATTGACGGGCTCGTCAATGTATGCTGGCTCTCCTGGTCCACACTTGTTGCAGGCAGTGACCCTGAACAGATACTCCTTCCCTTCAACCACATCAGTGACTGTGAACTCCTGATCCTGGATACCTGTGACAACCTAAGAGAGAACAGAGAGAGAGACTTTGCGATTACTGTCAAACGTCAGGTCATAGAGATCCTTAGTTCGACTGAAAAGAGTGTGAGAGAATATTCCTAATAACTACAGAACTCTATATAGGGTTGTAAATAATGTAAAATAACGTGTGAATAATGTCTTTTCATTATCAATGATATCGGGGCTTCTGGAAAATTACGCTGGACAAGCTGTATGGAGCCATTTTATGGCTATTTTGCTACCAAACTTCACCTGACTTTCCATCAGCATGGGGGGAGGACACAATAACAGAATTTTACTTCTTTAGGGGTGAACTGTTCAGTTCAAGAACACTAAAAGAACATGAATTGTAATCATCAGCTGGGTTGAACACAGGTGTGGATGACGTACCTTGACCCAGGTCTTGCGGGACACATCGCGTTTCTCCACCTGGTAGCCAGTCAGAGGGCTTCCTCCGTCATGCTCCGGAGCCTCCCAGCTCAGGTGGACGTGCTGCCGGGTCACCTCCACAACCTTGAAGTCTTTTGGAGCACTGGGCGCCGCTGTAGGACACAACCACAAATACAGTGAAATCTACAGCTTGATAAAACATTTTAAAAAGTTTAGAACCAGAGAAAATACAATAGTTTTTCATCATCGTACCGATGACATTGACTTCGATCTCTCCAGAGACGGATGTCACATCATTCTCCAGCTGCAGGGTGTAGGTGCCTTTGTCCGGGCGGACGCTCGGTGTGACGATCAGTTCTGTGAATGTGGACTTGGTTGTCATGGTGACACGTTCGTCAGCAGTGGTCAGTTCCTTCTCTCCGAAGGTCCACTTGGCAATGGGGGTTGGGTATCCTGCGATGGGGACTCTGATACTGAGAGGCTGAGGGACGATCACCTCCAGGCCGTCTTTGAAACTGCTCAGGTCGAAGGTTGGAGCGACTGGGGACAGGAGAGAGAGGCATGATGGGAACTCAAACATTATATGTACCTATACACATTTGCTTTCAAAATTCTTTTTTTAAGAACCCACCATCAGCTTGCCTATTTAGACAATTATAGGCCTTTCCTACAACTGGATAAATTCTACTATGAAGAAGCTGGAGAGCTTTTTCCTGTGAATTAACAGCCTCGTCTTTGGAGGATATGTTCCTTCACAATACTGTGATATAATTCATGTGAACTTTCACATAACCGCTACAATAACATTAACATTATGAGAATCACTGATGATGAAACTCTTACAATGTGGGTCGTCAGCCAGCAGAGGTCCGATGGTGTTTGATGGGTCAGAGAGTCCAGCAGCGTTTTCAGCAAACACTCTGTAGTTGTACTTGGTTCCATATTTCAGACCAGACACCTGAAACAAAGAGTTAAAGTGTCAAGATAAAACAAAATAAAATTTGAATAAATGAGTGAGTGAATTTGTGTATTGACCCCTATAAACAAATAATTTTAAATCAGGATGTATTTGAATTGTTATCTGTACCTTGTAGACGAGGTCGGGGCAGAGACGAGCGTTGCAGCGGAGCCACTTGTCGGTGCCATCCTCACAGCGCTCGATGATATATCCGGTAATCATAGTGCCTCCGTTCCTCAGAGGAGTCTCCCAGGTGAGCTGAACTGAGTTCTTGTTCTGATCCTGCCAGACCAGATTCTGAGGAGGACTGGGAGGTTCTGCAGAAAACAGACAGAAGAACAAATGTTACTGGAGCTGAGGCAGAGACTGAGGCAATTCTTTCATTTCAGTTTGTGGTGGGTTTTTAACTGATTTATTATACGCGATGTATCTCATGTTTAAGTCTGTGTATGTTAATAGACACAACAATAAAGTGTAGTTGAAGCCTTGAGAGGGCTTTTCATGTAAAGCAGTTCATGGAGGGATTTACTGGCAAGACCTGCAAGCCAGAAGGTTGTAATACATAAATATAAGCATAATAATACAAACATATTAACCAAAGTAATTTTTCCAACCAACTTACCGATTGGATCCATGATCTTGACGGGCTTGGAGGCGGCGCTGGGCTTGCCGACGCCAGCTTTGTTCTCTGCTTTGACTCTGAAGATGTACTCTTTGTTCTCGATGACGTCGTTAATAATGGCGCTGAGCTCATCGGCTTTGGTCAGCTGGACAGGTGACCACTTCACCGACGTCCTGTCACGCAGCTCGATGATGTAGGAGGTGATGGGTGAACCTCCATCAGACACAGGAGGCTCCCAGGCGACGGTGCAGCCAAACTTGGTGACGTTTCCGACAATCACGTTCAGAGGAGCCTCAGGAACGTCTACAGGAAGGTAAATGGGATGGATCAGTGAACTGAGGGCAACATTCTGGTGTTCAGTATTATTTATTGTTACTCGTGCCCGATTTAACCATTTACCATGAAAATATCAATGAAAATAATAGTAATTCTTACCAAACTTGTTCTTGGCCTGAACAGGCTTGTCGGTCTCTACGTTGGGTCCACTGCCCACCCGGTTTCGGGCACAGACTCTGAACAGGTACATGGAGTCCTTGTGGAGTCCAGTCACTGTGTACTCAGGACTCTCAGCGTGGTCTGTGGCCAGTGTCCAGGTCTTACGCTTCACATCACGTCTCTCCACCACATAGGCGATGACCTTGCTGCCACCATCGCTCTCGGGCTCCTCCCATGCCAGGCTGACCTCGCCATCAGCTGTGTCGATCACCTGCAGGTTCTTCACGGGTCCCGGGACATCTACAAGGACATTTAAGTTACATTAACATATCTGAAACAGCCTAATGCCAATTTACTTTTAAAACCCTTCTCTGCGACACCATTTATCCCCCACCTACAACACCATACACTCATCACTTCCCTTGAGATTTAACAACCATTCACATTCCAAAGACTGTTGTTTACTCAAATGACAGCTGTCATAACAGCCAGGAGCATTAATGAGCCAGCTGGTGTCGGTGACCTTGATAACACACAAAGGTTTAATACCTGGGACTCCCACCAGTCAGTCAGAACTGAGAATTGATGAGAGCAGAAATGTTCAAATATTTATGACCAGAAGATCGTTGTAAGTGCTGTTTGCCAAGGTTGAGAACAAACTTGGTGACATGTGGCGTGCGTTCTTCCAACTGAGCTTCTGTGGCGCCCGAAGTGGTTCCTTTTTAACACTGAAAAACTGCCGAACCCAATAAGCCTCGTGCTACATTAAAATTTGAGTTGAGTTGTTTGTCTGAGGGTTAAAATGCAAAATCTTGATGACTTGTGTTTGGGTTCAGGATCTCCCATATCATTACATTTTATACACAACATGGTAGTGTCTAAAACAAAGTATTTATTTACTATGAATGATGTAGAAAAGTAAAAAGTTTCCCAGTTATAATAACTATGTAGACTTGATCTGAACTCCATTCACAAGTCTGGACTCAAATAACGTTTTGTGCTTTTAGTTTGTTTTATTTGTCTGTCAGTATTTCACAATTTAAAAGTGATGGGAGTGATTTTTTTTGTTTTGATTGAGCAGAATATAAGAAAATAATACAAAAATGACTTGGGACTTAGAGTCACCTGCCCAGAAACAGGTAACATAAGGTCTAACATCTAACGTTAGTGTAATTTTAACATCTTGTCAACTGACATTTTGTATGAAAAATTCAGGTATCCAGTATTTTTTTTAATATATTCATGTTAAATTTCTTTATCTTTGCTTTAGCTTTCGAGAACTCACCGATGACCTGCAGGTTGATGAAGGCCTCTCCTTCTCCGTGTTTGTTCTTGATGATGATCTTGTAGCGGCCCTCATCGGCCTTCAAGGGGTCCTTCAGCCGGTACTCTGTGCGGTCGGCAGATGTGTGGATGTTGTCTTTCGGCAGACTCAGGTTGTTGTACAGCCAGTCGGCCTCGGCCTTCGGGTAGGCGCTGTAGGGGACGGCCATGACAATGGGCTTCCTTGCGTCTGTGACGTAGGTCTGGTCTGTGGTCTTTATCTTAGGCACAGCTGGAGGAGGAGGGAAGAGTTAGTAAGTTATACCACCATTAGTCTAACCAAATATGACCTTACATTCACAACACGTGATTATTATTATTATTATTATTTCCTGAACTCTTACCTGCCAGCTCCAGCTTGGCCTTGGCATCTTTGTCCTTGGCGATGATTCTGTACTCTCCCTGATCTCGAGGTCTGATCTCACACACCTGCAGTCTGTGGATTTTACCCTCGCTCATCATCTGGTATTTGTCTCCCTGGACGACCGTCATGTTGTTCCTTAACCACTTCACTTCCACTCTGTCTTTGTTAAGCTCCACCTCGAACACAACGTCCGAGCCTGGAGGTTCAAACACGTCCTGTGGTGGTCTGATGATCTCCACTGGGGTCTCTGTAGGATGGACAGAGATTAGTTAGATTAGAGTTCATCCAGAGTAGGAACATAAAAAATAGTTCATACACAGTCAATTCTGAGAAACTTCACCTTCAACAAAGAGCCTGGCTCTGGATCTTTTGTCGTCCACACCACAGGCATATTCACACTCATCATCGGGTCTGCACTCCTTGATACGCAAGGTGCACATCTTTCCTTCCTTTTCAAATGTGTATCTGGGGAAAAGAAAGTATGTTATTTAAAAGGGAGCATGATGCACTGAAAATCTCAAACGCTACGTGAGTTTCAGATTGGTCACATGAAGAGCTAATGAAGAAAATATCTTTCCATTTTAAATAAGTTATAGTGAGTTTATTAATGAGGTTCTGAGGGTTCTGTGGTGACGTACCTCGGTCCTTCTCTGATCTCACGTCCGTTTCTGTACCACTTAGCTTCAGCTTTCTCTTTGGTCAGCTTGCATGTGAACTCTGCATCCTCGAACTCTGTGATAGTCTGGTCCTTCAGCTGGATGGAGAAGTCTGTCGGCGCCTCGCTGATGATCAGCTCTGCGGTGGACTTGCTGTCCGCGGCGGCGACTGCAGTGTACTCGCCCTCATCGGCCAGCTTGCAGTCTTTAATGGTCAGCGTGTGCTTTTCTTTGTCAACTCTGTAAACAACGCGTTTGTTGAAGGTGATCTCCTCGCCGGCCTTCATCCACTTCAGGGTGGCGTTGGGCCTGTTGACTTTACAGGAGAAGCTCACGGTGTTCTTCTCCTGAGTGTCGATGTCCTCCAGAGGAACCACGATCCTCAGACTCTCCTCTGAACAACACAAAACATCACAACAGACACATGAACATCACAAGAAACAGTGATGTAACATTGTTTGCATGTTATCAAACACGTTTTAAAAATAAAATTTAACTCATCATTGCAGGAAAAACAGAGGAAATAATACTTATGTTCAGCCCATGACTGTTTAAGGCTTCTGTAATTTCTGGATTGTTAGACATGACTGTTAATAATAAAAAGATGAACCTCTGAAAATAAGTATGTTAAGTTGGTAATCACAGTATTTTATTCAATATGTCCCTCACTAAGCGATGGCTTCCTCGTTTAAATACTATTCATACATAATTCTGTCTCTAGCGAAGTAACTAAAGCAGTAGTAACTGATGAAGTAAGCCCTGACCTGTGATGGAGAGGTTGCAGGAGCTCTTGGCATGCTCTCCTCTCTGATTGGTCAGGTTGATGCTGAAGTTGCCACTGTCTCCCTTCTTGGCGTCTCTGATCCTCAGGGAGAAGACGTTGTCTCTCTGGACCATCACGTACTTGCTGCTCTCGAACAATGTCTCCTCGTTCTTCAGCCACTTGGCCTTCGCTCCCTCTGAATTCACCTCGCAGTTCAGGACCACTTCCTGTCCTTCTTTGGCCTCCGTGTCCTTCAGTGGCGTGATGATCTTCAGTTTTTCTGCAGGGCAAAAGAGACACCAGAGACGCTGATGAGCAAAACTGTCTGAGCCTGTGTTTGAATTTACTCAGACCACTGTGATTAATGTTAGTGAGGTCAAGCTCCAGTCATTTACTCTGTTGATTTCTTTATGTTGAGGATGAAGTTGAATTTAAAAACATTAAATAAATATTTAAAAATAAATTTAAGCTTGAACTTACAAACTGACAAAGGCTAAATAAGATGATTGAGAAAACTGATTTCACGAAACGTGTGATGATTTTCTAAGTTGAAACCTTGTCAAGTTTCTAATGAAATTTATGATAAAAAAAACAAACAAAAGAAGAAAATGATTATGGATAGCTTCTTAAATGTTCAGTTTTGTTTAGTGTCTGTTCAGGGTTAATCTGATGAATACATGTTTATTTAATTAGCACAAAAGCTAGAACTAAATTAAGATAGAATTTGAACTAATATAAAAAAGTAAAATTAAAATAAAATACAATTGTAGAGAAAATGTATTTATCTACCAATTTATTTTTTTCATTAGGTGTTTTTTTTTGTTGAAACAAATTAAACTTCAATTGAAATTTATGATGAAAAGTAGAAAAACACAAACAAACACCGTATATACATTTGTCGACAACACAACTCTTCAACTCTGACGTTCCAACTCCAAATCATGACAGGATATTTGGCATTTTTAGTTACTGCGGCAGATTTCCAGTTTAAAAAAAGTCAAATATATTTTCCTGACATGAGTTTTTTAACATTTAATGTATTCCTTTCTTTCTCTAGCAGGAATCTGCTTATATACTCCTGTCTACTGTGTAATGATTATTATCATCAAACAAGGAGTAAAATTTTACATTTTGACAAAATGAGTGAATTATATCTAGAAAGGTCGAAAGGATACACAGGGATACAAAAATGGCATTTCTGTTTCTATTAATTGAACATATTTAAAACTAGCTGGTATTTTTAGTGATGCAGATAAACGTAAAGCTTTTTCCCTCTTGACTTGATATAAAATGTGTTTGTGGGCGGGGCTTACCGAGCACAGTGAGGTCAGCGCTGGCTCTTGTCGCTCCGATCATCACTATGTATCCGCCCTCGTCTTTGAGCTCGCAGCTCTTGATGACCAGCGATCGTCTCTTGCCGTCGCTCACCATCTGGTATTTGTCTCCTGCCTCCAGCTCTTTGTCGTCTTTAAGCCATTTGACCTCAAAGGTATCCTTGGAGACGGAGCAGGTGAACTCCGCCTTCTCGCTCTCAACCACTTCCTGGCTCTGAGGCCTAGAGATGAACTCAGCAGCCAGTTCTGAAACACAGGAAGCCCCGTCAGGGAGCGGAGGTTAGTTTGGTCTGAGACTGGTTCAATAATAAAACAAGTAAAAAAAGAAAAAAAAGATTAGTAACATCAGAAATGTGGAAGTTTGCTCAGAGGAGCTCGACTCATTGTGACAAAAAGACATTTAAAGATAGATTAATGAAGCAATTAAGACCTCACAAATTCAAATTGAAGACAATTTAAATGTCAATTATTCATAGAATTGAATTACTGCTTTTTGAGGACATGACAACTGGAATCTGTCTATTAATTTCCTCGTCTGGTACCAAAAAGAAAAAAATCAGAACCAATCTAATTAAAAACATCTTAATCTTTGTATTTGAAAAGCTCTATAAAGATAAAGAGGCTTGGAAATGATCAGACACATTTTCTTTTCATACCATTAATCTTGAGAGTTGCGGAGGTTTTGTTGCTGGGACTCAGCCTGCAGTTGTACTCTCCAGCGTCAGTAATCTTCAGGTCCTGGATGAAGAGGATCCTCCTCCTCCCATCATAGATGTGTTCGTAGCGACCGCCCTCAGGCAGTTCCTCGTCTCCTTTGCACCAGGTAACATCAACGCTGGCTTTGGAGACCTCGCAGATCAGCTTCACGCTGTCCGTCTCAGTTCCCTCCACGTTGGACAAGTTCTTGGTGAACCTCGCCTCCTCCTCTGCAATTAGAGAAACAGATGCAGGTCAGATATCGACTGAATGTCACAGCTAAATTCAGCAGTCTTACGTGATCACAGTGGGTTTATTCTTACCAACGACAGTGAGCATGCCGGAGGATTTGGAGGTCTTGGCGTCAATTTCATATTCAGCCTCATCGTCAAACACAGACTTGTGGATGATGAGGATGTGTTGGCGACCTTGAGCAATAATTTCATACTTCTTCCCCTTTCTAATTTCACTTCCATCCTTAAACCAGCGGACCTGTGAGGCAGCAAGCACGAGGAGAGGTTCAAAACAGAAATATGAATTTAAATGTTACTGTAATCATAGTTCATCTAAAGAAAAGCAGTGTGCTCACTTTGACGTCCTCTCTGGAGACTTCACATTCAAACTTGGCAGATTCCTTCTCTTTGACCTCGACATCATGCAGCGGCTTCGAGAACTCGACATGTGGAGCTGTTGACACGCAGAGTGAAGGGTTAACAGGGTGATTCACTTCTGACAAATCCTTCAGCAATGTCTATTTTCCCTTAACTCTAATTAGGGTTTTTTTCTCACCTAAAGTTTTCTTTATTTTAATGTTATAGAAGGTTCTGTAACATTTACAGTTTCCTGTAAAGAACAATTAACTGAATTCAGAAGTTTCTGTCAGTTAAACGAGGGATTCTCCCCTCATCTCTGAAGGGTTTCTTTAGTCTGATCTTTTGGCTTTTATGTGGGTTCCTTGACTTGTTTGAGGTATTTCTAATCTTTTCTGCGGGGTCTCTTTACACTAATTTCAAGTTTTAAGGGGTAACAAGGGATTCTTGAACTTCTTACAGGGTTGGTTACAACTTATGGGGTTCTTCTAGTGAGGGTCTTTTTTGTTAGAGATCCCTAAACTCCAATAATAAGTCCACTAACTTTTATAGAAGGTTCAAGTCATTCTTTACTCCATTTGTTTGAGCATCTTAACTCTTTTGAGAGACTCCTTGACCCCTAATAGAGATGGGGTTCCTCAACTCTTAGAAAGGTTCCTTCAATAACATTTTCTATTTCACAGCTGTACTCACGTTCAACATTGAGGAAGCAGGAGGTTTTGAAGTCTTTAGCGTCACAAGTGTATGTCCTTGAGTCATCCAGAGTGCAGTCATGAATGAGCAGCGCTCTCTTGCGGCCATCGACGATCATCTCGTACTTCTTGGTCTTGCGGATATCCTGTCCATCCCTGAACCATCGTACCTCTGCGTTCTCTCTGGAGACTTCACACTCGAGTGTGGCGGTGGATTCCTCCTCCACTGTCTGGTCCTCCAGAGGCTTTGTGAACTCAACTGCTGGCTCTGAAGGACATAATAGACAGATGTTTAGTTTCTGCGGTTTTCATAGTGACTTAATACCAGCTGAAAAGTGTTTTTAACGCCCTCTCTGGTTGAAAGTGTCAGGTACATTTCTCTGGTCAGAAGTGTGCTCTGTTGCACCTGTAACCGCGGCCATTAGTGATGTCAAGACTTACCTTTGACGATGAGGTTGGCGTCGGTCTGAAAGTCCTTGGCAGTGAGCTTCACTTGTCCGGCTTCGTTCAGCTTGACGTCCCTCAGAGTCAAGCTGTGGACTTTATCTTCTGCCTTCACCACCACCTGTCAGATTCAACAGAGAACCACAACCTGTCAGATTCAGGTCAGCATAGTTTAATATGAACCCTGAACTTTGCCTGGAGGTTCCCCAGAATCTTTCATTTGTTTTAACGTGCCCAGAACACAGCGTGTAGCTTCAGCAGCAGTTGAACTCTCCCAGAGCATCGCTTGTCAGGTTCACCGAAGTCAGTAAGAGAGGATGACTTACTCTGCCCTGAACACAACCTGTCAGGTTCAAAAGAGTCATGATCGGATTTAACATGCCCAGACCTTCACCTGTAGGTCCAACAGAGCATGTTTTAATTAATCTTGTCTGCTAGGTTTAACAGCCAGAGGGTTTTACTTTCTCTACTCAAGCTGTTCTTTAACTCTTCTCGAGGGTCATTTTACTCTAAATGCTGGTTTCCTTAAGCATTGGCTTGAAGTCACTTCTGAGGAGCCATACTGGCCATTTAACTTCTAATAACATCAAATAGATATCCACCTCGCAGCTACGCCCTGAGCACGGCCTGATAGGTTCAACAGAGTCCGTCAGATTTACAGTCAGTGATCATTTAGGTGATTTGGGGGATTATTTCCCACAACTGTGTCTGTCAGGATTATATCACAGATTCAGGACTAGTGAGATCATGGTTTTATTATCCATTATTGTCCAAGAGGTTCAAAGGACAGAGTCACTGAAACTTTGGGTTTTATTGCCCTGGACCGCACCTGTCAGGCTCACAGAACAAGATAACGGAGCCTGTGTGTTTTATCATCATCATCCCGTGTGTGAGCTTGTTGTTTTACATTCACAGGACACCATGTCAGTGATCTGAGGGATTATTTCCCTGAATAGAACCTGCCAGGTATACAATCAAGAGTCAGACAGCTAATGGGATTCAAAAAACCCTGAGTTTTGTCTGTGAGGTTCAAACATAGTTGAACTGAGATTGAAGTTTTGAGTTGTCCTGTCTTCAGCACAGTCAGCTGAGCCCTGACAGCTAAAACGAACGCAGGCAGCTGCTTTCCTTCCCCCGATTTAAACTACAGACCTTTGACACCTGATGGCTGATTTTACCACACATCCAGGACTGTATATCACACTGAGCTGTCTGAGCCCGCAGCACATTCTTCACTGAAGGAATTAAACATATGGTATTTCTATTACTGAAGATGTCATCTTTACCGTTGCTTGTTTTTCTTGAAGTTTAACAAAAGAAACATGGATATAGTTTTCTCTGTACATTTCTGCTTTACAGTTAATCATCATGTACTTCTTAAAAGTTTTTCTTGGATCATTTTTATCTCTTTTCCTTACCAAATAAATGCTGATAAAAGCTGAGAATGCTATCAACATTTTATTTCTCAATGCCAGTGAGTTAAAATTCAGTTTTAAAAATGTGTTTGTTGATCTTTTAAGAAGGAAACACCAGCTGCTGACACGTGGTTATACAATAAATAAAGGAGCTGTGATGGTAAATGTGATTTGGTTCAAATGTCTTTTTGGTTTTGTATTCAGTTGTCAGTTACGTTAAAAAAGTAAAGCAGCTAAACTTTTTCAGGAGTTTTTCTTAGTTTTCTTAACTACAGACTGGAACACTTTAATTTCTCTTAATGTCGCTTTGACTGGTTTTTGTTTGTGTGGGCTTGTTGGGTGACAGTTTGGGCCATTTTATTATTTTATTGGCCTTTCTGGTCGGTTACATCTCATAAATGTCACTAAAAGAACTTTTGTGAAGTTCGACTCAGTGAAACTAAATATGTGGCCGTACAAACTGTTGTGTTTAATGAGATTTACTTACTGCTTTTAAAGGCTTAATATCAGACTTTAGCCACTTTTAAACCTGGACGTTTCTCCAGTTCTGTGGCTTGAAACTATTAAATGAGACTCAGCTCAGTCATGTTTTTCTTAATCTACTTGCAAAATGTGTTTGTCTCCTTTTGTTTTGTTTTTCAGATGTAACAGCACAAACCAGTGTCATTGTCTGGGCAATAATAATCAATAATTCAATTTCCATTAGTTACACTGGTGTTTACAGGAAATGGTTGATGTTTGTTGCGTCAAAATAAATAACGCTAAAACGACTTTTTTCCTGTAATCACTTTATATTAACTTATATTCAAAATAAACAAGCAAAACACTTAAGTGCGATCTTCCAAACAGTCAGACAACTACGAGCAGCTTTATTTTGAGGTGTGATCAAACAGTTGATGGAGCGTGTGAACGTCCACCATATTGAACATGTAACGTGTAGTCAAGCACACTTGCACAACCCAGAGAGAGATCGTGTTTCTCAGGAAACCTCAGAGTTCTCAGGTTACATCCGATAATCAAACTAATCCTGCGTTATGACTGGATATCATTTCAGGGCCTCCACCACCCAAGCTCTTTTCAACTCTTATATCAGCGTGAAAGCAGCAACGATTTCTAAGCGAACACAAACATTTACAGCACGTCCCGTGTTTTTAAAACTGAAGCTGTCAAATAGCTCCTGTTGCCACCTGCCCTGCGCCTCAACCTCCTGCAGCTGTTAAAAATAACCCTGCAGAAACGCTTGCAGGGCAGAAAAGCTCCCTGCCTGCGTTATCACAAAACAAGGATCGAATGCTCAGCTGGAATCCTGAAGCTCCACCAGCAGGCCCTTATATGAAGACAGACTGAAGCTGGAGCAGCGTGGTGCAGAGAAAACTGAACATTGAGTACAAATACAACGGGAACCAGCGGCTCCGGCTCTGGACCAGAACCACCATAAGGGCTGAAGTCTTTATAACTGAATGTCAACAGGTCTTGTGTGTGTCAGGATGGTAGCAGGAAGTGAATCAATCTTTGAACCTGTGTTACAGAAACATGGAGAGGACTCAGTCAGGTGTGTTGGGACTTACTCTGTCGCTGGGTTCCAGCTTTGTACCCCCAAGGAACCACTCGACAACGATGCCTTCGTATGACAGCTCGCACTCGAAGGTGGCCGTCTCTCCGGCGGTCACGGTGACATCGTTCAGAGGCTTCATCAGGCCGATCACTCGGGCTTTGGATTGGGGAGAAGACATGGTTAGTCCACCCCCTCCCGACACAGGTCAATAGATCCAAAAATCCCGGAGGGAAACGGTTAATCCTCAACAGCTAATCCTCATGGTGTGGTTGAACTGAAGGCAGGCCGCTGAAGCCCTCAGGACAACTGAAGCCAGCCGCCCTGTGACTTGGCATTGGGGGCCAAGCTCATTAGCATACGACCTGCCGTCAGATGTATATGGCTGCCACAAACCAGTGAGAGACAGGGTCGCTCCCCCCCCTGCCCACCACTGCAAACCTGCTCTAGATAAGGCATGTGGCTTCTAAAATAACCGAGGGGCCTGATTGGCTGAGAGCCACCTTCTGCCAAACCCATCAGGAGAAGACAATCTGCTCCTGTCAATCACCAGCCTGCAATTTTCCTGGAAAAGGAGAATGTGGCGCTCCTGGCAGGAGTTACCCAACGCGACATCATGCCTGTGTTGTAACGCTGACATGTAACTGGTGTTATGGAAGTTTTGGTTACACAGGCTGGACTGAGATCCAGTATGTCAGTTTAGCTTAACAAGCAGCATCAACTATTTACAACAGGCTTCTTCACATTCCTGAATTAAAGCCCCTTTACGGCCAGTTAAAGGCCGTGTGAAGTGTCAGTGACAGCCAGTTGAGAGCTGGACTGTCCATTTAATCAGCGAGCTGTCAGTCTGAAGTGTTTACAGTCGTTATCTGCTCTGCCAGAGTCGTCTCTGCAGGATGACACCCAGCTATCACATCGAGATATTTAAAACATACATTTATACACTGCAAAATATCTCTCGCAACAAGCGATTTCATTTTTTGGGAGATCAGTTTTTTGAAAGACCTACACCATCGAGAATCATTCTTAAACTTCCTTTTGCAGAATATGCCTAAATTACAGTCATTGATCATCCTTTAATACCTGTAAAATCTCAGCTTTCTGTCTCTATTCATTAAATGTTGAATTTAATACTTCAAACATAACTTCTGATCCTTTGGAACAGAATATTTGAAGTCTTTGGGCTTTCCAAAACATATTTTTGATTTTTTCTAAAACAGAAAACCTGTAAAATGATATAATTACTAGAATTATGTTAATGAATATTTAACTTATGATTCAATCGCAGCCACTGACTGAAAATACAACATACATATTGGCTGAATTTTGTTGTAGTTACATTTAAAAACATCCTAAAATATGAGAATGAATGACTTGTTCAGATGGAGGTTTCTGCTGCAGTGTGTCTTACCGGTGCGAATCTCAGCAGGAATGAATAGAACACAACCTTAAACTAGCTTTGATGGGTCCAAACAGAGAAATGATTTTACTCAGGAAGAAGACGCGATAAAATATTTTGCTGGTAAGGTTGGGTGACAGTTTTGGGTTTATTTTCCTGTTTACTGGTTCGTTGTTTTACGACTCTCAGATTTGCTGTTAACTTCTGAACAAACGCACCTTATCTGTGTTTGATGAGATACTTTATCTCAGCCTGATAACTCTTTATCCATCAGAAACGTGTGTTGTTTGGAGCAGCTCACGTCTCCGCAGTGTGACATTCACTTTCAAATTATTAGAAATGCTGCTATTAATGAACAATTTGCATGAAATGAATCAGCAGTTATCATTGTTTACATGTGTGAAAATTTGAGTTTTACTCAAATGGAACACATCGAGCAGCAACTGGTAAAAGATGTGACTTTGTCAGCGAAGCAACGTAAGTGTCGTGAACCATTTCTCACAACAGCATATAAATTCTTTTATGAAGCGAAACCCAAATCTAGTTGATCGGTAACAGTGAGGTGTCACTCAGATCCATTAATTTATAGCTAACTACCAACAGATGTTTTCACCAACTGTCTCTGATTTATGTTTGTGTTTTTTCTGTCACCTTTGACTCTGAGCTGAGCTGATGATTTGGCATTCGCTGCTGCGAAGTCGACGCCTCCGGCCATGTCCTTCTTGCAGTTGTAAAGGATCAATATGCGTCGGGTTCCCTCCTCCTTGATCTCCACCTCCTGAGAAGAAAAATTCACAGTACAGATGTGAAGTTGAGGCAAATGATAAATAAAGCTGACTTAATTTGATTGAGTATTAATGAAAGTCGAATTATTTTCATTGGATTTTTTTCTGCTTTAAATAAAAAAGACTTCTTAATTTGTGTCAGTCAGTGTTCAATCTTACAGCAGACTGGTGGAGTGTCTCTCCCTTCAGTTTCCAGGTGGCGTGAATGTCCTCCTCTGAAATCTCTGTCTCAAACTTGGCTGTCTCGGTCTCTGTGACCTCCACGCTGTACAACGGGCGAACAACCTTGATTTCCCGCTCTGCAGAAGTTTAAAAAGACGTTAGAGAAAACCAAACAGAAGGTGGAGCTCACTGAAATCTCTGAGAACCCAGAGAACAAGTGAGAACACTTTCATGATGTCGTATACAGTGAAAAACACAGCTGTGTGTCTGATGACCGCTGGAGGGAATACAGTGGACATGAAGACGTGACAGTTTGGGCGAGAAGCTGACGCTCTGTTTCAGAGCGACTTACAATCTGTGCAAAAGCAGAAGACACGGAGCAACTCTTGACAATAACCCAACCCTATAAAACATCTCCACACTATCAACAGACTCTCTATAAATGTCTTATAACAGAATTATTCATGCTTATGAAGACATTTAGGAATCAATTTAATCAGTTTGAGTTTCCAAATGCGTTTCTTCTCAGCTGGTAAAAACCAAAAGACTTCTGAACTATAATTATTAAGTGTTAAGTATTATTTCTATTATTATTTCTGTTATTGGTATTAGCAGCAGTAGCACTAATAATTAACATACAACAAAAAATATAAAGAGTTAAAACTGCTTACAAAAATGTTTTGGCATGTTCTAACTTGATTGTTCAAATTAAAAAAAAGAGCTATAATTCCTACACATAAGAAGTTTATGAAACAGAAATCTTGCCATTTTGTTCATTTCAAAATATGTAAAAGACGTTTACAAGCATTTACAGAAAGTTTGAACTTTGATGTGTTTGACTGCCTGAATTTAGTCTTTTTAAATTTTCATTAATGCTCAGAAAGTTATTTACAAATCATGCTGGGAAAGAACTTCTTTCAGGTTAAAATTACAACTTAAATGAAGACTTTTTTGCAACCATCAAAAATTGTGTTAATATGATCAACATGTTATACATTTATAGTTTGTACTTTTTTGTTAAAGAGCACTGATTAAAAAAAATGTAAAACTGACTATTTAAATATTATAACATGCATATAAACACTAATATGGACATCTGAGAAAAGAGACATTAACATGAGTGTTACATTCATGTCTCCATTATTACTTCAGCGTTCATACAGTGTTTCTATATGTTGTTATAATGTTTACTGTAGATGTATAGGGTTGGATTTTCCTCAAGTGTTCTGTCACAAACACTACAAACACTCAGAATGGGAGTACAGGACACAGTAATGGAGGACTGAGGGGAGATGAGACGAGCCCAGAGAGAGGCGGGGCTTTGCTGAGTGGCGGTGGGCGGGGCCTGATTCTGCAGTCTTGACGCGGGCGGGGGGAAGGGGCCGGATCGCCGCAGACATTACCTTCGATGTTCAGGTCGGCTGTGGTTTTGTCGGTGCCACAGTCGCAGGTGTACGCTCCCACGTTGCTCTTCGCCGCCTTCTTGATGACCAGCAAGCGCTTCTTGCCGTCTGATTGGAGGAGAATGTTTTTGGAGGGATAGATTTCGCTACCGTCTTTGAACCATTTCACTTCGCCGACGGCCTTGCTCAGCTCGCAGGACAAAATCACCTCGTCCTTCTCGACAGCGGTGTAGCTCTGAAGCTTCACCGTGAAATACAGGTCGCCCTCTGCAAGAAGGCAACAACAAAACCAGTAACAACCAGATATGAAAACAGAGGTACAGAAGCATGGAATCAATACTGAGTCGTCTTTCTGGGAATTTCGATCATGACCTCATCCTTTTTATAACCGTGCCTTTGACACGATTCAGCCGCATCCTTTAAAATAAAATACTAACCAAGCACAGTGAGCATGGCCTCTGAGGTCTTGCCCATGGCCTCGACTTTGATCATCGAGGTGTCATCGATGGTGACCTCCTTGAAGGCCAGCGTGTGGACTTTTCCATCCTCGGACATGTGCACCACCTTGCTAGGGTGCAGACGGATGTCGTTTTTGTACCAGACCACTGGGATCTTTTCATGAGAGAGCTCAACACTGAACTCTGCTGTTTCACGTTCCTTCACAGTCACGTCTTTAATCGGCTTAATAAATTCGAGCCGAATACCTGACAAACAGAAATTACATACATAGAGGGAAATTAAATCGAACACAGTTAGTAAGACATGAAAACATACGGACATAAATGCTGCTGAAGTGCCTAAAAAGTGCCACAAAGTCGTTGTGATCAAAATAAAAGATCAGCATTTTTACTGGTTGCTTTCCTCGTTTGTTTGCCTCGAGTCTGCATTTACCTTTGATAATCAATTTTCCAGTCGTCCTCTTATCTTCAGCCTCGAACATGTATTTGCCTTCGTCATCATATCTGGCAGATTTCACAACAAGAGTGTGTCTATTTCCCTCCACCAGGAGTTCAAATTTATCATCATTCGACAACTCCTGAGATCCCTTCAGCCAACGGAAGCTTTTGGGCTCTCTAGAAATTTCCAGCTCGAATTTCGCCTCATCCTTTTCGTACACATGCACATCAGCCAGCGGTGTGAGGAATGAGACTGGCAGTTCTGTTGGTTCAGACAGATTCACATCAATACCAAGACGAAGTTGGGATGTTCACGAACAAAAGCTTTGGATCAGTTGTGCTTTGTTTTAAGATAACAAGAGAAACTTTAAAGACAAAAACGCAAGAAGGATCAAAATGAAAGTAAAAAGTGAAGACTTTGCAAAAGAAGGTAGAGTGAGGAAGTGAGCGCTCACCCTTCACTTTAAGGTTAGCCGAACACTTGGCGTTGGCAGCGGTAAACGCCAACTCGCCTGTTTGAGGCAATTTGCAGTTGTACAAGACCAGAGTGTGTTTGGCTCCATCCTCCACGATCTCAACGTCCTGCAGGAGGCCCGACAAACTTCAGCATTTCAGTAAAAACACAAGTATAGCAACGTCGTGGTACATCCACTTTCATTTGTTGGCTAACACTCTCATACTTCACATCTTATCCTTTACTTAAAAATCTAAGTCTGGGTTGAGTCAAAATGAAAGTGAATTGGACCACTGGTAAGAGAATATCTGCAGAGATGTATTTTAACGTGACATACAGCAGATGGACTGAGGACTTCGCCGTTCAGTTTCCACTGGCCGTGGACATCGTCCTCACTGAGCTCGACCTCAAATCGAGCCGTCTCTCCGTCAAACACCTCAGCGCCGTACATTGGCCGAACCACCTTGATGTGGCGAGCTGATGATTAAGAGAGCGGACAAAATTCTTACTGAGGACATAAATACACAGACAGTACATGTATACAAACACAGACGTAGACAGGCATAGACAGAGTTGCCAAAATATGTTTGACTCATAAAGCTTCTACTTTGGCAACTGAGACTATACAGAAACCTCCCTTATTATGCTGTAAGCAACTTTTCCAAAGGACCATAAACAACCAAATGGCTTTCAATGTTGGCTCGCGCAGTGGTAGTAAAATACTGTGATGACAATTTTTTTTAAGGCTGTCTGCGGCCCAGCAGAGTCTGAGTGAATTAGCTTCACTAACATCATTGCAGGAACTTAAGGGGAGCCATTTGGTTCCAAATGGACCTTTGAGATCATTGAAGTGCCAATAAAGGGGTTGTTTCTGTTACAGGAACCATTAGGATCCTTTAAAGAAAACGTCTTCACAGGCACACAAACAAACAGACAATAAAACAGAACAAGAGACAAAAGCTGTGGTGGAAGAACACTACAAGACTGATTCCCTCCTCAGATTAGGGATCATGGCTTCAATGTGAGCCTTTTAACTCTTGTAGTGTTTTCTACCATTTTTGCTAGGGTCCTGACAAGAAACACAACATACAGGCGGTAATTAAGAAGTGATGAGAGTAAAAAGATGCTTCAACTGCA
Source organism: Diplodus puntazzo (assembly GCA_963678695.2). Classification (NCBI taxonomy): domain Eukaryota; kingdom Metazoa; phylum Chordata; class Actinopteri; order Spariformes; family Sparidae; genus Diplodus; species Diplodus puntazzo. Next base: position 33,506,594 of record OZ023164.1, on the reverse strand, counting down.
AAAAAAATAGGTGATTGGGCTTGAAGTGTTGTTAGGAGGCAGTGCAGGTGAAGGGTAAGCTGAAGAGGGGCATCAAGAAGTAGCCTCTATGGGAGGTGAGTACCAAAAATCCAAAACAAATTCTGCGTCTTTACCTTCAATGTGAAGCTCTGCAGTCGTTTTGTCTGTTCCACAGTCACATAAGTACTGTCCTTTGTCTTTGTCTCCAACTTTCTTGATGATGAGGGTTCTGCGTTTGCCCTCGGCCTTTATGGCCACCAACTTAGAGGGCTTGATCTCGGCCTCATTGTGGTACCACATGACATCGACGTCTTTGCTGAGCTCGCAATCTAGAACCACCTCGTCTTTCTCCACTGCAGTATAGTCCTGCAGCTTAACTGTGAAGTACGCATCTCCCTCTGGAATGGGAACATTTTTGGGTGACCATCAATGGAACGTATACAACACAAATTAAGACAAGGCAAACAATGGACAAGACAGGCAAAAAAAGACAAGGAACACAAATGGACGACATAGAAAAATGATTTTGTGGTGACACAGAACACAGAGACACGTGTCTTACACATACATGAGGTCATTTTGTGGACCTGGACAAACACAAACATGGATGAATTGTACAAACAGCTGTAGGGACTAAAAAGGACGACACTGGAGGATGAAGACAGACAGATGGTTATTTGTGGTTTACCTATGACCGTCAGGTTGGCCATGGAAGGAATTCCTTTGGCCTCAGCCTTAATTTGGCAAGTATCATCTAGAGTCACTTCCTTTATTTCAAGGACGTGCTTCTTTCCATCCACATGAGTGACCACTGTCCTGCTTGGATGAATTTTAACATCGTTCTTGTACCAGGTGACAGGGATGTCGTCGTGAGAGAGCTCCAGCTCAAACCGAGCAGTTTTGCCTTCCTTTACAGTTTGGTCCTTTATTGGCGAGATAAATTTGAGCCTGATACCTAAAATTGTATTAGTAAAGCATATTCATATAACTTAGTTTGAAAGAGGAGGCAACCAACGGGTTTGCTAGTTACAGTATGTCCAGTAATGGCAGCCCAGCACTTACCCTCCACTGTGAGTCTAGCTGTTGAGGTTTTTCCCAAAACCTCAATCGTATACTCGTCCTCATCGTCAAACTCACAGCAGTTTATAATCAGCATGTGCTTCTTTCCATCATCGATTATGTCATACTTTTGGTCTGGGGTGATGATGTCAGCCCCTCTATACCACATGACCTTAGAGACATCTTTCGTGATGGTGCATTCAAACTTGGCCTGTTTCTTTTCAGGCACAGAAACGTCCTTCAGCGGGACTACAAAGTCCATTTCAATTTCTGGGTTAAAGAGTGACATAGGTACACAACGTCAACAACACAACCAAACAACAGCTGTACTACAGTCTACAGCAAGTGGCCAGTTTACCGTTTACCCTTTCGTTGTGTGCCTTCATGGCTCCAGAACTTTGTGGAAGTCTACTTGTGTTTTTCTTAGTTTGTGGTTTAATTGATGTTATATGCAGAAGATGCCTTCTTATCCTACAGATAACCTACAGGACACGTTTTCAGGTTGTGCAGGTCCCGGACAAAGATGACGTCACTATGGCACTCCCAGGATTGTTTGGAAACATGGTCTGCTTCAGAGCTTGGCGGTGAAGGATTCAATCACGTCATCAAGGAGGCTGTCTTACTGGAAATGATGGGACAGGACCGGTCCAACATCTTCAGCTGTCATCAACAGTTTATAAGGATGCAGCAAGTCTCTTCTTCTTCTTCTTTCTCCTCGCTTTTCATCACGTACTCACCAGTAAGCTATCTGCTTCTATTCTGAGCCAATTAGCAACACGTTGTTGGTGTAACTTGTAAACTGGCCACTGTACTTAGATTTAACATAAAACATTTAATCACAGACAGTACAGATATTTGATACAGTGACATTACTACACACAGTTTCACATAAATCTGACAGGACAGACATTTCCATTGAACATTGTTTACGACAAATAGAACAGACACGGGACACCGTTGCAACCGTGGGAAGTAGCTGGAATCCCATATCCATAAATTTCTTCTCATCTTCGTGAGCTGCATGAAGTCTCACATAATGAATTTGACTCATCAACCCTATTAAATAAAGGTCTAAGGTCCACTCTCACATGCCATAAGGCTTTATTTTATTGCCTGCAGACCTTACCACTTTATTTTTACAGCTGATATCCTCAAACAATAGCATGCTGTAAATCCAATCTTGGATACCAGAAGCACTTCCTTACCTTTGACATTAAGCATTGCACTGGTGTTGGCATTGAGGGCCTGGTAGGACACTTCTCCCGCTTGATCCAGCTGGCAATTTTTCAGTATGAGCTTACGCACACCGCCCTCCATTTGGATGTCGCACGTCTGATGGATACATTACAGTACATTTATACATAAAAAGTAGTGAAATTGAACATTTACATGTGGAAAGTCCAAAAGTCTCAGACAACTAATCAACATACTTCTTTTTGACAGGACTTGTCTGAGTCTTTTGTGTCTGTGTAGAGTGGCTTTCTGGTGAACTAAGCTTTATGTGTATTGATCCACTAGTGATGTGGTGACTTTTGGTTTGAATACAACTGATCTAGTTTTAGAGTTCCACGCACTGCCTATTCGAAACCTCTAGTGGAGCCATGATTTGACGCTGAGAAAGCGCCTTTTCGTTTAGAACTTTAGATACTCTTACTTGTTTATTACTATGACAGTGCTATTTAGTAAGCAGTGATCTGCTGGAAGCTTGAGGCGAAACAAGTTTGCTTAAATTTGTCGCTGTTTTGTTGACGAGGCGGTATGGGGACGGATATGGGAATCAGCAAACAACATCTCAGTCTGTAATAGGACAAGAGAAACCCAATTTAGACTCCTCCATCGTTTACAGATCACTCCCCAGTTCAGACACAAACTAGATAACAGTAAATCAGAATTGTGCACTACGTGTAATATCGAGGTAGGGAGTTATATTCATTGTGTCTGGACTTGTAGATACATTGACAAATACTGGCAAGATGTAGAAAATCGACTACAGTTAATCTTTGACATTAAACCCAAAAAAGATCCGGTGTGTCTACTGTTTGGACTGGCAGATACACAACTTAAAAGTGCACATTCCAAAAGACTCTTTTCTATTCTCACTTTTTGTGCAAGGAAGAACATATTGCTGAAATGGATAGACTGTAAACCCCCCACAATAGCGGGATGGCATAAGGTTATTTTTGACATGTTGCCCATGGAATATTTAACATACAGGTCCAGATGTTTGACTGAGGTATTCTATCGAATCTGGTCCCCATTCCTGACTTATATTGGTCCGAGACTAGCTACCATTGTGCTGAAGGGCATGGTAGACCGTAAGTAAGAAAACACAACATGGATCAACATATAGTGGGCTACCTGATTTACTCTGCACTCGATGTTAATGATGCTGCTGTGGTGGAATGTTAAAACTGGATGCTGTCTCTGGGGGGATTCCCCCCACTCTTATTTTTGTATATCATATATGATTCTTCTGTTTATGAATGATATGGCCCCATCCCCTGTTGTTCTTGTTGTTATGGTTGTTTTTGTCTAAGACAGCACTGTTTGTCTGTCTCTGTGGCTGTCTGTGTTGGTTTGCGTATATGTATATTCGGCTACTCATAATGATATGTTGTATATGTGAAGGAGCTGAAACTCTTTTATATCTGTCACACATGGCATAAGCGTCCATTCATGTTTTTCCAGTCTGTTGCCCTATACTTGTACGCTGTTTTTGTCTAATAAAATGCAAAAGTCAAAAAAAAAAAATAAATAAATAAAAAATTGTCACTGTTTGAAAAATAGTGCAAGTTTCTATAAAAATACAGATTTTCTTTGGGTCTTTCAGACCTTACTGTAAATATATATTAAAACCTTAGGCACTTGACGAGTCCATCCAGTCTTACCGGAGATCTGGTCAAAACCTCTCCTTTGAGCTTCCATTCTCCTGGAACATCGTCCTCAGAGATCTCTGTCTCAAATGTGGCATCTTGCTTCTCAATGACCTCAACGCTGACCAGGGGCCTCAGGATCTCAGCCTCACGCTCTGAGAAATGGGTTAGTATTAGAACTCATAAATATCAACCAATTGATTTAAAGATAAAGTTTTTAAGGGACTCAAGTTAAAAGAAAAGTAAATAGGTAAACAGATAAACCTCCTAGCGTTAGCTTGGCAGTGTAGAGACGTCCTTCCACCTCCATGGCATATTCTGCTACGTCTTCAGGCTGACAGTTCTTGATGGTAAGCGTCAGCTCTTTTCCTTCCTTCTTGATCTCGATCTTGTCAGAGGGGACGACCTCATTCTCTCCTTTCAGCCACTTCCAGTTAGGAGTGTCCTTGAAGAGCTCACATTTAAATACAGCGGCAGCCTTCGGTTTCACATGCTGGTCTCTCAGCGGCTTCACAATCCAGTCTTTGATGATTTCTGTTGAAGTTAATGGTTGCTCAATCAGTGTCCGTCATATTTGTTTACTCAACTGCCCCCCCCAACACTGGCAGTTCTGCCATTGTTAGACTGTCTCATCTGGATTTGAAAAATATCAAAAAATCGTTTTACGCCCTGACAACAGTCATTAACATTTTCAAATTCTTCTTAAAAAAGATAGGGATATTTAAAAACCTCAGCTTGACATTATCCTGGTGTCTTTTTGCAGATTAAGGATGGAAAAGTTTGAAGAAGAAGAACTAAAAAAAAAGTTTTGTTTCATAATTTGGTTTTTCAAATCTGTTGCGATTCAAACTTCTTCCCAAAAACATGATCAAAAAATGAAAAAGAAAATAAACCCGACATCAGAGTTGCCTTTGTGCTGGTCAGTTGATCGTTTTCATGTGCACACAGATAAGAGTCTAGGAGTGCAGCTGCGTACTACCGGTAAGTTAGTTGTATGTCTTTGAGTGTCATTTTGCGTTCAATTGTTCATAACAATCAAAAGATTGTTGTATGTCATCAGCAGACAAATTAAATTAAGATGCAAGTAAACTGAAAATGGGAATGGGCAAAAAAATGTCTTCTAGGAATTATGAATCCTTGTCAGTATACATTCCTTAGGAAGCAACAGTATTGATAAATGTGCCTTTATACAATCTCTTCATTTTGCTTACCGATCACTTTAACACTTGTGATGGTCTTGACATCTTCCTGGCCGTCGACTTCGCAGGAATAGGATCCAGCATCACCCTCAGCTGAGTTCTGGATGGTCACAGCGTGCTGCATACCGATGACATTGATCTGAACCTTGTTCGCCTTTTTCTTCAGGACCGTGCCGTCCTTCTTCCATACTACGTCCCTCTCTTTGTTCAACTCACAGGTCATGTATATTGGCTGACCCTTCAGAGCTGAAGTCTCCTCGTCCAGCTCTTTGATCCATTTTACAGGCAGCTCTGTGAGGAGATAAAGAGGATATGAGAAAACTGACATTGATGAATTCTTAAATAGGATCTTGAGAGAAACTTTTCTTAAAAAATATAAATACCTTCAACAATGAGCTTGGCTGTGCATTGTATTTCCTTGCCAGCATTCTTGGCAATACAGGTGTATTCGCCGGTGTCAGACAGCTGGACATCAATAATGTTCAACTTGCGGTCTTTGCCATCAGAAGTGAACTTGTGCTTTGGGCTTTCGCGCAGGTTGCTGCCATCTTTCATCCATGAGGTGATGGCAGTGGAAGGAGAGACCTCACACTCAAACACAGCAGCAGAGCCGATGGACTCGGCCTCCTGCAGCACGATGTCTTGAAGCTTCTTGATGAACTTAAGAGGGACGGCTTTGAGCTTGAATCCTGCAAAAGGTTCTTCTGGTGGTGTCGGACCTTTTCCGCCCGGCCTCAGGCCACGGCCCCTGCCTTCTCCAGGGGACGGTGTCTGCTTGGCTGTAATACAGATTTAAGACAGTTGAAACTCGAGAAGGACTCTGTGGCATCACCATACAAGATGAAGAACAGAATACTTGCTGAGATTTTAAAGGCAGAGTTCATGGGTTTATTAAAACAACAGACTTACGTTTCAGCCCTCTACCTCTACCTCTTCCTGCTTCTTCTGCTGGTTGTCCCTCTGTTCAGAAACAATGACAATGAATTTTCTGCACGCAATGTGATCATACGTCAATGACTTTATGACCTTCCATGTTTGATGTCCACTCCAAAGGATAGGGGATTATGAGGTGATAGCAATGGGAAATATGTGAAGTAATGGCACTAAAACGAAGCCTGACATAACACACAACGATGAAAAATATCATAACAACTTTATGGTGATGAAGCTTTGACACCATGATCAGATGGAATAACAAACAGATATGAAGATGGCACATGTTGGGAGAACAGATGTCGATGGGAATGGCATGATGTTGAAATGACAGACACACAAATGACATTACGGAAATGAAAGAAAACAATGAATATGACCAGACACACAGAATGGTAACTCACATAAATGAGAATGAGATGACATAAATCGCGTCACACGTAAGATAAAATGAGGTCATGACGATTTAGATGGAGGCATGATGGTGGGAATGGGTGGAGATTATTCTGGGCATGAAGGAAAGGTTTTCTTGAATCGCCACCATCTCACCTCTCCTGGTCACCCCCGGAACCTCCAGAGCACCTTCCTCCCCTTCACCTTCCCAGTCCTCGGAGCCATAACTGTCCCGTGGAACCAGCTCCCAGCCCCAGGCCTCGTCATCCTCTTGCTCTGCCTCTTCCTCAGCTTCATACTCCTCTTCAAATACCTCCTCCTCAGGCTGGGTGGCGACTTTCTTCATCTGCACGGCTCCAGGAGAAACCTCCTTCACCAGTGGAACCTTCCCTTTATCAGGCGCTGCTGGTTCTGCAGCCTTAACCTCCTCTGGTGACGGCTTCTTTGGGACCTTTTTGAGAGTCACAGCTTCAATGGATTCTTTTGGTGAAACAGGTTTGGGAATCTTTTTGAGTTTGTCAAGACTTGGTCTCTTCTCAACAGGGACTGCCTCTGCTTCTTTAAGCTTCTCAATTTTAGGAGATGGAGTCTTTTTCAGCTCAACCTTCTTGAGCTGCTCAACAGGCTTCAGAGTCACTTCTTCCTTCTCTTCTTTGGCCTTGGGTATGACTCCCTTCTTTATCTGCAGAGGCTTGGGCTCCTCAGGAACCTTTTCAGGTTTCTTAACAGGAGCTGGATCAGGGGAAACCGTCTTCTCTGCTGGAACTGCCTCCACCTCCTTCGGCTTCTCTGGCTTCTTCTCTGGAGCTTTTGGGACTTCAGGTTTCTTCTGTTCAGCCTCTGGCTCTCGTTCTTTTGGTTTTTCATCTGGAGTTGTGCGACGAGGACGCAGGTCATCTGTTGGCTTCCTTTCTTTCTCCTCTGCTGGTTTCTTCTCAGGCTCTGTAGCGTCTTTGGAAGGCCTGGCGAAGGGCTTCAGCTTGACGCTCTCAATCTCTTGCTCCTGTGTTGGGATTTTCTTTACCTTGGTGGGTGCTTTGACCTCTTCAGGCTCTTTTTCAGGACTTTTCTTTTTATCTACTGGCTTCGGCACCTTTGCTGGTGGCTCCTTCACCTCCGGAGGGGCTTTCTCAGGTTTCTTGGGAGGTTCTTTGGTTTCTGCTTCTCTGGGGGTCCTCTCTCCCTTCTGGAAAGGCACTGTGTCCCTGTCTGGCCTCTCCTTCTTGTCTTTCTCTGGTTCTTCAGGTAGTTTAACTGGCTTTTCAAATGGTTTTAGTTTGACAACTTCTGGTTCCGCTTCATCTAAGGGCAGTTTTTTAACTTTTTTCAAAGCTGCACTAGGCTCAGCAGGTTCTTCTTCCTTTGGTGTCTTGGGAGTCTTCTTTAGTTGAATCTTATCATCTGGTTTCTCATCCTTTTGGCTGGGTTTCTGGCGGGTCCATACATCTTTAGGAGCTTCCTTCTGTTCCTCTTCTTTAGGTTTCACAACTTCTGGCTTTTTCACCACATCTGCTTTGTCTCGAGGTTTCCTTTCCTCTGCAGGTCTCCTGGTGGCAACTGACATCTCAACAGTCTCTTCTCTGTGCACCATCTCCTCAACATGGAAGACTGTGGTCTTAGCGACCTTCTGAGGTTTTTGCTCTTCTTCAACTTCTTTAGTTGGAACTGATGGGATCTTCTTCAGTATGATGACCTCCTGCTCCTCTTCCACTTCCTTAATGACTCTGGTTGCTTTTTTCAAGGTGGGAATCTCAAACTTTCCATCTTCTTCCAACTGAATTTTACCTTTTTTGCGCAGAACCGTTTCTGAGGCAGCAAGGGTTTGACAATACTTATTTACACTTAACTGACATCACAATTTGTAAAAAAAACATGCTTAAAACTAAGAAATAACAATATAAACATAAAATACAAAATAAAAGTTGAAACTTCCGGTTCTAAATGAATGAAGTTAATTTTAAAAAGACTACACAAACACTGTAACAAAAACAAAAAACATACAGAAGATGAAACAAGACAGAGACACAAAAACTTCCATAGGATACTACAGAACAAAAAATCATATGTGTGCTCTCAATTTAAAATGTTACATTCTAAATCGTTTTCGAGAAAGTTGCATTTGTTTGTAAATAATAAGCCAATCAGAGCCAATTAGTGGTCAACTCCCTCCCATTTTTAATGCTCTTTAATGTCCAAACATTTTCAGATTTGGGGGCATTATCGGGCACTGATTCAGAATCAGAACCTTTAGAGATGCTAACTGACTGCTGTGAGTTGTTGTGCATTTGGTGTATTGAGGTACATTGAACAGTAATCAGTGCTCCTACCTTTCTTGACTCCTCCTGGTGCTTGGACGGGTCCCTTGGTTTCATCTAATAAGGAGGTATAGTTCAGAAACTTGTTAATAAGCCAATTTCATTAGTCATGAACAGCAATTTCTGAACAATTTTCAGAATGTATCCATTTCTAATACAGAATGTGGATGACATGATAAGAGTTGTGGCTGAGAAAAGTAGTCCAGTATAACATGGTTTAGTAAAAAGACATGTAAGATAGTATCATAAGAGAAGATAAAGAACTGAAATTGAAGAAAGTTAAGGTGTGTGTCCAAGAACATATGTGGCATGCTTGTGTTTGATTCAGATCAATTAATTAATGACCAAAAAATAGACCAAAAGACCAACAATGTGACATCAGAACGAGGGACTCTGCCGCCCCGGATAAGACTCACAATCCCATCAGACACACAAACAGGTGGTTACGTTGGTGGTCAACATTTGCAGTGATGAAATAAGATGTGAAGTAGATTTCCAACAAAGAGGATTATTCCACTGCAGTCATCAAATACCTCTACCTGTCTCAGGAGATATTTTTTCTATGATTGTTTTTTCTTCTTCTGCAACCTTCTTTGTTGGTTCTTCAGCCTTCTTGGCAGGCTGTGGCTTGGTCACTTCAAGCATAGAAAAGAGGGAGTTGAATTGTACCACCAAAACACACTGCCTTTCTAAAAAACACAAGAATTACCATCTGGATACCTGTCTTTGTTTCTTCTGGTGGAGTAATTTTCTTCTCCAACTTTTTGTCAGTCACTTCAGGCTTTGTGGCAGCTTCTTGAACTTTTACAGCAGGCTGTGGTTTGCTCTCTTCAAGTACAAAAGTATACAGGAAATTCAACAGAACGCTCTCCACAAACACGACATGCTAACGTCAAAGATCTGAGAGTTTGACTCTTAAAAGAGTCATAGTTCATCCTGTTATTCTGTGACAACCTTGTTTCTCGTCTGGTTTCATCAGGATAAAGTTTGAAAGAATCAAGTTTGCTCAAGAGTGACATTCTTTTACGAATGCCTTTACACATAGAAATACAGACAAAAACACCAAAATACACGTAATAGAGAAGTTGGATACCTTCTTTGGGAGCAGCTGGCTTTACCACTGCTTCTTTGACTTGTGGTGGCGCCTCTTTCTCCTTCACAGGAACTTGGGAACGAAATTACATGACAGTCAAAACCACATTAAGACTGATGGGGTGAGCACTAAACCATGCAAAGACAAATAACACAATGAGGACAAATAAAAACTGACAGTGGAAAATTACAAAGTTGGAAGACGAAAGAGGAAGAAATTTCCAAGAAATTTCAACAAAAAAATATCACCTCACCTGTTTCTGTGCAAAACAGTCAGTGAAACATAACAGACGAACAGACATAAAATTAGAAAAAAGGATGAGAGGAATCCAACAACATAACACCATGGTGGTTTAGATCAGGTGATAAGAAACCATAAGAGACTGTCTCAGTCGACAGCATGACGGTTCTTCATAAGAAAGTTTGTGTCCAAACAAAATGGGTGGTGTGAAATGGATATCCTCTTGAAATGACGACAAAGAATGAATCTCATTAATCCTGAACAGGGTGGTAACGAGGAGGTGCACGACAATGTTTGGTGGTTTCATCAAAAACACGTGCTCTGTGAGATATAACACTTCTCCCTCTATACCTCTGGAAGATTCTGGAGGGGAGACAAGTTCCTTCCCTTCTGGTTCGCAAGACAAAACCCTGGTTTCTACGACGGACTGAAGCCCTCGAGCTTCTCCTTCCTTTCTGCTTATGGTTTCAACTTCCCGACGTGGGACGTTTTGGACATCTGCTTTCAGAAAAGACTGCCCAACTTCTGATTGTGATTTCCTGGTGGCAATTTCCCCGATTTCTGTAGCATCCACTTTGTAGTCAGCAGCAGCAGACTTCTTCTTAATCATCTTCGGTTTGGTTTTATCTGTTACTGAGGGTTCTTCAGCAGCAGGCTCATGCCAATCAATATCAACTTCACTTTGCTGGACGTGACTTTTTTCAGGTTGATCAAACCTCTGTCTGTGAGTGATTGTGGATTTGTCTGTCTTCAATGTAATATCATCTGACTTGTAAGTCCCTTTTTTTCTTGACTGAATGTCTTTTGCGAGATCATCAGGGGAAACGTACTGTTGCGGAGTATTTAATATAGCATCTTTTTCTTTTGCAAACAATGAACTTTCAATCGCAACATCCATTATCAGCGTCCTTGAAGCCTTCCTTTGTATTTCCTCCTCCTTTGTTTCAACAATTGGAGTAACACTTACAAAATCGTCCTTAACTGTGTCTGCTTTAGGCTGAATGCCTGCATCTGTTTTCTGTCGATCTGGTTTCTTTGGAGATATAGCTGCCTCTGTTTTAGCATCTTCTCTGACCAATGTTTTCTGAGTCTTTTGCTGAGACACACCGGTCCTTTCTGCCTTTTGCTGAGTTTGTTGTTGAACTGAAGCAATTTTGTCAGTTCTAAATTGACTTGTGGCTTCTTTTCCTTGAGTTGTCTCTTGATTTTCCACACTTCCCTTCGCTGATTCTGGACTTTGTGATTGACTTATTAGAGAAACTTCACCGGCTTCATAAATGTCCTCTCTGCTTGATGTGATTTCTTTTACAAGCTTGTCAGGTGTAATAAATCTTTGGAGGGTGTCTGATTTAACATCTCCCTCTTTTACTATCGCATGTGTTTCAGATGCAACCTCCATCACAGGTGCAAACGAAACTGCTCTTTCGACTTGTTCTTGTTTTGTTTCTGTGTCGTCAAATGGAGTCGCTCCACCAAATTCATCTTTAATCATAACAGACTTGGACTGCACTTCTTGAAGCAAAGTTTTTCTACCTTTGTCCAACTTCTGTCCTTTCTCTGTCAGGGGTTTAGATTTCTTTGACTGAATCTCTGGAACATCTATTAAAGGAGGAACAACTGGTTTTGTTTCGATTTGCTTTTGTTTTGGTTTTATCTCTTCAGCTAAAATAACTGTAGTGGTTTTGTCCATTAATGTAAGTTTTTCTGGAGCTTCTGCCAAAGAGTGGTGATCTGTTACTTCTGTTTTGGATGTAACTGAGGCCTTTCTTTCCTTTTTCTCCTGTGGTTTAGGTACTGTCTCGCCGATAACAGTAACCTTCTCGGTTTTATCTTGAACTCTATCAACTTTTGTGATAGCTTGTTCAATTTTAATGTCTTTCGTGTCCTTTAAAGTCTCCACTGACTTTAGAGAAATGCCATCTGACTTACAAACAGTCTCTTTGCTTGATGCAATATCTTTTACTAGCTCATCAGGTGTTATATACCTTTGGAGAGACTCCAATTGAACTTCTCCTTCTTTCACTATCAGATATCTTTCAGATGCAACCTCCATCACAGGTGCCACTGAAAACCTCTCACTTTGTTCCTGTTTTGTTACTTCGATTGGAGCAGCACTACCATATTCATCTTTAACTGTAACTGTCTTGGACTGAATCTCCTCAGGTGTCCGTTCTGTAGATGGTTTGTCTTGCAGAGCTGTAACTGAATCCTTTCTTTCAGTTTGTTTTTGACTTACTAGTTTTGTCTTTACAGTTGGAGGGACTTTGACAGTTTCATCTTTAGTCGCTCCGACTGCAGTCTTGAGAGTTTTGATGAATTTCTGGGAATTGTCTTTTTCTTCAGAAATATCATCTGGCTTGTTCTCCTTTCCTTCCATCTTAAGTAGAACTTCTGGAGCGTATTCAGCTGTTTTGTCTTTCTTTGTATCTCCTTTTATCTTAGCTGACTTCTCTTCTCTCTCGGGAATTAATTCTTCCTTCTCTTGAGGAATGGTTTGAAATTCATGGATGTCCTCCTTTTCTTTTTCTCTGTCTTTAAGAGTTATTTCAGTCTCAGCATATTTTTCTGAGGCATCATACTCCACCAATGACTTTGCATATGTTTCCTCAGGCTCGGAGGGTTGTTCCTGTCTTTTATGGGTTATCATTTCAATGGAAGCTACTTTGTCTGTTTTACTTACATCTGGAACTAAATTGGCTTCAGTTTCTTCACCTGTAATCTCTCTCTGTTGTGGAATATCTTTTTTAACATATTTATCTTTTACTGTTATAGGTCTTTTAGCTGGCTCCTCCACCAGAGGTACCACTGAAGATACTATTTCAACTTCAGCTATTTTATCTCCTGTTTTTGGTAACTTCAGTATCTTCTTAATCTTTGGTGTTTCATCCTGCAAAGAGCTGGATTCTGACTTAGGAATTTCCTTCTTTTCTGTTACCTGAGTTTGAGCTAATTTTTGTTGAGTATCTTGCCCCAGAAAAGTTTCTTCAGGTGCATCTACATCTTTTCTCTTAATTTGTTGTTCTGGTGTTTTTGGGGTCCCATCTTCAGTGTGGGTCACTTTCACAAATTCATCCTCAACTACGATAAATTTTGATGGAATCTGTTCGTCTGCAGCCTTTTTGGTTTGGTCAATGCTTTGTCGCGTCTCCTTCAGGGATATTGAGTCTTCTGGAGGAACACCATGACATCTCTTTTCTTCTACTGCAAATTCAAGTTTTTCTGTAGAGACCTTAAGTTCTTTTGAAGTTGCCTCCATTGTTGGTGCGACTGAAACTTTTCTTTCAATTTGTTTCTGTTTCGATTTTGTATCTTTAAGAGGAGTAACTTTAAAAGTTGTATCTTTAACTGTTCTGACCTTCAGCTGGTCTTGGTCGACTACAATTTTGTGTAGTTTTCTCTCTGGTTCTTCTGAAGATACTAATTCACTCTCTGCCATATCAGCTTCCTCATCAAATGTTGCACGCTCTGTGACAAATTCTTTAGCTTCTGCTTGTTTTTCAGGTGTGCAAACTTTGATTGGAGTCGCTTTTTTAGTTTTTTCCTGAACTGTGACACACTTCTGTGTGATTTCTTTGTCTGCAGCCTCTTTAGTTTTGGCTAACTTCTGTCTTTTCTCCTGCGTGGATACTGATTCCTTCTGATCCTCTGACACATGAATTATCTCATCTGCTGATGAAAATTCAATTTGTTTGATTTCTGCCTGTTTTGCAGGTACAACTTTCAATCCTTCGGAAGTGTCACTGATCAAAGGTGTAGCTGAAACCTTTCTCTCGGTCTGACCGTGTGTTGTTGTTGTTTCTTTCTGTGGAGTAACTTTAAAAGTTTTATCTTTAACTGTGCTAACCTTCAGCTGATCTTGTTCCACTATAATCTCATGTGGTTTGGTAAGCTTTTGTAGAGATTCTTGTGGAGATACAGAATCACTCTCTGTTGAACTAATTTCAGTAGTTTTGTGCATTTCTGGCGTATCTAAACCTTTTCTTCTAACTTGTTCTTTTCTTGCTGGTTTCTCCTGTTTATCTGTGACAGTTTTTTCTTCAACTTCGTCTGATTTACTTAACATCTGGTGTCTTTCTTTTGCTTTTTCCTCCTTTTCTTGCTCTGTCAGTGACTTCACGTACATTTTCTCAGCATCATGAGGAGCTTTTCTTTCACTTTGTTCCCGTCCTGTTTTGTGTTGCTTGTCTTCAGTTGTGAGCATCTCCGGCTGGACTTTGGTTTCTTCTAACCTCTGTTCTTTTTCTTTTAAACCAATGCCTTCTACTTCGACAACTTTTACTTTACTCCCAGTGTCTTCTGCTGTAGTGGTATATTCTTCTGGGGTATAATGCTTTAGCTTTGCTTGTTTTTGCTCTTGTCTTGGTTTTGTCTTTTCTTTAGCTGCCTTGACTTCTTCCTCATCTTCAACGACTGTCTGCTTACTCACTTTCTGAGCAACATCTTTTAGAGTCCTGACCTTTAATACGTTTTCAGGTTTTTGAAGGTTGTTATCAGTTAAATTTTCTCTGTCTGATAATGATTCTGTATGTTTGATTTCCACCACTGGAGAAACTGATGTTTTTCTGGTGGGCTTCACCTCAGTTGTTCCTTCCATAGGACTGACTTTGACTAGTTTTCCCTCTTTTCCTTGTTTAAATATGTCTTCAGTTTCTTGTGACCTTGAGGTTGTTTCAATATTTTCAGTCTTTAATGGTTTACCTTCTTGGTCAGTTTGGCTTGATTTCTTCTGGAGACTGGCTTTTTCTAAAGACTCACTGTCTGTGATACTGGATAACTCCAGTTTTCTAACTGATAGTTTGGATTCAACTTGATCAGAAACAGTTTTGACAGTTTTTGAAAGTTCTGGCTTTTCAGCTATTCTTTCAATGCTTTGATTAGCTTCCTGATGTTCTTTAGTGTCTTTTTTGATGTGTTTTATCTCTGTGTTCGCTGTTGGAGAATCAGATTTTTGGACTGAAAATTCTTTTTCTTGAGATTTTTGTTTGGTGGGTTCACCCTCAACCACTACACCTTTTTTCCTCTTAGCTTCACCTCCTGTCTTGATGACATTTTCTTTAGCTTTTGGGGTGACTGTTGCTTTGAGACCCTCTGTCCTTAAACCATCAGTAACAGATATATCACCACTTAATCCAGGTGTTTCATCAGGTTCTTCCCTCTTACTGGAAATGTCTTCTTGCAGCAAAGATTCAACACTTTTACCCACAAATTCGTCTTCATCCTTAAGATATATTTTAGGTTTCTCTTCAACTTCTTCCCTTTCTACAAACTCCTCTACACTGAAATCTTTCTCGATCCTCTGAGCTCTCGCCTTTAAACGGCCAATGGTGGCCACTTTCAGATTATAAGAAGTGAGAAGAGAAAGCACCATGTAGCGGTGCCAAGAGATTAGGGGGAAAAAATGACAAAACATAGACACAAACAATTGGAGTTAAACTAGACATAGATAATAAAAAAGGAGTAGGAACTGACAATAAAGGAAAATCTGGTGTCGCTGTACCTCTCTCTGGTCTTTTCTCCTTAATCTCGACTTGTGTTTCACGAGGTAAAGCTGCAGGAACGGTCGTGGGAATCATCTTTCCCTCCGCTTCTGTTTCTTTTTTGTTCAACGCAAGATGTTAATATTAAGAGAAAAAAAAGAGGAAGAAAGATTAAATTACCACACAGGGATAAAAAAGAACCCATTTGAAATGAAAACAAATCAAAAACA
The DNA here is from genome assembly GCA_963678695.2 of Diplodus puntazzo. NCBI lineage: Eukaryota > Metazoa > Chordata > Actinopteri > Spariformes > Sparidae > Diplodus > Diplodus puntazzo. The sequence goes on along the minus strand of OZ023164.1, from coordinate 33,490,782 downwards.
AACAGAGTAAGAAATGTGATGACCATGAGGATCACAATGAGCATGAAAATTTGGTATGAAGAGATAAATGAGGTGATGACCCAAGAATGAGGTGGTTGCCCAAGATTTTGGATAAAAAAGAGCAAAGTGCAGCCAGACATGGATTCGTATGAAAAGTTAAGGATGGAGATGATCGTGATGTTAGATTTTCTCTTTGTACCTCTGGAAGGTGTTTGTGGGAAAATCCTTTTCTTCTCTTCTGATCTTGAAGGGATTGAAGTTTTTGCCTGAACCTCGATTAAAATGTCTTCTTTTTTCTTCTCAGCATCATCTCTCTGAGGCGGAACGTATTTGGTGTCCTCTTTTTTCTTGTGTATCGGTTCAGTTTTCTCAACAACTGACTCAAAGTCAGTCTCCTTAAGCTCGATATCTGTTACTGACTCCTTTGGTTTTACTTTGGGGGTCACCTCTACTTTAGGTTTTGGTTTTTTCAGCAACTTTCTCTTCCTTTGTCTCAGCTATATCAACAGGTTTTGGCTTCTTGTCTTGTTTCTTTTCAGCTACCTCGTGTTTCTTTACTGACACCTTTCCTGGTACACTAGTTTCATCTTTCTTGGAGTCGATAATGACTGGTAGTGTAATTTGACTTTCGTCTTTTCTACTTGTTTCCCTATCTGCCATTTTCACTTGAACTTTTGTTTGTTTGTCTTTAACTGTGACTCCTCTCTGCTGGATTCTAATTTCTGTAACTTCCTCAGTTCTACTGTATTTTTCTTCTGGAGGAGCTGATATTATCTCATCATCGCGATCGACTGATTCCTCGTGGGTTACCTCTGTCAAAAATGTTCTTTCAAATTCCAGCTTTTCAGTTTGTTTTCTTGCTTCTGCTGTGATAATCACTGGGGAAGGTTTGGTTTTATCTGCATCTATTTCTTTGACCATTTCCTCAGTTTTTCTGATCTCCTGTTCTATCACTTGTCTCCCTTTGCTCTCCGTTTTAATGGCCATCTCTCTTCCCTTTCTGACTGTTTTGACACTAGTTTCTTGTTTAGAAACGTCTTGTGTGACTGATATAGTATCCCTCCTCTCATCTGTAACTTCTTCTGTTGGCGACTCAATCGTCCTGACAAAAAACTCCTCTTCAGTTTTTTCTTTTCTAGGTTTTTCCTCCACAGTCGCGACCACTCTTTCTGTGTCAGCCTCCTGGAATATAATGGAAGTTTCTTGTGTTTTTGGGACAACTTTGTGTTTAGTTAACCTCTTTGAGGTTTCAGTAACAGATATCTCACCTCTCAGTTCAGACTTTTTATCTCTTTGGCTTGCCTTTTCTGTTGTACTTAAGACATCCACCTCTGATAGCAACACTACTGTCTTGCCCAGAGTAGCCGCGTCTTCCTCGTACAACACTTCGGCATGTTCTTCCACCACCTCTTCGTGTTCCCAAACCTCGTCCGTGGGCGAAACTTTCTCTGTCACGTAATAAACTTCCTGTATCTTCTGAGCACCTTCTCTGTGCTCGACCTTGACAAGACTTGTAGTTACTGGGAGTTATAAGAGGTGTTGAAGAAGAGGCGTCATGAGGCGGCGCCAAGAGGTGATGACAAAACACAAAGACAAGCATCAGTGTTAGAAAGAGACAACACAGAGATTAAATAAAGGGCTAATGCCACCTGTTGTGTATTAGCATCAAGAGTGAAAGATGTGGTGAAAGTACTCCGTCATGTTTTCAGATGGTCAGTACCTTTTTCTGGAGGAGAGACTTTTCTCTCTTGTTTCACCTCAGTGGGAAGAATCTTCTCAATCTTCTTAGTTTCTATTTCTTTGAAAGAGTGAATCAGTTTATAATCCAAGATTGTGTGTGAGAAGAAGATAGTTTAAAATAAGAGAATGTAGACAATTAACAAATAAACAGACAGAAATAACGAGCAAACATTAAATAACACAAAATACAGCAAACAGTAAGACATCAAAGAGGTTACAAACCATCTAAAAGAGTAGCGACAGTTCAGTTTGTATTCAGTGTTTGTGTTCACTGTCAACATAACATCTGCTGTAGACTCAAAAAATGAAATATTTCTGTTCATTCTTCAGTGTAATTGGCTTTTTGTTTTATTGTTGGTCAATTTGTTTTTAGAAAAAAATAATCTATGTGAGAACTGCTGACTGCCACATTACATTTTCTTATACTTCCACTTGAAGGGGCTAATTGTGGATTTTTAACTAAATACAAAGTGTCTTTGCAGTAATATAATATTTTGAAGTTATAGTCTGTTATTGTTGAATAAAGAGGTGGACAGAGTTGCTACCTTAAACACAGCTTATGGTTGTTCAGATACTTAACAATTGCTTAGTTAAAGTTTAATTAAAGTAGTTTTTGTTGTGTATTAAAAGAACACACAAGCTCTTCTGAGCCCTTCTGTTTAAATACGTATAAGTATTGAAATTACCGAAAAATACTGTTTAGTAATAAAACGCAGAAATCATCATTTGATGTAACAATTGCATAACATATAACATTCTTGGCTAGTGTTCATCAATAATTAATCATCTAAGTGTCTGAATGTTGACTGAATATTTGTCACTCTAACCACTGAGTGGCGCCAAAGTTAAATATGATAAATTTCCCTTTAATTGCTGACCAGTATTTCATTTTTATGAGCTGACATTAAGATGAATGCATCATTTAGCAGATGACCAACTGGACTGTCGTGGATTATTCACATGCATGAAGAAGACACAAAGAAAGATATAAAGACTGGAGGTCTGCGTCTGCTGTACCTTTAGGAAGAGTTTCTTCTACCTCTGGTTTAGGTTTAGCTTCAGGCACCTTCTCAGGTGTTTTATCTGGGGTCTTTATAGGAACTGTTTTATCTACAGAGATCCTCTCTGTCGGTTTCTTAGAAACCCTCTCAGGTTTTACTTCCTCAATCTTTACAGGAGGTTCTGCAGGTGGCTTCTTCTCAGGAATCCTCTCTTCTTCAGCCACTTTCTGAGGAACTTTTACAGGCTTTCTCTCAGGAGGAGCCTTCTCTGCCACTTTTTCCTCAGGTATTTTTTCTGGAACTCTCTCAGGTACTTTTTCTGGCACCATCTTTGGAATGTCCTCCTTTTTTCTCTCAGGTGCCGGTACCTTCTCTGGTAGCTTCTGTGGTACCTTCTCTGGTACCTTCTCTGGTACCTTCTCAGGTACCCTCTGTGGTACCTTCTCTGGTACCTTCTCTGGTACCTTCTCTGGTATCTTCTCTGGTATCTTCTGTGGTACCTTCTCAGGTACCTTCTCTGGGGTCTTTTCCTTCACCTCAGCTGTCCCTGGAGGCCGTCTCTCAGGTATTGCTTCAGGTATTTTAACAGGCAGCCTCTCAGGTTCGGTCTCCAACACAACTACCTCATCAAACACCTTCTGGGGCACTTTTTCAGTCACCTCCTCAGGTAAGAGTTTAGGTTTGGGCTTCAAAGCTTTAAGAGGGTTTAACACAAAACATTCACAAGACATGACTACAAAGACTTGAAAAATGTGCTGGCGCACAATAAAGAACATTGCACACAATGGTAATGGTTTACTCAGATAACCCGTTTTTCAAGAGCTTCTTATTGTCTTGAGGTCGGTGCAGGAGGAAAGATCATAGAGCTACTAAAATCACTGGTATTCATCCTCTGGGGAAACCAATTCCTGCTACAAGTTTGTCGCTGAGAAATCCGACCAACTGCTACTAATGATGAATAATGTAGTTTAAATATATCACGGTAAGTGGAGTAACTTAACTCTGTTTGTTTAAAACTTAAACAGACTCAAAAGACAACAAACAACAACACAGAAGTTAACAAAGACTGAGCTTGTTACTGGAGGAAGATCCATCAGGAACATACAAGTACCTTTCTCTTTCTTTGTTGGCTCTTCTTTGGGAGGAACAACAGCAGGTTCTGGTTTCTTGGCTGCTTTTGGAGGCTCAGGTATTTTCTCCTCCACAGGAACTTTAAAGAGTACCATTCAAATACGTTAGAAGCCTTTCAGTGAATTAAAGTTGAAGAGTTGTTAGCGATGGACAAACCCCAACACTCTATCGAGTGTAAGACAACAAATAACTGACGAACATGACGTGCAGCCCCATCGTAACGCCACAGTAAGTTAGACGTTAGACAAAAGAAAAACACACCAGGAACTGAAGACAGTTTAAGATGAGTGTAAGAGTTTAGGTTTCAGTATGAACGGTTGGGTTTTCTAGCATCCAAACTAAACACTCCAAAGATCATTAAACACTCATGAAAAATCACACCAGATGAGTTAAAGTTGGATGGTGGAGTTAAGAAAATTAAGAAAAACTCCAGAGCGCCGTTATGATCAGAGATATTGTATACCTTTCTTAGGCGGTTCCTTTGGTGCAGGGGTTGGTTCTGGTTTTGCTTTTGGAGGTTCTGGTTTTGCCTTTGGAGGTTCTGGTTTGGCCTTTGGTGGTTCTGGTTTCGGCACTTTCACTTCAGCTTCAGCTTTCTTCACTGCCGGTTCAGGCTTGGGTATCGCCACAGGTTCTGGTTTTGGAACTGGAGCTTCTGGCTTGACGACAGCAGGCTCTGGCTTCGTTACCAGAGGCTCTGGTTTCTGGACTTCTGGTTTTGTTTTTTCTTGTTCTGGTTTTGGTTTGGGGGCTTCAGGTTCAGGCTTTTTAACAGCCGGTTCAGGCTTGATCTTCGCTGGCTCTGGTTTTGCAGCCTCTTCAGGAACTTAAAGTAACATTTAAAGGGCTTTAGACATGAGCAGATACATTGAAGACACACAGAAAGTCAAAGATTCGCTTCCAAGCTTGAAGCTCAACACAGTTTAGACTTTTTAACACTCAAGACAGAGGAACATACACACATCCATACGAAGCAGAAAATACCTTTGGATGGTGGTGTCACTTGCTTCTGTGGCACGGCCGGTTTAGCTTGTGGCTCCGGCTCAACCTTCGCTGCAGGTTTGGCTTCAGGTTCTGCTTTGGGAGCTGGTGCAGGTTTAGGCTTTGATTCAGGTTCTGCTTTCGGTTTGGGCTTGGGTTCAGGCTCGGACTTAGCTGCAGGTGCCACTTTTTTGGGCTCAGCTGGTAACTGAGGCTTGTGCTCATCTTCAGTTAGGTAACACAGACATTAGCTACGGTTAGCATTAAGTCATTTATGACAGTTTAAGAGTTATCAAGAGGTGTTTGAAAGAGTGAGGTGACACTAAACGGGGGGACAAGCAGGTGAAGAGTGAAACTAGCTAAAGAATTACATGGAAAATCCCAAGAACACCAATTAAACAGGACAAACATCAAGATTAACATAAGAATAGAATCAATACAAGACAGACATTAAGAGGTGAGAGACTATGTAGCCTTAAGCACAAGTGAGCTTCACTGAGTGCGCTTTTTAAGATGTCAAACAACAGGAAGTGATGTACCTTTCTTTGGCACGCCTGGCTTCTCTTCGGGTGGTGAGGGGGCAGCAGCAGGCTTCTTAACATCCTCTGGTTCTTTTAAGATACATTTAAACACATTTTAATTCATACAATCAAAGATAACAAGAGATGGAAAGGAACAGACTGAATCTGAACAAAAACAATGGTTGAACCACATCGTAACAGAACAGTGGACAGAAGGAAAGTGTCATCAGCGTAGATGAAAGATGTTCAGTAAAGAGATGTTAGAAATCAACCATCTCTACCTTTGGGAGCAGGAACTTCCTTCCTCTCTGGGACTGAAACTACAGGAACCTTTTCCTCCACTGGCTTTTTGGCCTCTGGTACTTCAAAATCAGCAACATTAAGTGAAATTTCAGTACATAAAACATCACGGGAGGTTACGAAGTGACAAACCAGACAGATAGGATTACATTAAATATACAGGAATTTTTGTTAAAAGAGTAGAAACATGGAAAATTATACATGAATCTAATATTAAACAGGTATATGCCAACATCAGGTGTATGTTGGTACCTTTTGGTGGTGATGGCTCCTTCACAGATGGTGTTGGCTTCTCCTCAGGCTTTTTCTCAGCTTTAGGAGCTTAAAAGACACCAATTGTGTTAACATCACAAGATCAATGCTGTGCATTTGCAGGTGAAGCAAAGAAGTGCAGCAGAAGATAAGACATGAAACACAACTACAGACAATCATTTAAAAAATATTAATAATGGATTAAGTAAGAGAGGATATAAAACAAATAAAAAAAAACAGGACTGACGAAGTGAAACAGAACAAAACAATTAAAGATGTTAGTCGCGGAGGATGAACAACATGTTTGCGTTGTTTTGCAGGAGCGGGCGCTGAGCTGCAGCAGGAAGATGTTCAGGTCGGTGTTACCTTTAGATGGGATTTCCTCTCTCATCTCAACTTTCTTGGTCTCCACTATCTCCTCAATGGGAACTCTGGCAGCTAAAAGAAAAACACACAGGAACACACCCAGAATCATCATCACTGTCAGAAAACATTGACTTTTCGATGTTCCATGTTACTGCAGTAACCATTTCTCACTTTGAAAAGATGCATTACTGCTCGTAACAACTGAATGAAGTCTGGAAATCTAATGTGTTTCATCAATCGCACACACGTCTCACGTCTAGCAAAAGAACAATTATCTTCAGCATAATTGTGAAAATGTTTTGCTGTAGACTGTGTTTTATGTTAAAGGTGCTTTAAATAAGTATTAACCACCTGTCAAATTCATACTCTGAACAAATAGGTGCTGTTAGCTAATTAGCTCAGTAAGCAGAGCAGCTAGCAGTGGTGTTGTTGTCAAACCTGTTATTTCTTCACATTCTGTTGATAATTTTAGTACATTTTCAAATGTTTTAAAAAAAACTTCTTGGATCTTGCACCCTTAAAAACATCTAACTTAAAATTGTTAAGTAATATTAAAATTAAAAAAACAAAAAAAACAATTACGAGTCAATCTAATGCAGATAAGGAAAATAATACATATAATACACCCATGCAGTTGGGGTAATAAATTAAAAGCACAAGCCAGTAGAATAATCAAACTGACCTCAGACTGCAGTTAAGGAAAGAGGTTATTATTGGGAACGTAAACACAGCAAAAGAGTGATTATAAGATGAAAACATAATGATAAAAATAGTGAAAGACGATAACAGAAAAACACAAACACAAATCTCAGAAAGAGACAAACATTAAGAGCGAGCCATGGTTAAAGAGCGGCTCAACACACAGGTATTAACAGACAGGTAACCGACGTCCTTCCTGTACGTTACTGTGATCTGATACCTTTGGCTGTGGACACCTGTTGTGTCACCGTCTCTTCTGTCCAGCTCTGATACTCGACTGAAGGTGTGATGAACACAAGAGTGACAAAACACAACAAACGTGAGGCAAACATTATGTGCTCTGTGACACAAAAACTCATGACCTCATTTCCCAGATTAACAAAGTCTCTGCCTCTTCTCATAAATAAGATGAGGAATGAAAACTGTATAAACGTTTTGCTTTTTAAAATACACTTCCTGATTTCATGGCCAGATTACTAAACTGGCAGTCTGAGCACAAAAGGCTCAATGTTTAAAAGTTACTGTTAATCTTTCTTGGAAAGTCAAACGCCTACGTATAGATGTTAAAAGACTACAAATGCTGCTGTGTTGAAGTTGTTTTGTATGTTAACAGTGACCTCATAACGTGTCCAGGCCAATTCTGTTAGCGTTAAAAAATGGCAAAATTGTATCCCAATTTCATGGTTTTGAAAGTCAATCACATTTGGTGCTTTAACAAAATCAGGAAGCAGCTTTTAGCTAGCTTACCGAAATTTAATTTTAATTTCTCAATAAAGTTCGGCTGATTTTATTTCCCAGATACAAGACAAAAGACTTTGACTGAGAAATGGTGAATCAACTGGTTGGTGAATGTGTGATGGAAGAGATGGAAGATGGGATAAAAGTTAAGAGTGAAAAAAGAGAAACACGTCCTCAAATGTCACACACAAACAAAGACGTACACATGAAATCAACAAAGACGTTCCTGTTAAATCTGCACACATTAAAAACAACAGACGGCACCATGATGATGTTATGATGAGTGCAAGAGGCAGATTTGGGTAAAGTCCCATTCTCCGTTGTCCATGTTTAGTTAGAGAATGGTTTCTTTTTTATTCTTACGGCCATTATCTATTTAAAAAACTACATATTTTGGACGAACAGGATTTTAATTTCAGGACTATTTAATCTTCTGTTTTTCCCAGATCTGCTCTGACAGTTTGATGGGGATGGAAAAGATGAAGTTTGATTTAAAAAGAAAAAAGAAAAAAGAAATACAACATGTTGTACCTCTCTGCTCCACCTCCACCTCCACCTCCACCTTCTCTTCATAGTGATAAGAATATTCAGCTGATTCTTGAGAAAAAAAACAATGTTTTTTTGTTTCCGTTATTAACAATAAAGACAGAAGAGTTTGGATTAGTTTGTCAGTGAGCTGAGTGATAACAAAAATACATTTAAAAAAGTGGATTAATTGTGTTTTCACAATGTTAATGTTGATTCCAACGTATAATTCAGATCTATGACAAAGATAATCTGTTTAATGTTTAACTATGAAGTTAGGGTTCATTTGCTTTAGGGTAAACCTCGCTGGGATGGAGGATTAAGCTGAAGTACAAAAACACAGTAAATACCTCTATGTTCTTCTTCATACTGATAGAATTCAGCAGATTCTTTAAAAAAGACAAAAAACATCTTGGTTTCATTATTTAAATTAGTTAAGGTCAAAATGTTAATTTGATCAGTACTTTAAATTCAAGAATTGTCAGCAATCCACTTTCAAATACGTGGATTTCAAAGTGAACTGAACCTGGTTCTGGTTCCAGTCTTACCTTGAATTGCCACTGAAGACGGCACTTCAGGCCTCTGAACTGAGGAGTCTGGGACATCTACAGAACACGGAATATGGTTCACACCAAAACTTTATTTAAAAGAAGCTATAATAACAGTTATTTAAGAAGAAAATGAGCCTGTGTGTAACGTAGTATAAGATTAAAGATTATAAACTGTTCTGTGATTGAAGGAACAGTCTGACATTTTGGAAAATCCTCCTGTTTTCCAGCATTTGCCACAGTCTTTAAAAAATATAAGACGTTTGCACAAAATTGCCAGAAACTGCTAACTTAAAGTCAGCCAGCTACAAACTGCTAGCATTATGCTGTATATGCTAACTGTTGCTACGTAACTATGCTACCATGACAGCGACTGGCCATGGCAACATTAAGTGACTAGTTAGTCTCTATGGGACCTAGCTTAGCGGTTTGTAGCTACAGCTGCTACTAGTCCCCCCAAGCTTTGTATTCCTCTCTATGCACAACGCCTGCTAGCAACAAGCAGCAGCCACAACATTGGATAACAGTTTGGAGTTAAGGCAACATCAGATAACTACAAACAACTAACATGATTTTGGTAATTTTGGAAAAGCTGACAGATTGTAGCCACCATCAACTGCAAACAGCTGGCATCATTTTGTATATGTTAACTGTACTCTCTTTAATTTTAGCCACTTATAAACAGCTAACATAATGTTTGATATATTATTATATACAAAACAACACATATTCACATCTTAAAAGAAACAGACAGCAAATGAAAAAACAACACTAAACACAAAACAAAGGACAAACAAAGCGCACTGGACTTGGCTGTGTGACTAACAGTGTAGCCTGTTAAGCTGTTAAGATAAAGCTTATCATGCCAGCTGTTTGCAGATTCCCCAGCTTCCAGTCTCTGTACTAAGTTAGGCTAACATGTCTACAGAGTTACAACTGATATCCATCTTCTAATCGGGCTCTGGTAAAGAAGGACGACAAGAGGATTTCCAAAAATGTTATTGGTTACAGTTGTAAACGATCTAGAAGATAAAATACTTACCGAAAGGCACCATTGCTAATTCAATTTCTGTAAGAAGGGGAAGAGTGAACAACGAGTTAAACACTAAAAGACACAAAAGCTGAACAGAAGCATAAAAGGTTGCGCCTGACTAGGAACTGTACCTTTGCCAGACAAATAAAGCTCAGCTGTGCTCTTAGCCTCTCCTCTGGGCTCCAACCTCACAATCACTGAGTACACGCCTACACGGGATTATTAAGGAAGACGTTTAACACTCAAGTCATCAAAACATTGAGAAAAAAAAAATCTGCAGGTCTCTGTGATGGGCCTTTGGGGCTCGATGGCGCTCTACACACCTTCGTCTTCGATGGTCACATTTCGTATGACCATGAAATGTCTTCGGCCCTCGCTTGTGAAGTTGTACTTAGAGCTCTCTTTCAGTTCCCAGGTGTCTTTGTACCATGAAACAATAGCATTGTCGAAGGACACCTCGCACTCAAAGGTGGCTGACTGCCGCTCGTTGACTTCGACGTTGTGGATGCGTTTGGTGAAATGAATTTGTTCAGCTAAAACAGATAAAGACGTGAATGGGTAAAAGGTGTTTGGCATTACATCTGGGAATGTATGACAATACTTGAATGGTAATTTTAATCGACACAACATCCACAAGGTTAGAAATAATGATCAGAGGAGAGTTTATGGGGCGGTTATGATGACTGAATGTTGGGGGGAGGATGGATTTGAGTCGAGACGGACGTAAGAAGACAACGAATGAAATGATGCTGGACACTTTTGCAGGATAATCCAGGAGAGGAGAGACGTGAACAATGTTAAGACAGAGGGCGACAAATCCCAGAAGAAAGAGGAAAAAAGAGCGTAAAATCCAAATCTCCAACATTAGTCTCAGAGTTTGATGGGGGGAGTCGAAAGAGGTTAGTAAACGGGCAGAACATCCACCACGTCTAGAAGGTTGCAGGATTGTTTCCAGGTACAAACCTTCTACCCAGAGGTCGGCCGAAGACTCCAGGTGCTGGTACCGGCAGGTGTATCTGCCCTGGTCTTCATGCTTCAGGTCACTGATCAGAAGCTTCTGAACCTTGTGTTTCACCTCGGACTTGTACCTGCCCTTCATCTCTAACTGCTTGCCGTTTTTATACCACTGAGCCTCTACATTAGGGATGGACAACTGACAAGACAGAGTGCACGACTGGCCTTCCTTACCCGCTGTGTCCTGCAGATGCTTCTCGACCTCCGCCTCTGAAAGACAGAATACATGAAGAAGAAAATAAACCATCTGTTATAAAGGCTGAAGCATTCATGTGCACCTTGGATGTTTCTGCTTCCTGAATTTGGAAGTTGTTTTTCTGAATTTGATGTGTTGCGTCGAGACTTTCGCATTTTATCGCTCATATTGTTTAAACAACACATTGACAGCTGTTTCCGGTATTTGAATGACAAGCAAGAGAAAAAGAAACGGAGCATGTAGGTCTTGAAATATATTTCACAAATATGCATGTTACCAATGTTTACTTTCGCCTGCTGATGTTTTAGTGTCATATGACCTCAATTTAGAAACTTGGGCACCAAAATTTTCTAAGACTTTCTGACTTGTTGCTCCAACTTGAATGGATGTTCAGGTTAATTTTCACGTGTTTTTTTCCAAACAAAATATTTTTCTCCTGTAAATCAGGAATAAAGATTTGTGTTTTCATGTGTGAAACTGAAAAAAGAATAAGAAAATACTGACCCATGACGGTGAGCTTGGCGCTGGAGATGTGCGGTCCACAGACCACCCGGTAGTTGCCCTGGTCGGACGCCTGGCACCTCTTGATCTTGAGCAGGTGGCGGTCGCCAATGATGCTGATGTCGTACTTGTCATTGGTGTCCAGTTTCTGGGTGCCCTTGTACCAGGACAGGGTGATCTCTGGGTAGTTGATCTTGATCTCGCACTCGAACACTGCCACTTTGTTGGTGAAGACTGATTGATCGGAGATGTCTTTCACCACGGTGACAGGCTGCGGGAGTGGCAAGGGAATTAACTCTCTGAAGTCCATGTTAGTGACAGAAACAGCAGTGTTTTTCTATCTGTTAAAGTTCCCATGTAACGGCTAATATAGTGTAATTTGCTTTGACATAGTTAGGTCTGTCTGATAAAAAGGTGAATCTTCAGAAAGTAAACGTGTTCTGACCTCTGTCCTCTCCATCCTCTTCTGCAGGTCCGCCACAAGTCGGGCCATATCCTCATCAGACTCTCTGTCTCCACGTTCCAGTTCCTGTCAACAACAACCACAAGATTCAACACGACGTCTACAGACACAAACACACCAGACGAGCTGACTGTGCAGAAAGTTACCGGTCTTCCACTTTCTTCAGCTTTCTCCTTCTTCAGCTGCTCGATGGCCTGCAGCAGGCCTCTGTAGTCGGTGATTCCGTACATCCGGGCGTATTTCTCATATTCTTTAGGGTCTACGTTCCTCAACAGCTCAACAATGTCGATGTCCTTCTCCTCCTTTGGACTTTTTTGCTTCGATGGTGTCCTGAGAACAAGAGTTCAGAGATTAGAAACGGCCGTGGGATAATAACTCAAAAGAAACATCTGACACGGTCACAGAGAAACTCACTTCTTCAGCTTGGCTCGCAGGTCTCCCTCGAGCATCGCAGAGTCTTTCTTTTCCTCCACGTGCATGTCGGTGCTGCACTCGATCTCTCCATGCTTGTTGGAGGCGACACACCTGTACTGACCGGAGTCAGACTTGGTCACCTCTTTGATCTCCAGTTTGGACTCCTGGCCCTTCTGCTCGATGGAGATGCGGCCGCCGTGTGTGATCTGCCTCCACTTCCCCTTCATCCACTTCACGTTGGGGATGGGGTCACCGCCCACTTTGGCAATGAAGGTGGCAGTGCCCTCTGTGGATTAACAGAAGGGGGTTAGAACAAAACCTCCAAGTCAGATCATCCACAACGAAGAGACCAAGGTGTCACTTTAGATTCTATGTAATGTTAACAGTTAATGATTCTGCAAACCACAGATACGTCAGAGGTTGATATTTGTACCAAACGTGTCACGTTCACATCACGTTTATCAGCTGACTTTCACATCAGCAGGTGGACAGAAGAAGGTGGTGCAATTACAGCTAACAAGCTGTTTAAGTCACATTTCCAGTTGTTTTTATGGTGACCAAAAGCAGCAATTTTTCAAAGAAAGTTAGAACATCTCCATTGGTGTTTATGGTGAGCAAAACAGGTATTTTAAGCCAAACCATGATGTTTTCCTAACCCTCACCAGAGCACCAGATAATTAAATTAATAACGTAATAAAGTAGAGGAAGACCCTTTCATAGAAATGTTGTGTGACTCACTCTCAGTGACGTGTGCAGTCTTGGGCTCCTCGATGAAGAACAGGTTGTCCAGTTTTTTGGTTGGAGCAGCAGCTGGAGCTTCAGCTGGAGCCGGAGTTGCTCCTGGTTTCTCTGCAACACAACAACATGGTGCAACATTAGAGCAATGGTCACTTTCATTCACAAACAACAGACACTCAAGTATATTTCATTTGTATGTTTCAATGAAAGAAGTAGTTTTCAGTTGAAACATGGTCGCACCTTAGTTCAACTGAAAAAAGTCTGTATATGTTGCAACACATCAAGCTGTAGATCATTATGATTTGAACAAAATATCCAAGATACTACAATAAAATAAAATAAAATACTAACATCCAGAAGGGAAAACAATCCTGTTTTTATTAATGTTTATGTAAAAATGGGGCCTATTGTTCAACTCCTGGTCCACTAGATGGAGCTGTTTGATATCAGACAGGCAGGAGGGACACGACCAGCAGCAAAACATGTAAATGCACAAGTACAAATACTTAGTTACTGTACTTCAGTAGATGTTTCAGGTATCTGTACTTGTACTTGAGTATCTCTGTGACTTTCTCTCTCTACATCTGAACACAAATATCTGAACTTTCTCCTCCTCATATTTTCAGGCTCAGACGCAGCGAGACGAGACAAAGACGTAAAAGCCGTAAGAAGCCGTAAACAGACAGAGAGGGAGACTGGAATGTGGAGAAAAGGCGTGTTAGTGTCTCGTATCTGCAGAGAGTTTCTGATTTTCTCTCTTTGTTGCTGCTCAGGACGCTTTACCAACCCAACATGTGTCTGTTTGACGTCCTGGGAATGAGACTCAACAATCAGCTGTCTTTGTGGTGCGTTCAGGAACAGCTGGGACAAATCCTACTGATTCTACCTTTAACTTTAATAGTCTTTGAATTCTATTAATATGACGTGAGCTTCAGTTAGCTTTGACCACAAATGTCCTTCAGAGGGAGACTTTTTAACCTGAGACTCTGAGTACATGTCAGAGTTTGTAATCTATTACTTTACTGGAGGAAACAAGCTGGATCAGCACTTCTACTGGAGGAAAGAATGTGTGGACGTCTGACTCCTCCGAAAACATCAAACTGAGTTATAACATCTTAAATCTACAGTTAAACTTCACAGTAGTTACACTTACTGAGACAAGTTAATTAATTGGTGCAGTTTTTGTTTGATATTTTTTCACTTTTTGTCTCATCAGTAGCATCAACTGACGGAAAGCAGGGCTCTAATTAAAATGTGAGTATGAACATTGATCTGAAGAGATTCAGTTTTTACCTTTGACGATGACTTTGGCCTTGCAGAACTCACTGCCGGCGTCGTTGGTGGCCTTGCAGAGGTAATCACCAGCGTCGTGCCTGGAGGCCGAGCTGATCTCCAGACAGGCCGTCCCGTCAGAGAAGCTGATTCTGGTGCTGCCGGCGGACGTCAGGTCCTTCCTATCCTTCATCCACTGGATCTTCAGAGGAGGAGAGCCGCAGACGTGACACCTGAGACTCAGCTTCTCGCCCTCGTCCACAGTCACCGGTTTGAGAGGGACGTCAAACACCGGAGGCTTCTTAGCCTCTGCAGGAGAGAAAACAGCCATTTTAAAATGGACTTGTTATGGTGAAAATCTGTTAAAGATAAATTATAGCACTAAAAGTATCACAAGCAACATAATCATCCACACCAAATACTGCAGGTCTGACACGGGTTTACAACTGACCATTTGGGTGAAAAGTAAACTAATCTAAAAAAAACAACTTTTTCTTGGAATTATTTCTTTGCATCATGGAAAGAAAAGAACATATTTTAAAACGTCATTCAATTACAGGATCTATTTCTCACATTATCTGATTGTCTTATGAGTAGAACAAGGTAAGACTTTACTGATCCCTCACCAGGAAGTCACTTGTTACAGCAGCTCAAGAGTCAGAAGCAGAATGCAAAACAGTGATTTAGTTTTAGATAAAAAATGAAACAAGACTAAAACAACATCAAATAAAAAAACATAAAAATAATGTTAATTTTTTCCCCAAGATGGCGCTGCATGAGTGGCAGCTAGTTATAGTATCTTATTACAAAAAAACCTTCAACATATGGAAACAGTTTGATTCCATGATAACTACCCCATATGTAAAAGTTAAGATAAAGATCATGTGACCATCGTCTTGCATTTATAAGATCGTAACATGTAATTGCACAAAAGATTTAAATCTTATTATATGGAGGGGTGGGAACCAGGGCTGTGAGTGACATTTTGGGTAAGATGAGTTCCATGTATAGAGTAAAAGCTCTTGACTGGCTCTGTGAGTCCAACAAGAACTAGCTCTAAAATATTTGGGCTTAAACTAAGTACACTTATATATATATATATATATATATATATATATATATATATATATATATATATATATATATATATATATATCACAAACATTTTCTTCAATGAATATAAAAATATTCTTAATTTAACCAAACTGTCATCAACATGTTTTTGAAGTAGCAGTCTGTAGTTTTTTGGGGGAAGAAATGTTAACGAGAAGAGAAGGATCCTCATTGGCTGACCCTAAAGGACAGCATTTCATACTGTTCAACTTTGTTTATATGCGGCGGACCCTGCCACCTTTCTAGCTTCAAACAGTGTTCTGGGAAACTATTTTCCTCTGAGAACAGCTTGTTTACTCACTTATGGAAGAAATATATTCCTGAGTTTGTAATATAACCCCATTAATATTGTAAATTATACAGTTTGAATTTCCTTTCCAAAACTACACAGTGCCCCTTTAATATTAAAGATTGACTTTCATAAAACAAAGTCAGGACAGTATAAGTCAAGTATGTCTATTTTTTGTTTTGGCTTTCTAATTGCAAATAAGAAATATGGCAGATTGTGATATTTCATTACAAACTACTCCACGTGAGGTACTTAACAGGATTAAGATCTTGTGATTATAAGATGCTTGTCATGTATGTCTTCACATACATTATCTTACCTTATGTTTACTCCGTGGTTATTGAAAAAGAGCTGCATTTATATTTGTGTATAAAATGACATTTAGTTGTAAAAAACATTTGTTCGACCGACAGTCTAAAACTCAAAGATATTCAGTTCACACTGATAGATTCAAAAATCGCAATAGATTTGTCTCACTGAGGTATAAACATTATGCGTCAGACATGAAAGCTCTGTAAGACAAACCGACCTAAGATGCCCACAGTGACGTCGCAAGAGGCTTTTCCAGCTTCGTTAGAGGCCTGGCAGGAGTACCTGCCGCTGTCAGCCAGCTGGCTGCTCTTAATGCACAGCACGGCCACGTTACTCTTAAAGCTGATGTCGTATTTGTCAGAGCTGTAGATCTCTGAGCTGTCTTTGAACCAGCTGACAGACATGGGCTGCGAGCCAGTGACTCGGCCCTCGATCTTCACCAGTTTGCCTTCCATGTCCTCCATGTGCTCAGAGGGCTTTTTGGTGAACACGGGTGGGTTTTTACGCTCTGAAAACAAGAGAGAACAAAGTGACGTGAGGAGACGGGTTTTGCTTTTTCACACAAAGAATCGCCCTCAAACAGGCCTTAGTGTTAAAGAGGAGAGGGCCGAGATGACGTGAGTGTGGCCCGGGTTAAAATACCTTTGACAGTGATGTCAGAGGAACAAGAGTCCTTCCCCATGTCATTAGAGGCATGGCAGAAGTATTTCCCCGTGTCGGCTTTATCTGCCTTCAGAATGGTCAGGTGGGGCGTGTTTTCCACACAGCTGATCTTATAATTCCCCCCAGTGCGAATATCTTTATGGTCTTTCGACCATGTGACTTTTATTGGGGCAGAGCCGGTCATGTGACACTCAAGCTCAATGCTGTCGCCCACTGTCACTGCCTGTGGTGACAACTTCATGTCAAAGACTGGAGGGTATCTTGGTTCTGCAGAGTCCGTGAAAGAGTGGGAAGAAGATAAGACAACAAGAAGTCTTTAGATGGAAATATTCAAACAGCCTGACACTGTCTGATTGTTAACGTCTTATTTGTATTATGTAACATCTCTTCTGGATTAAACCACAATCACACTGAACTTTAATTAAAACTGAGCAGAGAGTTTCTCAACCTCGGACCCAACATGAGTTAACTTCTTATGAAGCTAATTTCTACAACTGACATTTAAAGCTGTCACAATGTGGTATTATCCCTTCAAAGTATCTGTTGATCTCATTCGTTTTACTGGACATAATGTAAAGACCCTACAAGTTTATGTCAGGTAATTTTTTCCCCCATAGTTTCCGCCTCCTGTCTCAGTAAAGTCAGTAAATCAAATTTAACAACCAGACAAGGTTGAGAAATTCTGCCTCAGCGTGTCAATTTAAATGTTTATAACCAAAACATAAAGTCTGCTGTAAAACCAGACATCATGATGTTTATTTAGTCAGTTGATCTCTCCTAACTGTTCAGACCTTGTAGAGTGAGCTTGGCTCTGCAGGAGGCCGAGCCCACGCTGTTGGTGGCCACGCAGGTGTACTCTCCAGAGTGCCTCATCTCGCCGCGGCTGATCTGCAGCACTGCTGTGTTATCATCGTACAGCATGGAGAACTCGTCTCCCTGCTTCAGAGGCTCGCCGTCTCTCAGCCATGACACCTCGATGGGCGAAGAGCCGGCAACACGGCACTCGAACCTGACAGCCTGACCTTCGGTCTGCTGCAGGCTGGTGATTTTCTTTGGGAAGGATGGCGGCGTTTTGGCCTCTGGAGATGGTAAAAACGAGACAGTGAGGGTTATTTACAGTAATCAGTTGTGGAATGTACGTAAGTCCATTTACACAAACACGTTGCGTTATGTGTGCTTGAGTACAGACAGTTTTTATCTAACAATGTTTGTAAAAGCTGTAGTACAGAGAGAAGTAAAATTCAGGTGTTCACCGAGCACGCTGAGTCTGCAGGTGGAGGAGGCGGAGCCTATGCGGTTCTCTGCCTTGCAGGTGTACTCTCCAATGTCGGCCTTGGTGGCTTTGCTGAGCTTCAGACAGGCGACACCCTTGGCGTACTCCAACTTACATGTTGGGCTGGACCGTACTTTGCCGTCAGCCTTGAACCAGGATACCTTGATCTCAGGTGTTCCCGCCACCTGACACTTCAGACAAACAGCATCTCCTGCTGTCACCTCCATGGGCTCCAGAGACTCGACGAAGTATGGCGGCTCTGCAGTGACAAACACAAACTGTTAAAACACCTGAAAACATATGGTTGAAGCCTGACGCCTGCTGTTCATTATAGGCACTGCACAGAAGAAGAAGAATTCTATCTGCAAATTTTGGTACAAACAGATTTATTGACTGTGCTTTATTTGTATATTCACATCATCTTTTTAGTTGGAGGAAGGACTTTCAAATTCTTTTGTTTAGTATTTGTCTTTTTTAACATCTTGGAATGCACTCCAAAGGTATGCTGATTAGATTTGAAGGGAAGATTAGGGAAAATGGACAATAATTTAAATTTCATATAGTATTGTTCTCAGTACATTCAAAATTGCTGGACTGAATGAAAATGTACTAAACCAGCACAGCCGCTTCTGCGAAAAGCCATGAAAAATTGAACTAACCGAGGATGGACACGGCTGCCTCGCATGTGTCCTTTCCAGCATCGTTGGACACTTCGCAGGAGTATTTCCCTGCAGCCTCCTTGTCATCGGTGCTGAGACACTCCAGGAGGCAGGAGCTTTCAGTCGTGGTGATGTTATATTTGTAAGAGGCAAAGACCTGCTGGCCGTCTTTGTACCAGTTCACAGTGATCTTAGGAGTTCCAGTGTACGTACACTCCAGCGTTATTGGTTTGCCCTTCTCAACTGACACGTCCTTCAGCTTCTTAGAGAAGGCTGCTGGCTCTGTGTGACACAATCAGACAAAATGTTTGGTTTGTATTAGAATGAGAACATTTTGATGATAATACCAATGGAACTTTCGTCAATTGCTAACTTCTCTAAGATCAAGTATTGTAATAGTTACTCTACCAGTAACATGCATCATCCTCTTATCAAGTGTTGTGTGGATCTGATTACTTGTACTTAAATATAATAAAAATATAAGTTTTTGTCAGACTAACCTTTGACAGTTAGATTAACTGGGCAGCTTTCCTTTCCTGCATCGTTAATAATCTGACAGGTGTACTCTCCAGAGTGAGACCTGTCCACGTTGAAAAGCTCGAAAATAACTTGGTTATCCTTCAAAGAGAAATCACAGCCCCGTCCAGACAATATCTCCTTTGCTCCTCTGAACCACTTCAGTTTGAGGGGGGCGCTGCCTTTCACCATGGCTGAGAATGTCACGTTTGAGCCCGGCATGGCCTCCATTGGCTGTGGTGGCACCACAAAAGATGGAGGTTCTAGATACAAACAGAGAGCAACACAGATCAGACATGGTGGAACAGAAGTATGTAACAATTTAAAGTAATAGAAGTACTTTTCCTTGCGAGGCAGGTTTCAAGCTATGCCCTTGTGACCAGACACACAGTGGTTTAACCAATCAGCGTCCTAAGAGAAAATACTGGCATCGCTTGAGTGCAACAACAAGCAAAAGAAGTGACTATTTGTTATTGCAGATGCTGCTCCCGCCTCATTTTATCTTAACTGGAGAGTACACTGATCAGCCAGAACATTAAAACCACTGACAAGTGAAGTGAGTAACATCAATCATCTTTTATGATGCAATGTTCAGCTGAGAATCTGTGGCCCCTGGCATTCATGTGAATGCCATTCGATGTGAACCACCCACTCAAACACCATTGAATACCAAGAATGGCCCCCCTTCAGCACAACAATGCGCCCTGACACACTGCAAGAACTTTTCAGGAATGGCCTGAGGAACATGACGAAGAGCTCAAGGTGTTGACCTAGCCTACAAATTGCCCGGCTCCCAATCCAGTGTCCATGCCTTGACAGGTCAGTGAGCCACAATGGGTCCTGCATGGATGGTTCAGGAATGTCTCGAATGCTTGATCGGGATCTGGGGTTTGGAGGCTTGGTTGACACCTTGAGCGCTTCCTCATGTTACTCGTGCCTGAGTAGTTTTTTTAATGTGGCATTGAATATTGTCCTGGTTGGGGGACCACGAGGGCAGGGGGTCTGCAGTGGTGTTCGGGTGGGTGGTGCCTGTCAAGTAGCATCCACATGAATGCCTGGACCAAAGGTTTCTCCAGAAAACATCTGATTGTAACAAAATGATCACTGTTATTCACTTCATCTGTCAGTGGTTTTAACATTATGGCTAGTTGGTGTATTTCACTGACAGAAGAGCTTAACAGCAGAATTTTCAAGATGTTTTCCCTCTTCTCTCGACTGACTTCGGTAGAGTTGTATTGACCATCTGGCTCCAACTGTTCATCTAGCTACTGTTGAAGTTAGCCCATGATATACGGTGAAAGATGGATGGGTTGTCTAATCAATGCCTGCCCTTTTCTAAGCTGTTTCTAAAGCTGCCTTTACCAGACTTTTTTGTAAGCTGTACAGTTGCTTGAGATCTCAGTGTTCAAAATAGAAGCAAAATCATTTGCTACTCTGCTGTCATGATCTAGCATACCTTCAGAATAAAAGTGCATTTGTAGCATCACATTTATAGGCAAACCTAAAATCTACATAGATATAGTCCATCATAGATATCCATCAACATCTAATGTTACCTTATTGTCAAATAACCATGGTAAAAAAAGGAAAAGAAATAACAGATTTTCAGACGTCAGGACTGTACGGATTACTTAAACATTGATATAAGAAGCAAGTGCAACATGCATTCTTTTCTCTGTCCATAGCTCCTGACCTTTAACAACCAAGGAGGCCAAGGTTTCACTGGATCCTGCCTTGTTGACGGCTTTACATTTATACATTCCAGAGTCAGGTAACTTCAGAGTGGGCACTTTGAGCGTGCAGCTGTTGTCGCTGAATGAAATCTCATAGTTTGGCCCGCTCTGTATCTCCTCCCCATCATGGTACCATGAGATGGTAAAAGGTGGGGAGCCCGACACTTTGCATTCCATCTCTCCAGCTGCTCCAACGATTGTGCTGCAATCCTTCAGCTTTCTTGTGAATGTTGGAGGTATGATCTTATCTGTTTGGGATAGAAGCAAGGTTTTAGTATTAGTGTAAATGTACTGTCATTATTTGGACTGGGTATGAAACCTTGATGCACACCAAAAAGTGTTGCACTGAGTATGAAAAACTGGCCGGTACTGTAACTTTTTCATCACTAATCATCACATCATTAAAAATTGTGCCAATTTCATACTGGGTTTTATTTAAGCAAAGTTCATATACAGCTGTTTATGTTTAGACAACATTTATAATTTAAAATATCATAATCTTCGCTTCTGTAATAAAATTAAAAAGGTTTGGTAAAGAACAAAGTGAGGTATGAAAACGATAGATATCATAAATCATTTTGGTATTGGTATCAAATCTCAGGTATCATATTGGCACTAACATCGTAAAATAATACCGATCAAACTCCAAGTAGGAAGAAGTTACCTACCTAAGACAGTGAGGTTAATTTTACTCAGGTCCTTCCCGACCTCGTTCATGACCTCAAATGTATATTCTCCAGAGTCCAATTTCTCAGCAGAGAGCACGTTCAGGCTGGAAATCATGCGCGAAAATGAGATCTTGTACTTCCTGCCAGAGGCCAGCTCAACACCATCCTTGAACCATTTGGGTTTGAGTTCTGGGGTTCCACACACTTTGACCTCTAGGGCGGCAATGTCGCCGGCCGTCACACTCAGAGCATCAGGTTTATCCACTATCTTAGCAGGTTCTGGAATCAACAGAGAAGGGACAGAAAATGCTTTTTAATCAAACCTGTAGGGGAAGGATGGACAAAAAACAAGAGAAAGAGAGAATTATATGATTACAAACCTAGAACAGTCAAGTTAGCGAAACACTCCACACTCCCAGCATCATTTCTGAGTTGGCAGGTGTATTTGCCTGCCGTGGTGGCATCGGCCTTAAACACTTTAAGAGCGACCTGGTTGTTCTCAAAGGTGATTTTCCTGTTGTCACCGTCCCTGAGAATGTGATCCTTGTCTTGAACCCAGGACACAGTAATGGGTTCAGACCCTTTAACAGTGGCCACAAGGGTCACCTCCTCTCCCAGAATCACTGTCGTGTTTGACAGTTTCTTCACGAACGACGGTGGCTCTGAAGAGAGGAGAAAAACAGCGCAAAAGGGAAAGTCAGCAAGGTGACAAGGTAGTTTAAGTCTAATACTTATGATTTTAATTTGAGACTATCGCAGTTTCTACTGACCTCTGAGTTTAACCGATGTCTGGCAGGTCTCACTTCCTACACTGTTTGACACTTTGCATTCGTATTCGCCAGCATCCGACGACTCTATCCCAATGACATGCAGTGTGGCTGAGCTGCCCTCGCTCACCATCTTATACTTCCTGCTCTCCATCAGAGGTTTCCTGTCTTTGAACCAGGTGATCTGGAACGGAGCTGTACCGCTCATCTCGCAGTACAGACTCACGTCCTTACCCTTCAGCCCTTCAACGGGCTGAGGTACTTTGACAAAGGATGGGGGCTCTACAAAAAGATCAGGAAACTGTTATAGAGGCATACACGGCAAAAGGAAACCATGACTAAATCTTAAAGCTGAAACCGTAACATTTCACGCGTTGTGACGCTCTGCAGTGGCAAAAGGCACAAAGCTAAGATGGCGGAGTTGATAAGAATGTTTGTTGGAACTACAATGATGTTGGTGGAATTTTTGTGCAAGGTGGGGACTGAACTCAAGTCAAGATGGCTGAGATGAAACTAGTTTAAACTACAGATAAGAAGGCATAGTTATTATGGAAAGTTTATGCAATTACAGCCAAAGAAGATTTTTCTTTATCAAAGTATGTTGGAACTAAAGTCCAGATTGCGTACTTGCTGATGTTCAGTGAAACTATGGCTTACATCATGGAAGTTGTTGTAGAAATGTGTTGGAACTACAGCTCAGGTGACAGCTTTTTTGTTGCATTGGATGGAACTACAACAAAGATGGCAGATTTTTCAGTATGCTGGCACTGTAGTCCAGATAGGGGACTGATGAATGTTCGGTGGAACTATAGCCTACAATTATTAAAGGCATTTCTTGGAAGTACAGTTCCACTGGTTGACGTCAGTCCAAGTGGTGAGAATTTGGGGGAAAGGATGTTGGGTGTTGGCGATACAATCCAGATAGGGTCATGGAAGTGCACTGAAACTACAGCTAAGATGGCAAAGTTGTTGTGGATGGATAAAAGAAACTATTCCTAAATGAGTAGATGTTAAAATTTGTTGTTAAGTTGTTTTGGAAGGTTGTTGAAACTACAGTAATGTCTGCTGAGTTGTAACTATTTGTTGAAACTAAAGCTGAGATCGCAGAACTATGGTGGTTGGAACTACGATGGTTGGAACTACAACTAAGATGATGGACATTTGAACTTCAGTCAAAGTAGTCGAAGTGGAATTGTTGTGGGAATTTGTTGGAGAAACAACTAAGATCGCAGTATTTATACTGATGTAAAACTGGTGGGAAAGATGGTTATTTTTTTTTTTATCACAGTATGATGGAACTACAGTCCACATGGCAAACTTGTGAATGTTCACTGGAGTTTGGGGAAATTGTTGGAGCTCGTTAAGATGGCAGATTTGCAGAAGTACACTGACATCAGTTGCTGTGTAACTTTAATGGGACTACACCTAAAAAAGCAAACTTGCAGCATCAGTGTTGACCACTGCTAAAATGGCAGGTGAAAGTATGTTGGATGTTGGCGATACAATCCAGATAGGGTCATGGAAGTGCACTGAATCTACAGCTAAGATGGCAAAGTTGTTGTGGATGGATAAAAGAAACTATTCCTAAATGAGTAGACTTTAGAATTTGTTGGAACGATGGTTAAGATTACAACAAAAACTAGTACAGTTAAATGTATAGAGTGTTGTACAGGATTGTGTATCTAGCATGTTTTTTATTTGACTGCCCCAAAAAAGGGGGAACCCAACATCCTAATGAACATTTCTCAATTGCATAAAAAAGGTCAGCGTCTCGAACCAACTTACGGTGCTAGCCTGAGTATTTGACGATACCCCATACGCTTTTTAAAGGACATGACTAAATGTTACGTATTCCAGCTTTAAGCAATACACCAAATCCTTGACTAACACCTCAACAACACACTGAACAGCCAGTGCATTAGAGAGTCAGACCATTATTAATAATGATGATTAGGAACTCAGTGAGAGGCTAACCTTTAACGGTAAGTGTGGTGCTGCAGCTGACACTGCCAGCATCATTCTGAGCTTCACAGGTGTAAACTCCGTCATCATCAAAGCTGGTGGACAGCAGTTCGAGGACTGCTACCGAGTCAATAAATGATGTCCTGTAGTTGCCCCCATCTGTGACCTTGGTGTCATGTTTGTACCAGGTCACTTTGAGAGGGGCTGTGCCACTGACTTTGCACTCCAGTCGGAGTGACTCGCTCTGCTTCACAAACTTAGTGGCAGGGAGTTTCAGCACAAACTCAGGTGGTTCTGGAAAGCCAAAATACAGACAGATTAGCTGCTGAAAGCACGTAGAGACATTTCAGATAGAAGTTTATGATAAGCAGGAGATGAGCAGATGAGATAAGCTGAGGACTTGAGCTGACAATGATGGGTTAGCAACAGCGGCTTGATGGATATGGAAAATGCAGGTGGACCACAAAGGCAAATGTGAAAATGTTTCAAATGATGCCAATAACAGTGCTGTGAAGCTGGCGAAATGTAACAGCGAATCACTAGTTTTAGTCAGCGATGCAGATGGGAGATGGACAAAGCCACGCAAGAGTTGAATTAAAAGATGTGAATCCAACCTTTCACTGTCAAGTTTGCACTGCAGCGTACAGAGCCAGCATCATTGCTGACTTGGCAAGAGTAAACTCCACTCTGGATGACACCCACTGAATAGAGCTCTAAGAAGCAAGACAATCCATCCAGTCCAGTAAAACAAGTGGGCCCAGTCATGAGCTCTGAGTCGTCCTTGAACCATTTGACTGTGAAGGGAGGCGTTCCCTTAAATGTGCCTTTGAAGCGTACAGTGGCATTGGGCACAGCTGCCTGGGACTCAGGCAGTGTCACAAAGCTGGGAGGTTCTGAAGAGAACAAGATGAACCAGGTTAAAGAGGTACTTACCTTTGGTTTGGATTACATGACGTTACATCATGTTGGAGAATACTGTCTAACCTTTAACCATGAGGGATCCACTGCATTGACAACTTCCTGCTGCGTTGGTCAGTTTGCAAGAGTAGACTCCTGCGTCAGATTTCTCTAGCTGTTCAATTTCAACAGACACAGAATTGTCCTGCTGAATGAGTTTGTGTTTTACACCACTAGAGATTTTGGTCCCGTCCTTCTGCCATTCCACAGAGATGGGCAGGGAACCTGATATTTTGCAACATATCTGAACAAAGGAGCCCAATATCTCTTGCATGTCTACCAGTGGTTTGATGAAGTTTGGAGCAATTACTTGTTCTGTTACCAAAAGAATAATAAGAAAGCAATTAGACTTTGTTCAACATGTCACCAAGAGCTGTTTATGAGATATATTTCACACCAACCTAGTACAATCAGTTTGACTTTGCAGGTGCAGCTACTGATGTGGTTTGCCACCTCGAAGGTGTACTCTCCTTCGTCCTCTTTCTGAGCAGACTGAATCTTTAGGCTGCTGATGTTGTTCTCAAACATCAGCTTGTGCTGCCTTATGGACTGAAGCTCTTTGCCATTTTTCATCCATTTCACTTTGAGCTCTGGGGAGCCTGTAACCTTACAGTCCAGACTGACTGGATCTCCGACTGTAACCTTTATCAACTCAGGTTTCTCTGTGATCTGAGGAGGCTCTACAATGCAAAACAAAGTCAATCATCATTAATTTCCAACCAAGTTAAGACCATGGCAATATTTGACAGTTAAGATTACGAGCACAGGTATACCTTGCACCATGAGGGTGGCAAAGCACTTATCCTGCCCTGCTTCGTTTACCACCTGGCAGGTGTATTTTCCATTGTGTGTTGCCTCACAGGCAGAAATCCTGAGAGTTGCCACATTGTTCTCAAATGTTCTCTCAATCTTTGGATCCTCCAAAATCCAGCTCTCATCTTTTTGCCATTGTACAGAGAGAGTGGGAGAACCTTTCACAATACACTGAAACTCTGCCAATTTACCCAGAACAGTGGTAGTGTTCTCAATCCTCTTGGTAAATGTTGGTGGTTCTATTGGAGAAAATCGATGAAATGTTAAAGTAAATTATTACCTCAAAAGAAACACATGTTGATTTGTAATTCTGATTAGACCAACCTTTTAGATTAAGTGTAGTCTTACAGGTGCAGCTTCCAACCTCATTGGCAACGGTACACTGGTATTCACCAACATCTACAGTGTCACATTTGTTCACTTCTAGACCAACAGTGCCATTCATCTGAGAGAAACCATGTTTAGCACTGGGTTTGATCTCCTTTGCATCTTTGTGCCATGTTATCTCAAACGGAGCAGTCCCAGCAACCTGACATTCAAGACCAGCACTGGAGCCCTTCACAACATCAATGCGAGCAAGCTCTCTAATAAATGATGGTGGTTCTATGATAAGAGAAAACAAATTGTCACTGACAATTTTCTTAAGCGTTAATCCTTTTAGACAAATAATCTACCAATCATTTTCTTAGAAGCAAAGTTTCCCAAGAAAAGTTTTCTTGCTGGTGTGAGACAGCATTCAAACTTTTTAAGGTCCATTAGACAATCCTTGAGGCCAGTTTGTTTATGTAATATATCATTCTTTTTAAATGGTGGAACCAAACATTAACACTCCCAAATAAAATCAATGCCAATACAGTTCTTTTAAGGTTTATGGCAGATAATCTAGGAAAGATGGCCTCTTCAGGTATTGGGAAACCTGTGCCTTCAATTCTATGTTTTTAAAAATCCTGCACAATAAACACCATGTCTTCTGACACAACTAACCTTTGACCTTGAGCTCCATGCTGCAGCTCTCACTGCCAGCCTCATTGCGAGCCTCGCAGTAGTAAAGCCCACTGTCTTTGGTATCAGCCCCACAAACTTCCAGAGTGGCAACAGAGTCAACAAAGGCCATCTTGTACCGATCACTGGGGCTGATTTCAGATCCTTCCCTGAACCAGTACATGTCTATCTCAGGTGTGCCGGTCACCTGGCACTCAAACAGTTTATTCTGACCAGGACGGATCACAGACACACGTGCTGGGGTCCGTGTAAACTTAGGTGGCTCTAAGAAATGAAATAAAACATTAGATGTAACTATCAGACAGATGGTGAGGGGAGAATTCTGATCTTTATAAATGGGCAATATGTGTGTCTCCATCCAAATGATGCGCAAAATGTGGTGCAGTGCAAGACTACGCAATAATAACATGACAGTAACAATATCACACAATTTCACTGCGGCTTCCCAAGCAGAGAAAACTCACAGCTCAGCAAAATGTAAACCAAATTTAGATTTGTCTTTTTAGGCAAAAGCCTAATTAGGCTTTATGGAGCACCTTCCTGAGGTCTTCCTTACATGGAGTTGTCCTAATTATTGTAATATCTTGTGCCAATGACAAGAGGTAAAACCCTTAATGGTGAGTGCAGTGGGACAGAGGGAAAGGCTATACGGTCACTTCATACCGCAAAGATTTCAATGTAAAAGCTTTACAGAAATTAGAGGGCTGGTGTGAAGTCAAAAGAAAGAAACAAATTTAAATTCAAAATAAACACATGAACATATGGATGGAGACAGACTTTAGAGTTGCCATACAGTTTCGTATAAAGAATGAAAACCTTTGACAAAGAGTGTTGCTTGGCATGATGTGGAGCCAACATCATTCTGTATTTCACAGACATAGTCTCCAGAATCTGTGGTTTTGGCAAAGAAGAGCTCCAGTGAGCTTGAGGTGTTGTCTTTGACAATATTGCAGTCTGCACTGGACAAAATCTCTTTCTTGTTTTTAAACCACTTTATGGTCAGTGGTGGCGTGCCAGAGACAAGTACGCTAAACTGAACCTTTGAGCCAGGCAAAACATTCATGGATTCAGGCTTTTCGAGAATGCATGGTGGTTCTGGAAAAGAGAAACAAATAAATGCTTGTAAAAGATCCTCTTAGTTGTGTGATTATAATTTGCTTAGACATATCAAGTGACTGATAAATATTGCAAAAAATAAAACATATTCAAACCTTTTACAAACAAGATCCCAGAGCACTGGACAGTTCCTGCTTTGTTTTTAGCGATGCAGGTATAACTGCCGCTATCTTTACTATTAAGATCAGAGATTTCCAGAAAAGCAACATTCTCAAAGAATGTGCATTTGTGTTTCTCACTAGTCTGGATCTCTTTTTCATCTTTGTACCATTGTATGGTTATGGGCAATGACCCAGATACAAGACACTCCAGATGTGCAAATGATCCTTTGATACCTTCCGTCTGTTTCAGTTTTCTTGTAAAAGACGGTGGAATTATTTGATCTAATGTAGGTAGAAGAGAAAAGGAGTGAGAAGCAATGGTCAACGTAATTTGTAATTACATAAAACTCAGTTTATATTCTAGGACACAAATTCAAAACTGACCCAGAATGGTGAGTGTGGCCTCGCAAGAACTTTGGCCAACATCATTTGAAACCTCAAAGGTGTAATCACCACCATCAGATTTGTCAGTTTTAATAATCTTGAGCACAGAGCTGGTGTCTGTGCCATGTACTTTATATCTCAGGCCTGAGGTCAACTCCTTGCCATCCTTTAGCCATCTGGCCTTCAGTGGTTTGGTGCCAGAGTACCTGGCCTCCAGCGTGGCTGGATCCCCCTGAGTCACACTGATAGACTTAGCCTCCTCTGTGACCTTAGCTGGCTCTGAGATGTCAAACAAAAGAATCAGTAAAGAATCCCAAACCTCATGTACTAAAAAGTAAAGATGGACAAAGAACTCTTCTTGAGTATCTCAACCAACCTTTGACCGTCAACACAGCGGAGCATGTCTGACTCCCAGCCTGATTCTGAGCCTGGCAAGAGTATTTGCCACCATGTTTGCTCTGTAAGTTTGTGATGTGCAGCAGAGCAGTCTTGTTCTCATATGTAATCTGAATGTGTTCAGCCTCTTTGAGCTCATGGTTGTCTTTCATCCAGGACACAGTCATAGGCTCTGAGCCCTTCAGAGTGCACTGCAGTGAAACCTCGCTGCCCACCAAGGGACTGAGGTTTCCCAGCTTTTGCACAAATGATGGTGGTTCTAGAAGGAAAAGTTTTACATGAGTGTTATTGACACGTCTATAAAATATCTACTAAATATCTACAAAATATTAGCCTCACAAAGTTAGACTTCATCCCAAATGCTCAGTCTTTAGAACAAGCTATGTATTTTGGAAACCAGTCACTAAGGATGAGCTGAGCATGATGCATTTTGGGCCAATCAAACTGCTTGAGTACGTTTTCTAAACTCCTGATCAAAGGGAGAAATTTAAATCATGTAGAGTTTCATTTATCTAATATGAACCCTGGCTCAGCTCAGATGTAACACTATCTTCAAAATTACCAACAAAGTGATTTCGTCAGAGTTCTTGAAAAAACTACCAACATTTCTGGAGCAAAAAAACAATGACCACCCATACATTGAGTGCATTTGTTCATTCAGCAACTAGGGATAGATGTTGCTGTGTGCTGTATAAAATGTAAAGCCCTCTTAGACAAATTGTAATTCTGTGTACTATAAAACATTACTTAATGTTGCTGTATTTTTGAGGTCAACTAGAAACAAAGCCAGAAGCAAATGCATGGCATTGCCAGATCAGAATGAGCAAAGAGGGAACTGTGTGCTAGCTTTGCGTGGCTATACAAATATAGATATGGAGAAAGTGTAAAATCGCAGCAGAAAAGTTGACTGGTCCATAACATCTAAACCAACCTTTTAGTGTCACTTGACAATCACAGGAGGCTCTCCCCACTTCATTCTCAACAGTACACTGGTA
Organism: Diplodus puntazzo; assembly: GCA_963678695.2. Taxonomy (NCBI): domain Eukaryota; kingdom Metazoa; phylum Chordata; class Actinopteri; order Spariformes; family Sparidae; genus Diplodus; species Diplodus puntazzo. The sequence goes on along the minus strand of OZ023164.1, from coordinate 33,460,630 downwards.
CAAACCAACATCTCCTGCCTCTACTGCCAGCACCTGCAGGGCTATCAGGTCATCTTTCACAGTGATCCTGTGTCTCTTGTCATTCCTAATCAGCTTTGTGTTCTTATAAAAAGACACAGTGAAAGGGGCAGAACCAGAGACTTGGCCCTCCAGCATCATCTCAGTACCTTTCACCACGTCTTTGGGCTCCAAGCTACGCACAAACAATGGTGGCTCTAGAAGAAAACAACGGACGTGTCAGCGCATTACACTGGACTAAACAAGTATGACATATGATAATGCAAAGTCAAAGTGAACGATTCCACTCGAGTTTTTATTGTGAGGTTGAAGACACCTTTTCTTATGACTCCTTCAGCTCTAATGACACCATCATTGTTTACTGTATAGGCCATGCCCCATTTCAGCATTTGTTTCACAAGGTGTTTCCAGCTATGCGGCTGATCTCACCAAGACAAGTCGCTCCACACACATCACCAGCAAAATCATTGTTTTCCAAGGGTGCGCTTGACATGCGCTCCTCTCTTGCAACACATTTTTGTTTGCATTTTGTTTTAATATTTAGCAACTTTTCAGTTTTTTTCGATTAATTGCTCTTTATTCAGGTGCACCCTGCCATTTTTTCCGACATGCTTTCCAAGGCGTTTTTGAAGCCATGCCTTTAGAGCAAGTCTTGGTGTGATCAGCTGCCAAGTCCTTATCTACCTGGGGCCGTGTTGATGGGGTAAATGCTGGTGAACTAAAGAAAAGGTCTTCTAAGTCACAATAAGTGTTTTCTACAATAGAAATGTGTGTAAACCAAATCACTGAGAACTCCGATAATGTTTCAGTACAAAAGAAGCATTTGTTAACCTAAACCAACCTTTCACTGTAACTGTACTGCTGCAGCGGTCGCTACCGGCCTCGCTGGATGCCACACAGACATAATCTCCACAGTCCTCTACCGTGCATTTGACTATTTCCAGAGATGCCATTAAATCAGTCAAGGTGATTGTGTATTTAGGACTTGAGCTAATCTCCATCTCATCCTTGAACCACTTAAAACTGATGACGGGACTGCCCGTCGCTTTGCACTCCAGCCTGGAGGAATCACCGCTTGTGACGAGCTTAGTCTCCTCAAGCTTTCTCACAAACACGGGAGGTTCTGAGAGAAGAGGTTAACATTCATTATCAGACAGAAGACATAATATTAGTATCAAAAGAGATATTGATGTCGCAAAGAATGTCAAGATATTTTCATGCAGCTGCACACAATACTGAAGACTGACACCTTTTACAAAGAGGACTGCAGTGCAATCCACCTTTCCAGCGTCATTGGATACTTGGCATGTGTATTTAGCAGAGTCACTGGGTTTCACAGAGTGAAGCTCCAAAGAAGTTGAAGAGGCATCTTTCTTTATGAAACATGTGCCTTCAGTTACAATCTCTTTGTCCTCTCTGAACCACTTAACAGCTAAAGGAGCTGTTCCAGTGAAGGTTGCTTTGAAGGAAATAGTGGTTCCGGGTATAACATCTTGGTTGTCTGGTTTCAGCGTGAACACTGGGGGCTCTGGAGGCCGTAAACAAAACAAAATTGCATTTCATTTTAGCATGAAATCATTCAAAGGTTGTACACAATAAACAGAAAAACAGCATAAGACAGGCGTTCATAACCTTTGACATAAAGTGTGCCGCTTGTTTCTTTAAAGCCCGCTGAATTGGTGGCTCTGCATTTGTAAACTCCCGAGTCAGCCTTCTCCAGTCGAATAATGTGAAGTGTAGCAGAGCTGTCTTTGAATTCAGGCTGGAATTTGGACCCAGGCCTGATCTCCTGGTCATCTTTGAACCAAGCTATGGTCATGGGTTGGGACCCAGACACCTTGCAATCCATGGAGACATCATTACCAATATTACCATCAACTCTTTTCAGGGACTTGGTGAAAGTTGGAGGCATTATCCGATCTGGTTGTTGAAGAAAAAACAGCTGATGCATTAAGACAGTTTCAACTGTTTCTGAAAAGAATCACTGAGCTAAGCTAAATGTTTCTCTCAGACATCTCAATAAAATGTCTAAGTTTGTTTCCTTGTTGTCATAAAACATAAAGAACAACTACAGACTTCAGAAGTAAGAAGTTATTAGTAACTAAGACTTTGCATAATTTCAAACAAGCAAAATCATCAAATGATAAAAAAGCATAAACCAGCAGCTAACCTAAGACAGTGACTGAGCATGTGCACTGGTCTTTCCCAACTTTATTCGAGACCTCCATCTTGTATTCTGAAGTGTCTCCTCTTTCTGCCGTAAGAATCTTCATGGTGGCAATATTGTCCTTCAGAGTCATCTTATATTTCCGGCCACTTATCATCTCCTTCCCGTCTTTAAACCACTTCACTTTGAGTTCTGGGCTTCCAGAAAACGTGCACTCCAATGTGGCCGAATCCCCTGCAGTCACACTAATGGACTCTGCAGGTTCTACGATTCTGGCAGGTTCTGGGATAAGACAGTTATTAAGATAAAAGAATTTAGTCAGAATAAACTAAAATAAACTAAAATAAGTAATTCTGCATCAAAGGTGTCTTCTGACCTTGCACAGTCAAGGTAGCTTCACATTTTTGTTGACCCGCCTCGTTCTCAGCTTGGCACGAATACTTGCCGCCGTGGCTGATGGCCACTGTTGTTATCGATAAGCAAGCAACATTGTTCTCAAACGCCATCTTGATATTTGGATCATCATCTCTCAGTATTTCAGAGTCTTTCATCCATTTAACAGTGATGGGAGCTGAGCCTTTAATGGTTCCCTGAAGTTTCACTGTTTTTCCCAATAATGCTGTAGCACTCTCAACCCTCTTTGCGAAAGTTGGTGGCTCTACAAAAACACATTATGAGTTAAAAAACTGAACTTGAAGCTCAAGATCAACCAGTCAAGTCAATTACACAGCTTTATTAAACCCAGATTTACTAACCTTTAAGTTTAGCTAGGGCCTTAGTGGTGACTTTTCCCACATCATTAGATATGATACACTGATAATCTCCAACATCTGCACTTTCAAAGGTCTGAATCTCCAGCCTTGACAAGGAATCTTGGGAGATTATTTTATACTTCTGATCACTGGTGATGGCTTTCTTATTTTTTAGCCAGCTGATTTCAAAAGGAGCTGTTCCAGTGATCTCGCACTCCAGCTGAGCTGCTGCTCCCTTCACAGCCTCTAGTGTCTGCAGGTCTTTTCTAATGGAAGGTGGCTCTGGGTGTCAGAAGGGTAAATAAAGTGTATGCAGTTAATACCAAAGGCTGGCCTTCTTGGGCAGTTGATGTAAAGCAAATGCAAGATTTGACAAACCTTTAACAGCTACAAGGGTGTTGCAGCTCTCGCTGCCAGCATTATTTGACACCTCACAGGTGTAGCTTCCACTGTCTGCGACAACAAGGTTCATTATCTCCAGAGTGGCAACTCCATTCTTGAAAGACATTTTGTGTTTATCTCCATCAATAAGCTCTCTCTCATTCCAGAACCAGTGGATGCGAAGTTCAGGCGATCCTTTAATGGTGCACTGAAAGCGTGCAGCTATACCTTGTTTCCATGTAATCTTAGGTTCCATTTTCTTGACAAATGTAGGGGGCTCTGAAATGAGTTTTTAGTTCACCAAGATTTTTAACATGATCGAAGACAGACAGAAAAAAACTAAATAACCAAGGCAGAAAAGAGCGAAAAAAGAAATGCAAAAGAAGACAGCAGTGCAAAGTGTTAGCATCAGCTTGCAGTTGGCTGTGAACAGTTGTCAGCAGTTATCCCAAACCTCATTTAAAGAGAAGTGTGTTTTTATTAAAACTAATGGAAAGATCATCTTTAAGATCTTACCTTGAACTGTTACCAGAGCCTCACAGGATGAGCTCCCAGCCTCATTTGCGGCTGTGCAAACATATTTCCCAGAGTCTTTCAGTTTGGACTTGGGTATCTCAACAACAGCGATCTTGTCCTCAAAGGACAGTTTACAATCCATGCTCTGGTGGACTTTTTTGCCATCCCTGGTCCAGGTGACGGTCACACCAGTGTCCTCGTCCACCTGGCACTCCAGTCTCAGCGGGTCATTGACAGCAGCTGACACTGGCTCAATGGTCTTAACAAAGCTGGGCTTGCTGATAACCTTGAGCTCTGTAGTAAAGGTAGCAGTGCCGACACTGTTGGAGGCCTTGCACAGGTACACTCCCTGGTCAGTCAGTTCAAGACTTTTAATCTGAAGAGAATACTTGTTCTTTTCACATTTCATGACATAGTTCCCTCCAGAGGAGACGGCTATGCTGTCCTTGTGCCAGACAACATCCATTGGTGAGGATCCAGTGAGTGCACACTGGAACACAGCTTGTTTGCCCACATATAAAGTCATTGGGTCTGGTTTTGATACAAATACCGGAGGGTACATTTCTATGGAGAGCAGGTAGAACATAGTAGAACACAAAAGTTGAACAAATTTAAGAAGTGGAATGAGCAATCTCAACTTGGTGATCGATTCAGGTTTAAACATGAGAAATGTTATTCTCAAAAAAATCTTGTCTTGCCAAATGTGACACCAGATCCAGTTTATAAACAAATCATCACTTCCACATTGCATCGTAACGATTCAGGATAAAACACAGTGCAAATAGGTATATAATTCTCTCTCTCTCAAAGACACACATAATAAAGCAATAATTTAAAAAAGATCCCACTTGGGTCTTACCAGTGACAATGAGTGAGGCAGTACAGCTGACAGTGCCATGCTGGTTGGAAGCCTTGCAGGTGTATTCACTGCTGTCGGCTTTGACTGGGTTCATGAGTTCCAGGGACGAATTGGTGTGGCGGCTGAGGATCCTATACTTCTCACTCTGTCTGATCTCAATGCCAGACTTGTACCATTTGAAGGTCACATTCGGAGCATCCTCAGTTTCACATTCAAACTTGGCATTGCTGCCGACGTTGATCTCCAGAGGTGCAATTTTCTGCCTAAACACAGGTGGCACTGAGGCACACGCAGAGAAATAAAAGATAAATGTTAGTAATGGAATCTATGAAACTCTTAAAGAAAACTGACTGATCAGGAACAGAAATGGTGGAATGTACAACAATGGTGGAAGAAGGTTCAGGAGTGACTGTAAAGGAAATAGCAAGAACATTAGCTCCATGTTTTCATGTAAAGTTGCCCAGAAAAAGATACATTCATTGAACATGATTCTCATGGAGCTAGGGTTCAGGCTAAAAGAAGGAAGAAGAATTTGTGAAAGATGAAGCAATGTCAAGTTGAAGCCCTGAAACATGCACAGAAACATTGAAGATGTGGAGAGAATGAACCTAAAGGAATGAGACAAAACATGGATTTAAAAAAAGGAACCTGTTGCCACTGACATGCAAAAGTGACCATGGAAAACCATGAAAGTTGCCTGAAGACCAGAATCATCACAACAGTTATAGCAAGATGCTTATTGACTACATAACCTTAAGCTAAACTTGCATGGTTGTGAAGGTTCTGGACTTTAGGCAATTGCTGACCATAGAATGATGTGGAACAAACAAGACATGGTGAGTTAGTACCATCCAGTGCCCTGATAAGAGTGCTCATGCTGAGCTATGAAATGAATATAGACCAGAGTGACAAATGCATAATTTCATGTGAGGACAAAGGTCTTGAATGAACCCATTTATGTGAATGATTAGTCATTCAGAGAAAATGGGTGAATGAATGAATGATACATTGATTTGTCCTATTTTCAAACCTCTTGAGACCACAGTGAGCCTTGAAGATGTTGTAGTCCTGCCGGCTTCATTCTCAGCCTCACACACATATTCTCCTTGATGCCTCTCCTTGACAACTTTGTTGATAACCAATGTGTACGTGTCGTGGTCTTTGGAACACTTGAACTCTTTGCCAGATTTTACCAATTGCCCATTGAAAAACCAGTTTACCTTTGTGACATACTTAATGGTGGTGCTAAAGGTTACTTTACTATCTTCTTCGAAGGATAAATCTTCGAGGGAGGTGACTATTACAGGGAATTCTCTCTGTTCTGGCCTGGATACTGTAACCTCCTCTTTGAAGATCTCCTCCCTGTGCTCCCTCTGGATGCTAACATCCATTACCTGTTCGGTGGGGACAGTGGTGGGAGGCAGGGCAGTGGTAACAATAGCCGCTCCCACATCTCTATCTCTGCTTTTCACCGTTACTGACCTCACCTCCTGTTTTGATACCTGGACCGACTGCTCAAAAGCCATGTGAGCCTCAGTGGATATTTTGACCTGGGATGAGATGGTCTGCTCCATTTTTGCTACCTTGTATTCCTGTGCCACAACCTGTTGCTCAGCTGCAGCACATTCAACTACCGTTTTAGACTCAGTCTTAAGTGCAGCAGCTTGAGATTTAACAGCAGTGAAATCAACTGCACTCTCTGTTACACTCACTGTCTCTACCATGGATGACAGCATTTGCTTAGAGCTGGCTGAGGTGACTTGTGCTCTTTGGGGTTTGTCTAGCTGCATAGTGCCCGGCTGTTCTGAAGTAAGAACATGGGCTTCCTGGTATACTATAGAGTGGAAAGCTGCCTGGAGTTCAGTCCTGAAGTCAGCTGTCTGAGGATAGCTTCCCTCAAAAGCCAGAGTGATCTCCATGGGGGCACCTGCTGTTGTGATCAGGTATGTAAACATCGCCCGCTTGGGCTCTCTTTGAACCTTGACTTCCTGTACTTCTACAGCCTGTAACCCTCCCACAACGTCAGCCAGTAACACGTGCTGGTCGCTGGCCACAGCAGATTGAAGAGCATCTCTGAGCTGATGGCGTATATTCAGACTGGATGGTTTGGGGACCTGAATCACAAATGTCATCTCTTTGGGAAGAGCTGTGTTGTCTTTTGATTCTGACGCCATAAGGGACAGTTTCGGCTGTGTGGTGACTGCAACTTTAGTGGACTCAGACTTGGTGATCTCCTGAGAGAGCTCACCCGTCAGCACTTGTTTCTCATCCATCACTATCGACTGCCTGACTGACTGACCCTCCTGGATCTGAACAGCAAAGTCCTGTTCTGCTGCCTCTAGGAGGACACTACTTTCAGTGGAGATCTCTTTCTCTTCGATCTGGATTTGCTCAGTGGGAAGTTTTGGCTCTACAGCTGTCTCACAGGTGAATTTATCCACGGCTGTAAGACTCTCTGTGTGACCCTCCTCTAAGGCCTGACAGTCTGCCACAATGTTGACATGCATCACATTCCAGCGATCTTCCTTCTGCACCAAAGCTCGCTGCTGCTTGATGTCAGTAGTAAGTGGCGTCTCCTTTGGCAGTTGCATGGGCTGGAAGGCGAGCTGGAGGATGTTTTCAGGCCTGGGCTCAGTTCGAAGCTGAGACTGAATACCAGTCACAGATAAATCCAACTCTTTGTGATAGTCTGCCGTGAGCTCCCTTCTCTCTTCCAAGATGGCTGCATGACTCCTTTTCTTTTCTTGTTTCTGTGCCGCCACCTGCTGATCAGGCTTCTCAATTATAAGAATACCCTCTTTGGGTAGTGCCTCCACAGGTTGGGTTGACTGAAGATGCAGCAGAGTAGGGGCGACTTTCTGGGGCTGGATGGTCAAGGTACTGGCCTTGGCCTCAAACTCTAATGTGTCCTCACAAACTACTGTCCTCTGTTCATCCTGACTAACAATGTGTAGCAGAGTGGGACTTTTTCTGCTTCCTGCTTGTTCTGGTGCTGGTTTCTCACAGGTGAAGCTCTTCTCAGATGGGAGGAGGTCCTGCTCTGTAATAACCTGTAAGTGCAATAACTGTTCTCCTTCTACCTGTGACTGGATGGACATGGCACTGTCCAGACTTGGCAGCTGCTGAGTGGGCTCAGCCTGCAGCGTTCGCGTCTCTTCGGCAGTTAGAGCTGCCTTCATCATTTTATCCTTACAGAGATGGGCCATCTCCTCTGTGGGCCTCTGCATGGAGAACTTAGTCTCCTTGGAAAGAGTCTGTTTGGACTCACTAACCGAGGCCATTACAGGTTGGTGCTGTTCCTTCTCAACAGAAGATTTCACAGCAGAATCTGCTGTTGCTAATTCAGTTGTGTGGCCCTCTGCAAGCACCCGTTTCTCTGCAGACTGGGCTGAGTATAAAATCTTAATACCTTCTTTAACCTTGTAACTCTTCTCCTCCTGAGGTTTGGGGATATCTTGAGACTGCTCTTTTAGGATGGAAAGTTGTGACTCAACTTGATGCCCACTGACAAGATGTTTAGGTTCTGATGTTGGCCTGACAGTTGCAGGCTTTCTGTCAGCCAGGGGCTCTTTGCTAATAGTAGAAAGCGGGATGAGCTCTTCAGCAACAGCTGACATCACCTTGGACCTCTTTTCTCTAGCAGCCTGAAGCTCAACGACCTCAGGACTTTGAATGCGATCACAGTGCTGCTCTGTAAGATCCTGACTCTCTTCAACAGATGATGTAAATGCTGCCATGTGGATCTGTTTTGCAGGAATAGCTGAAACCTGAGGTGGGCGGATAGGAACCACAGACACCCTTTCCTCTATCTCATGAGACTGAAGAACTGCTGCCTGGTGGGTCAGCTGCTCACGATGAACAGTGGCAGCAGAGATGTCTAGTTCTCTAAGGGAGCCCACTTGCTCACTGGGAATTATTTGCCGGTCTTCAGTGCCAATGGTGTAAACCATCTGATCTGACCTAGCTCTGTCCTGGCCCGGCAGGCTGACCTGGTACAAGCGGGACTCAGTTGCCTGTTCTGTCATTGAAACTTTATAGCCTTTCTTCTGAACCACTGTCATTTGTTCCTGTTTCTGAGAAACTGAGACAGATTCTCTGAACACAACAAGCTCAGCACTACAAGATGCCTCCCCAAACTGGTTGGAGGCCTTACATGTGTACAGACCACTGTCTTCCTGTTTGACGCTCTTAATATTGATGAAGCCAGATCCATCTGGGTTGGCTAGAACAATACAATTTCTACTGTGCTGGATCTGGAAAGCCCCCTTGAACCACTTCACATCAGGCATTGGGTCACCACTGGCTTTGTAATTAAAGGAAACCTCTCCTCCTTCTGAGCACCTCACAGGTTGAATCTGAACAGTGAAAGTTGGAGGTTGACCTGTGACTTTGAACATCTTTTCAACCCATCTCTCTGCCTGGCTAACATCAGTCTTTTTCACTTCGAGGTATGTGGTGCACGTTGTCTGGCCAAATCTATTGGTAGCAGTGCAAGAATACTCGCCCTCATACTCAGATGTGACCTTGGTGATTACTAACGTATACTCCTCCTTCTCGTCTATCAGTTTGTATATAGAGGAGCTCTTTATCACTTTTCCATTGTGAGACCACTGAACAGTCGGCTTTGGAAAGCCGGACACTTTGACAGTAAACCTGGCTGTTTCTCCTGATGTTACAGCTGCTGGGGAGAGCTGGCTGAGGAAAACTGGCTTTTCTTTTTTCTTCTCTAATGAGGAAGAGTAACGTTTGGACTCTGGCTTGAGTTCAAGTGTTTTTGTTTTCTGTGGTAACTGGACACCAGTGTAGTAGGTTTCCTCTTGCTCTTCCACAGTGGTGATGGTGGTGCTAACACGCTCTGTCAGGAAATATTGAGCAAGACTGATAACAATATCCACAACACAAAAGCTATCACATTAACAATGAATTCATAAAAGCAAATATTAGGGCTGTCCTTGACTATAGAAATTCTTAGTCAACTAATAGTGATAGGATTGTTTCCAATCAATTGATTGGTTGACTAAATATGTTAGGGCAATCTGGTACTTATTATTATAAAAAATTATTTGGGAATATCGATTTAGACGTTTCACTTTACAGCTGCCAGCAACTCATTCATAATCCATATTATTAAACATTTTTATAAACAATTACAATTAAATCTCAGTTTATAAAGATCCTACTATCTATGAGTTGACTAAGTGATTAAGAGCGGACAACCCTAAAAAACCTGTTTAGTTTTTAGTTTTTTTTGAACAGTCACTCAGTTTCAGTTAGCACCCCGTATTTGTTGACAAACAATGACCAAAAAAGTTCCCCCAAATGGATTGATGAATCTTCGACCTTCTCTGCTTAAGAAAGTGATTTATTTCTATTGTTAAATATTGGAATTAAAATCTTTATGCAATGTCATCATCGAGAATTCATAGAGTTTGTTTATCTTTTTTTCTTGGACTTGTCCCTCTCACTTATCTATGTGAATGTTGATGTGTTTTCTTCAGTGTTTGTGGTTTGTAAGTTATACCTATATGACGACACCAGAAGTCGAAAAGTTGTTCTCCTGGATATTTACTCTTCACTTGAGCTCTACATCTATCTGTATACTTGGAATCAAATTTTATAGGTATTTTTTATGATTGTATCTATTCTGTACACATCTATCCAATACAACAAAATTGTTGTGGCCCAGATTTGGCCCACATCAGGAGACATTCATCCAGCCCACATACCACACCTGGATGGTCCACTCCTGTTTGCCAGATGTCAGCCAAGAGCAAAGCAAATAAACCAGAAGTGGCCCACAGGTGGGCTGGGTCTGACCCAGACTTGGGACAATTCTGGTTTCTGTTGCCCTTCATAGAGTTTCTTCCTTTTGCCAAGCATTAAATGGATTTTGGGGAGTTTTTCCTCATCAGAATGGAGGGTTTGCTGTACTGACAACCAAACCTTTGGAAAAAAAATGTGTGATCTGTGATACTGGCTGTACAAATAAAGCTGGCCTGCTTTATTGGTAATTTTCCTCAATTACCTACTTAAATGTATTATTATTATTATTATTATTAAAGCTAAATACATCAAATATAATTTGAATCTCATTGCAAAGCAAATAAATAGTTTATATGCTGAAGACACATTGCATATAATTCAATTAAACTAACGTAACAAATAATGAAAAACAGTTTTCCTAATATTTATCTACTATTTATTTGCTAGTCTTAACGGAGCTCAAGAAGGGATCACTGTTGATGTTGGTCACAAAATCAAAGTACATTTTGGCGCACTGGTATGCAAAATATACTGTGAGTAAATTCCATTTTAAAACCTGTGTTTTGACGGAAAATGTGATGATTGACAAATTGACCATGTGAACACTGGACAACCAATATGCACCCATGTAAACTGTTTAAAAAAAGAAGAAAGCTCGGACATTAACTTTACGTCATCAAATATTTTATTATATAAACTCTTCGACAAACCAATGTGACGTCTGTACAAATAAACCATAACTTTCTATCTCAATGCCAGATCTTTTAAAACGTGCTTCTTTTAATGGCAAATACTACTCATACACTCCTAAAATTACACATATTTACATGACATCAAAACTTATATTTCAACATTTAAAAAAAAATTCACAGTATTATTCATTTTTAAAATGTGTTATCAATAGTCATACTCTGCTGTGAATTATCAGTTTGCCTTAAATCCTAAAAATATCATTCACACATAATAAAAGCTCATCAAACACAAAAAGTATACTGTGACAAAATGCTAAATCACACAAGCAACAATATGAGTAAGCAATATGACAATATATTCTTTTGTTTCAAGTTTAACTTTGGATATAATGATCACTTAATCTTAGAATGGTTAGGGCTGAGATTTTTTATTTTGTGAACTAAAATCATTCACATTACCAGCTATTAAATTATACGTGAAAAATGAATTTGATTAATTTATATTTAATTTTAAAAGATGGATTACTTCCAAAGAAAAGTCAGCCTCTCAATGGGACCATTATTATGGCTTTGCAGCTCAAAAAAAGCTTCACAAAAATGTACTACCACTTAAAATGTCAATGATATGTATTGCTGTGAATGTTTTGTGTAAATGAGAAACTTGCTTCACGCACATCCCTAATATTCCTGACAGTAGTTGTTATTTTCTGTAGCGCATTAAAATTGCACAATGTTAAAAACAAACTGGTAAATTATTCTTTGAGCTGTTAAAACTTTAGATAAAATAGATGCAGCTTGTGGTCAGTTGTAAAGACTTCATTACGCCGAATGAATTTCAAAGTAACAGCAGCTCACTTTTAAAGTGTTACCAGATAACAAACCAAACATAAACACTGATTTTTCCAACAGAAATTTAGATAAAATTAGTTTTACACAACTTAAAATAAATAAAGAAAAAAGTGTCAGCACTCTGTGTCACTTTCTACACTATTCATACTCTCTTTTTTTTTAAGTTTCCATTTTTCATCACTGACACACTATGACAAACATCAACACACTGTTTTTACCCACATGACTACAGGCTGGTTGCCCAAAGATAATTGTACATTTTCTTCTGTTGTCAGCTAGTCTTAGCTCTGCTCTAAGACAACAATGACATTGGTTAAACAAAAATGAAAACTGACTAATTTAAGCCAAAAGATAGAAACAGTTGTGTTTCAGTGTTAACAGTAAAGTACACCTTCTACATACTGACAAAGTGTGGACATTTTGTAAACAATGTTAAGCAAGCAATGAAAACAGAAACTGTATTTTGAGAGCTTATGTGTGGAAATATTTCCTGTTCAATTTAGGCTTTTGCTTCAATCATTGTCTGTATTTCTCAGAAAAGAAGTTTGGAGGGGTTGCTTGGTCAGCCATTTTTAAAAACTTAAAAACCTAATCTTAGTACACCAAGAAAACAACCGGTTAAATTAAAATTAACGACACACAACTACAGGACAAGGACAGTTCGTTTTTCTTTGTGCAACCAGCCTCAAAACCTTCAACTTCTAAAACACCTTCAGCAGCGCAGTAGTTTCAATGCAACCGGCTGTGTTTTGGATTACGCACTTATACTCGCCAGCATCACTCTGGGTCACGTTTGTAATGAGCAGATTGAAATGGCCTGCAGTTTTCTCCTGGATTATACACCTGGTGTCAGTGACTCGGTCTCCATCTTTGTACCATTCGGCTATGGGATTTGGTTTGCCACTAACCAGACACTGGAGGATTACTGGTGTCCCCACTGCTGCTGTAACGTTAGTCAATGGGATGACACATTTAGGGGATGACTCTGTCACCTGGAATTGGAAGCTACACATGTCAGAGGACTTTCCTTTGAATTCTATCTTGTCATCTTTTGCTGGTTCGGCAAATACATCAAAGTTAATGCTAACATATTTGTCTCCTTGTTCACTCATTTCGTTGTCAGTGTTGGCCACCAGCCTGACTGCTCGCTGAGACTCATCTGCCTCTTGCTCAAACTCAAACTCAAGCTCAATTTCTGACACCTGCTCACCATCAAAAGATGTGTTGCCAACCATCAAGTCAAATTTCTGCGGCTGGACTTTGGCGCTTCCGAGAGACACAGCGGTCAACTCCCTTCCTCTGGTCTTCCCTGAGAAAGCTTTGGCATTTAACACTACTAAGGTGGCCCTACACAGAGTCTCCCCAACAACGTTTATAGCCCTGCAGGCATACACGCCGCTATCCTGGGTTGTGACTTTACAGATCTTCAGGAAGTGGTTGTCTCCATCAGATGAGTGCAAGAATTTTTTGTTATTGTGGGGAATCTTTTTGTCACCTTTGAACCAAGACACAATGGGAGATGGAATTCCCATGAGTGAGCACTCAAACATGACTGTGGTGCCCTCTGGGGTTTCCATGTCACAGATGGGATTGATGAACCTCGGAGGCATCTCAGTGACCTCAAAAGCTATTTTCAAGTCATCATGCTCCTGGGTGACAAAGTCAACAGTGCCTTCCTCATAAATACTTGGTAATACATCCAAAGATATGATCATGCTCTTGTTGTCCGCTGTGTACTCGGGAATCGTGATGATCTTAACCTGTTTCTCAAATTCTTTCACCTCATTTTCATCCAATTCTACTTCGAGCAGAATCTCCTGAGGGGAAGGAGAGCGAGATGAGTCATCTTCCTCCACATCAAACTCCATCACATGCTGACAGGTGACAGCAGGTGGGGCAGGCATGAACCTCACTTCCTGTGATACAACAACAACTAAAGCAACACTTCTGGCTTCCCCAACGTAATTGATAGCCTCGCAGATATACTCTCCCTGATCGGCTTTAGTGACACTGTGAATTGTTAGTGAGATGCTATCACCATCTCTCTCCATTTTAACTCTGTCATCTACCACTAGTTGGGTTTTGTTACAGAACCACTTCACCTCAGGGGAAGGTAGCCCAAATACCTCGGCAAAAAATGTGAGAGAGTCATTTTCAAACACTCTTTTCTTTATAAGAGGTTTAAGGAAGGCGGGAGGGATTCCCTGCACTTTCTCCTGAAGGGTTGCCAGGGATAATGACCCTCTTCCTTTGGTCAGGAAACGGTTCTCATCCACGTTAATTCCAGGAGGTGTTGTTTCAATGCCCTCATCTGCAGGAGATGTCAGGAAATGAACTGGTGAGTAGAACATCTCACTAGAGTCTCCTGTTGAGGGTCTTTTATGTTCTAAGGGGGAGAAGGGATATTCCTGGGGGGTCATAAACCCACCAGGCGTACCCGAACTGGGAGTATGGAAGGACATGGGAGACTTGGGATCACTGAACGACTCTGCAATTGGTTGTGAGATCTCAGTAGATGAGCCTGGAGTGTAGAACCTCTCAGCTACCTCGGCTATCTCTTCGCTCACAGTGCTGCCGATCTCGATGGACATCTCAGATTCAGGAGACAGTGGCCTTCCCCAATCTGTTGGAGGGTTGTAGTAGTCATACACAGCACCAAAAGTGACCTCCTCTTCCTCCAAGGAGCTGGCTGTTGCAGCTGCCTTGGCCAAAGTACCTCTTTCGCGAACAGATGCTACCTGGCTCTGAGGTTCCTCAGCTGCAGCATCCTCAGGCAGGCCAAGTTGTTTAACACTGCTGTCCATTTTAGGCTTGACAATAAGTGGTTTTGGTTTTGGCTGCACAGGCATATCTTTTCTCTCATCTTCGGCCTTGATTTGTGTATGAGCCTCAACTACATGACCAACCATTTCCTCTGCTACTTCTGTCACATCGGCATGGGAGTCAGGCAAACTTAAGAAGATACCACTGTCCAATGAGGGTTCTGGGATGGAAATCAGCCCCTCATATGGGAGTTCAGCCTCCTCCATAAAAACTTTACCCTCACTAATTCCTTCAAACTCTTGTTTCATTTGTTTTTTCATTTCTGTTAACTCCTCATCAACAGCACCCCCCTCAGCATAAATTGGGACCTCCATACTGACAACTTCACCCTCACTGTCAAAAGTGGAAGACCCTTCAGCTGCACTTTGTCTCTTAGGTTTGAGAGGATCAGAAATTCTTTTAGGCTTAACAGCTTCTTCAGCTGTTCTAACATAGTGTTTTGCTCCAGAGACTTTTTCGCACTGGAACGGAATGAAGCTGCTGGTTCTGTCAAATGTACGCATTGTCTCATCTCCAACTATATCCAATTCGCCTGCCTCCATTTGCTTGGGAAAAGAGGTAGGTTTCTGTGGCTTAGGCCTGACTA
Source organism: Diplodus puntazzo (assembly GCA_963678695.2). Taxonomy (NCBI): domain Eukaryota; kingdom Metazoa; phylum Chordata; class Actinopteri; order Spariformes; family Sparidae; genus Diplodus; species Diplodus puntazzo. The sequence goes on along the minus strand of OZ023164.1, from coordinate 33,445,224 downwards.
GCTCTGGAGACTCCTGCACTTCCTCTACAAACTGTCTCAGTGCACCATAACTTTCTGCTAAAACTGCTCCCTCTTCAACATCACCAGATACCAAACCAATGTCTTGGCTTTCCTCAGCAGCAACAGTTTGAGAGGAAACTGACTTTCCTGAAGCAGGAATAGTTCTGATGTAATCTGTTCCTGCCCCAGCTTTTGGAGAACCTGGATTTATTGTCATAGCAGTGGGACGTACATCACCTTCTGCCTGCATGGTGCCCATTGCTTGTTCCGGTTGGTCAAAAGAAACGGCCACGGCAGGTATAAACTCCTCAGGGAAAAACATTTCCCTTCTCTGCTCTTCGGCAGAGGGGGGTATTGCAACTGGAGAGTCTGACTCAAAAGCTTGTTTAATCTGAGAAACTTTTATGACAGCAGCAGAGGCCGACAGACCACAACCAGATATAGTTGGGGGCTCTCTAGAGATACCAGGCTTGGCTCTTGGGGCTTTTGCAGCCACCTCTGGTGGAGCTTGTAAGGGGTTGTTGACATCTTCAGTTAAGCTAACAGGAGACTTCCTCACTCTCCCAGTTGAAGCAAAACCACCAACCTCTGCTGCACTACCACCAACTGCAGCTTCAAATGACACAGCAGAGATGCTTGCGACTTCTCCCAGCTTATTTCTAGCAACACATTTGTACACTCCTACGTCGGTGAACATAAAACTGTTTACATAAAGCCTATACACTTTATTGTCTTCCTCAACTCTGTATTTTCCAGCAGTGATTTCTAGGCAAACATTGTCATAATACCATGAGACTTCTGGAGCAGGCTCACCTGTGATTTCACATTCTAACACAGCAGTGTTGCCTTCAGAGCAAGTGACATTCTCCAATTCTCTGACCATGATAGGAGCTTCACCCACCACATCAAAGGAGAAAGTAAATTTGTGTTTGACAGTCTGAGAGGCCCCGTCATCACCTGGTACATCACAAGTTTTCTCTGTAAATGCCTGAGGTTTGTCTTCAGTGCTTTCCTCTGACATCCCAGGGACAGGGGTGGCAGCAGTAATTCTGATTTCTACAAGTGAAGAGCTAAAAGATTCGTCCGAGCAGCCACGTTTTTGGATCACTGCCTGAGGCACCTTAAGTGTTTCCTTTCCTGTATCCATGTAGGTCTTAAGTTCAGCGTCTATCATGCCATTCCCCTCCTTTTCCTCACCTTTCTGTAGCGCCTCTGAAACTCTCACCTCTTGTCTGGCCGCTGATGTTTTCACCACCTTTTTGTCAGAGATCTCCAGAGTGCAACTGCAGATCGATTTGCCATATTTATTTGTTATGACACAGTCATATGTCCCCTCATGGTCTGTTGTTGGATAGTAGACAGTGAGCTGTGATTTGTTAGATTTGCTCACAATATCGTAGTCAGGGTTGTGGGCTAATGGGTGGCCATCTTTGAGCCAGGTGACTGTGGGCAGCGGATCACCATTGAATTGGCACGTGAACTCCGACATCTCACCGACTTTCACTTTGACTGACAATATTTCTTTCACAAATACTGGACGGGAGCCTCCGGCACTTGAATCTCCACTTCTTTCCTCTCTCCTTATACTTGCAAAATCCTTCTCTTGTCTCCATTCACTGCTCTCTCTGGTAGTTCCTATCTCCTCTCCAATTCCTCTCTCCTCTCTAACCTCTGACTGAAAGTGTTGGCTGCTGGATTTATCAACATTCACAGCATACTTATCTTTGCTCTGCCTGCTCCCTGCCTCTGTTTCCAGATCCTCCTGTGGACTGAGACATGGGGAGGATCTCCTGGCGGAGGTCAACTCTCTGGAAGGTTTATGGAGACACTCACCCTGGGCAGGAGTAGATTTTAAATCGTAAGAACTTTCAATTGGCACACCTGCATGGTGCGGTAAGCCAGCACGTGTAGGAGAATGCCTCCTCAGAGAAGACGACTCACAAGGAGGCGATGGATCGTACCCAGTGACATGCTGAAGAGTTGAAGGTTTTCCTGTTGGAAAGACTCCACCAGCAACAGTTGTATGTGGAGGTGGAAGTTCATGAGGTGCGTCCCCACGACGGGGTACACTATCGAATGGTGGAACATGAGACTCAAATGGCAACCCAGAGGCAGATTGTTTACCTTGATGGTCCAAAGCCCACTCAGATTCCAGTTCAACCACTTCCTCTTGTTCGACAACGTCTTCTTGCCATTTCCGGATGCGCTGAGCCATTGCTTCCTCCTCACTAGCAAAGTACTCACTGTCCCTCTGTAACCTAGTCTCACGACCCTCTGTTGGCAGATCAGGTGGCCACTGCAGGCTATCACCTTGCTGATCTTGGAAACCAGTAGGAACTGACTCGCTCAAAAGGAACTTCTCTTTTGCTGTTTTTCCTGGGGCTGGCTTCCTGCTGCGAACCACTTCAGGTTGTGGAGTTGAGTCTGAAGCAGAGGCCTCAGTAACATTTCTTCCAGCCTCAGTGGTCCTCTCTGCCTGGACCGCTGAGTAACCCTCCCAGTTGGACTCAAGCTTCACATCTTGTTCCATCAGAACATCTTGTTGCCATTTCATTATCCGCTGAGTCAAGGCCTCCTCTTCACTGACAAGCTTCTCACTCTCATTCTTCAATTCAGAGAGATTCTCCCTTGACAGCTGGAGCTCGCGCTCTTCTCTGGTCTTCTCAAACAACATCTTCTCTGCTCTGGCTTTTGTTTTAGGCGATTCCTCAGCCTGCATTTCTGCTGCTCTAGCTTTTATTCTTGGAGACTTTTGTGCCAGCATGACTGATGATTCATTTTCCAATTCTCCAGATCTGGCTTTCGTTTTGGCTTTAAGCAAGGGAGCAGAGCTTTCCTGCTCTACCCCACCTTTAATTTCATGTGATTTAGGTGTTGACATGGCAGCATGGTCAAGAGTTTTCTCCAACACCTCCTGCTGTGTGTAAATGTGTCCCTCAGGCTCCATGTACTGTGTATCTGCCTGCATAGACAGATCAGTTTCAGTTCCAGGTGTTTCCTCTTCTGACATGCGCATGCCTTGCTGCCATTTCCTGATACGCAGGGCCAGGAGTTTTTCCTCACACTGCATCCTTTCAGCATCCAGGCTCTTTTCATAGTGAGCCCTCAATGACTCGCCTGCACACTCCTCTTCATATGGCTCAACTGGTTGTGTTGCTATGCGATCTGGTGTTTCAGCTTCACCGAGGAACCTCTCTTTGAAAGTTTCGACTGGTTTTGACCTGGGTGACTCTCTCAGTCTGGACTCTGCCCTGGCTTTTGCTCTAGGCGACCAATGTACTTCCCCTTCTTCTGCTCTGGCTTTTAATCTGGGGGATTTTTGTGCCGGCATCAGTGATGCCTCACCTTCCACCTCCTCTAATCTGGCTTCCATTGTGGCAGACATTTCTACTTCTTCTCCTCTGGCTTTTACTTTTGGTGATTTGGTTGTTGACACAGTTGCAGCTTCCGGATCTGACATCTTTGCTTTCATTCTTGGTGATTTATGGAAAGAGGAGGGCAATGCCTCAGTTTCTACAGTTACTCTTTTCTCCACCAAGTCCTGCTGGGTGTAAATATTCCCAGCAGGATCAATGAACTGTGTCTCTGCTGGCATAGGCAAATCAGTTTCAGGGTGAAATGTCTCCTCTTCTGACATCCTACTGCCTTGCTGCCATTTCCTGATCCGCAGGGCTAGGAGTTTTTCCTCACACTCCATTCGATCAGCCTCCAGGCTCTTTTCATACTGAGCCCTTAAAGACTCCTCTGCACACTCCCCTTCATATGGCTCACTTGTTTCTGTTCTTGCTGTGTCTTCTTGTGCGAGAATTTCACTATGGTACTTTTCTCTGATTGATGTCACTGGTTTTTCCCCTTGATCAGGCACAAGTCTCACAGATTTCCTGCTCTCAGTGTACGCTGTTGTTTTGGAGTATGCTAATTTTTCCACTGTTTGGTCATCAACTGCACCATGATGCTCACTTTCCAACTGCTTAAATCCAACAGCTGTCCGAGATTCAACAAAGCTCTCAACTTTTCTATCCACTAGTGTATCAACCAACTCACCTCTCATGATCTGAATGGCCCTGCTTCTGGACTGAGGCTCAAATGAATGCCTCACACGATGCTGAGAGGGCACACTGCTTGAAGTTTTACCGTGAATCTCCTTATGACTCTCCCCCAAATCGAAGGGTCTATTGGAATGCTGGACATCAGGCAGAGAGGCAGGCTTGACCCTGAGCCTCTCCACGTAATCTGCGTAGCTTGACTCACTGGCAACTGATTCTGCTTCAAACTCAGAAGAGGACATGGTAGAGATAGAAAGCCTCTTCTTCTGTTTGACAGCTTTTTGAAGCGTGGTAAGTTTTGTTCTCACCTCATTGTGAAGGCTCTCAGTGTCACTGAACCTCTCACTGTATCTGTCACTGCACCTGTCACTAAATTTGTCACTGAACCTGGCACCGGTGCGCCTGTCACAGTAGATATCACTGAATCTGTCATTAAAGCGCTCAGACCTGTCAAACATAGGGGGAGGGGATGGGGCGCGCTCAGAGGCAGTCTCCAAACATTTGGAATCTTTCTCTGATGGTTTTTCTTTTGCATGAGAACCTGACCTAAAGTATACGCTACGCACCAGGGAGCTCGTTGATCGAGATCTTCCTTTATGAACTTTGGACATCTTGTCAAACGGAGACCCGACACACCTGAGGTCAACCCTAATCTTCCTCTCTTTCCTCTCCTCTGCCATGGTGTCCATGCTTTCATGGGCTTTGGCAGAGCGTTTAACGAAGCCCAGGTAATTAGCAGACTGCTCTTCCCTCAGTGACACCAGAAGTGATGCTGTGGACTCAGCAGAGCCCTCTGTGTTTAAAGCCATAACCTTATAACTGCCCGAGTCCTTCTCTTTGATAGTATCAATAACCAGACTGGTAATGTGCATGTGCATTTTGCTGTCAGTACAGATCCTACATCTACGCTCTTTAGGAATAGATTTGTTATTATGAAACCAAAGAATAGTTGGTGGAGGGAAGGCAACCAGTTTACACTTAAACTCCACTGGTTCCCCCTCCAGGACTGATTGAAACTTGAGTTTCTTGGTGAAAGACGGCTTTATGTTCTCCGTCCATGAGGTGATGGAGGAGGTTCTGCTGGAGCAGCGGTTGGCCGACACCAGGCCATGATCCAGGAAGTCCTCAGTGTCTGAGAAGGCTCCCCTCAGCTGTTGAGTAGTGGTGATTTCTGGGATGCTGTGCGGTGTTCCTTCTTTGCCTTCTTGATAAAACAGCTCTGAAAATAGAAACAGAGAACTGTGAGAACAACTCAGCCCCCAGGGGTAAAAATAGAGAAAAGGATTTGAATGAATCATTAATGGAAATATTAAATGCATGCTGGGAGTCACAATGCCATAAGAAATAATTTCACTCACCATATTTGTTCGAATAAACGCAAGACTTGATTCTTTTTATTAGAAACCTGCAGGAGGTTTTGATCCTTCGTCTGTGGAAATTTCTTCAAAACATAAATTATTTTATTATTATTAAAAAGAAAGCATAATTCCAAGATGGGCTGCTAACATTCGCTTGTCTTGCTTTTTGATAGTTGCTTTGGCTTTATGCTGGAATATTCCTTACCTGACTTGCAGACAGGAGAATAAACGCCCTTTCTAATCCTTAAACTTGGAAGGATACATGATGCACAAGTATCTCTGAGAAGCAAAGCTCTCCAAAACATATTTCAGATTCCAAACTAAACAAATGAAGCTGTAAAATTGGGTGAGAAGGCGTTTATTCGAACTAATATAGTTTACTGGTGTTATTTAGAAGGCAAACCACAGGAATGACATCCCACTATCTGCAAGCCAGGCTTAGAAATATTTTGCAGGAGGAAGGTATCAGTTCCAGATGCAGTAAACCTCCATATCTTTTAAAGGGCACTTCAAGTCCGGAAGCTTTAAAAGATACATATCCTGCGCCTTTTCTGGGAAAAGATCAGAGGAACCTTCATGCCAAAACGAAACGACTTTTGGATGCAAATCGCAAGTGTCAAAAACTGGTACAAGCAAGTTCTACCAGCGCTCGCCTGGGGGAAACCATGGATTATCATCGGAGTAAGAGCAGGTAGAATAATACAGAAAATAGGATTTTTTTATCAAGACACATTGAGACGACATGCAACTGTGGAATTCAAAGATCACTTCAAGGGACAGTTCAACATGATGGCATATTTAAAAACACTTAAAGCAGTCTGTGAATGCAGGCCAACTATAATCCATAATACATGCACCCACACATCTGTTTTTATTCTCCACTTTCTCAACAGTTTCTTCTCTCAAAACCATCTTCAATGAGCCAAAGCTTGGATCAAAGTTACCTGCTGACAGACTACTTTCGAAGTGGAAAATCAATCAGGTAAAACAGAAGTCTGGGTTAAACTGTCCCTTTTCTGCTAAGCCTGCAATTCATATGTGACAATAATTTGTGATTTTGATATGTGATGGATCAGAAATCCGATGTGACCTTACCTTTGACTTCTTGCTCAATCTTGGCTTCAATCTGCTCTCTCACATGAGTCACTGTGATGGAAAGAAACAACAAGAATTTAGATTTCATCAGCACACTGTGAGCACACTGATCCCACGCCGGATGGATCCAGTGATCAACTTCAAACCTGGATCAATATGACAACATTCAAATTCAAAAGGCGAAGAGACTTGAGACGTTTGTGCCTCACTGGTGAGAAATTAAACGATGCAAACCTTGTAAGAACAATAACATGACATAACACAAAGAAGCAGAATGAATCAGACAAAGAAGGGTTTGAGTTTCCTGCAGGATGGAGGTACAACAGAGAGGGTATACATGTGAGTTTCATGCATTTCCAGAGTTTTCCTATGCAAGAGAGGAAGAGGAAGGTGAGGACGGAGAGGATGAAGGGTGGAGAGCATGGAGAGATGAGTTTGTTCCTGTGGGGAAGGTTGAGGAAGGTGGAGCAGAAGGGAGAGGTGACGATCCCAGGGTTCAAACAAACTGGTGCATTCATAAACGAGGTGGTTCGTCTTTGTGGAACTGTGAGGTTAGTCAACTCCAGAGAAGGGCAGAGGGATGTCCCGATCATGTTTTGTTTGATCGCTTTACGTTATTTTATGTTTTGCAGAAATTACATTTGTTTGTTTGTTTGCCTCCACGAACAAGTCAAGTTGCTGCTGCTGAGCTATGATGTCAATAATGGCCAAAACATCATTTGCAGAAAAGCATGCTGTCGCAGCTGACCTTTGATCTTTTGGATATAAAATAAACTTGTATGTATTTGTTTACTATTTCTAAAATATCTACAATTATCATGTAGGTTATTATTGTTCCATGTGTACAAAAATATGAGAAACCAACAATTGTTTCTATTGTCAATTAATATGCCTTTTAATTTCACAATTAATAGATCAATGTTTTAGTCTATAAAATGAAGAAATTAAGAAAAAAATTCAAAGAGACAAATGAAAAAGAAAAGCAGCAAATTCTATTATTCTATTATATGTATTTCTACTATATTTTTCAGTTTTAATTATTTAATACAACAAAAAATGTATTATTCACAATACAGTTTCTTGATGATTTGCTCTTTTTTCTTACTCGTCAAGTATAAGATGTTAGTAAAAGACTTTGTGCAGTTTGACTTAAAACTACAAAACTGATGTTGTAAATCGGTTACATGATTGTCATAAAGTTGTTTTTCATTATGTTTTAATCACATTTCTGCTTGATTCTGACATGTTTGGTGTCATCTGTCTTAAGTTGCTAGTCTGTAACAATTTTTTATAGCAGCCTATCTTGGCCAAAAGATTTTATTCTTTGTGAGGATTTCCTGGTTCAAAGAAGGTGTAGTACACTTTAAATAAAATTGTGCAAATTGGTTCGGGACATCCCCTCAAGAGTTTTGCCGGGAGACAATAAAGAGGTATTCGAGGAGGGTGAATTAATCTTGCAGGAAGAGTGTGGTTTCAGAGGGAACCTGCTGCAGCCAAAGGATCCAGAAGTTACCTTCTTCTTCTTTGGTTATGGTCAGGGTGGCGGAGCAAGCGGCCTCTCCGGCGTTATTGGCTGCCCTGCAGGTGTACTGGCCCGCGTGTTCCGAGAAAGCATCGACTATGATGAGCATGGCACAGTTCGTCATCTCATCGAAATGAAACACCACGTTCTTGGTGGGCACGACTGGCTGCCGGTTGTGGAACCAGCTTATCTCGGGCTTCGGCAGGCCGGACACACATGCATGAAAGCGGGCCACCTCCCCGTGTGGCACCGTGCAGCTTGTGAGTGGCTGGATGAAAACTGGCTTTTGGCCGATGGAAGGTTTCTTTACGCTGGTGAGGCTGGTGGAGATATGCCACTGAGACTCAGCAGGACTGTCCGCTGTTTGTTTTTGCCCTGAAAGGAAGCATGTTCATTGACTTTGTATGCTTTATTTGATTGACATTCAGCCCAGTCGGCACAATTTTGGTGATTTTCAGCTTGACTCCATTCTGTGTAGTGGAAACACAGTTTTTCCTATTAAATCTGACACATAAATGGTGTCCTCACTAGAAAACCAAAACCGAAAAGTGGTAAAGAGGTAAAATTAAATGTAAATGCACCTGGTGAAATCCTTCTGTCTCTATTGCTCTTTGCAAACTAATGTACGTAATTTATTACAATCACAATAATGTAACCTAAAAGTTAACTGTAACATCAAAAGACATCAGAAAACAATAATGAACAAGAACAGGAAAGAGCCTTATCTTAACTCATACAACAAAGATTTACTGTAACTTCAAAAGCATGATGATTAAACCTCAAGCATACTGCCAGGTGGTCAAACTCAACATCCTCTCAGATTGGACAAACCTAAAACTTAATTCTTCTTCAGTAAATTAACATGAAAACAAAAGATGATGGCTACGACAGCTCGAGACTCCATTGTTGATGAAGACAAGATGACAGTGCTACTTATCATTATCTTTTCTTACCATCCAGTGTGAGAGTGGCGGAGCAGGACACCCTGCCAGCGTTGTTGGTGGCCACGCAGGTGTACTCGCCCTCGTCCTCGGGGTAAACTCTGGAGATCTCCAGCTGACAGCTGTCGTCAAACTGAGACATCCTGAAGAAGTCTGACTGCTTGATCTCTTTCTCCTTGTGGAACCAGCTGATCTTCACATCTGGACAGAAGACAGAGGACAAAAGTGATTGTGATGGTAGGCTGGATTTTATGATGAATATGTACTGAAGTCCTCCATGTTATGGTTAAAATATAATTTTTTACTAAAATTTTCATTCTGATCGAATTGATGCAATCAGTTGATTCAACTGTGTAAATCAAAGTGAACAGGAGCAGGAAAGTTGTGTGTGGACAGATAAACAAGGAGCTGAGACTTATTTCAACTCTGGCTCAAAGCCAGTTCATCACTAATCTTTATGTAAGATCCAGTTTTCTTACCGTCTCCGCGGACTCTGCACTGGAAGCGAGCAGATTCTCCCTCGCGGGCTGAAGTGCTGGTAATGGGTGAGATGACGACTGGAGGAGCGACGGTAGCAGCAGAGTCTGGAGAAACCACTTCTGACACTACAACACGCACACACAAAATTGTGGTCATTTGAAATTTCTCCCCTGTCCATATTTTTCTGCCTTCCACAGATAGAACACCTTCTCTTACCTTCCACGTTGAGTGAAGCAGTGCTTGTGGCGGTGCCACAGTCATTCTTGGCCTCGCAGTTGTAGACGGCAGCATCCTCGGGGAATACTTCGATCAGCAGCAGCGAGTGCTCGTTACCGTCGTGGAGGAACTTGCATTTGAAGCCCGGAGACAGAGCCTGGGAGTTCTTGTACCAGAAGACCTGAGGCTGAGGAACGCCACTCACCTGCACTGAGAAGCGAGCGGGTTTACCAGCCTCCACTGACTGGGGCTCCATGTGGCGAATGATCTGAGGCGGCTCCGGGACTGAAAAGAGTGAAGAAAAATCTTAATTAAAGCCTTCATATAATCACTGTGGAAAATCGAATTTCATGTGATTATTTCCATCAGTCAATCTGCGTTAATAATCTTCCTGTTGGACTCACTATTGACTCGGAGGTGCATGGTGCTCCTGTTCTTGCCGGCAATGAAGGTGTACTCCCCGGCGTCACTCCTGTAGGTCTCAGAGATGGTGAGGCGGTGCAGCTTCCTGATGGTCACGTAGTTAAACCTCTCCTCCACCGAGAACTGGATCTCCACGCCGTTTCTCAACCAGCGACCCTCCACGTCGTCCTCATTCACCTCAAACTCGAAGGTGGCTCTGTGTTTCTCAAGAACCTACAAGAGAGGACGGCAGGATTTAGATTTAGAAACAGCCAATCAACTCTAAAACCTGCATATTGATCTTTTTGGCTGAAAATGAATGTCTGTCTCACCGTGATTTCCCGCTCGGCAGGTTCAGAGATCCTGATGTCTCGACCCTCCACAATCAGCTGGGCCTTGGAGACGCTGGATCCTGCCACCACAGAATACTGTCCAGCATCAGACATACGAACTGTCTGGATCATCAGACGGTGAACGTACTTCTCTGCTGTGACAGTGTACCTATGAACACGACACCAGAAATGACCCTCAGTTCTTATGTTACTTTTTAAAATGCTGCTGCTTAGTTAGTTCATTGAAGATGAAGTAATACCTCTCCTCAGACATGTCCAGCTCCTGACCGTCCTTCATCCACATCACCTGAATGTTTGGCTCAGAAACCTCACATTCAAAAATCGCCTTCTTCTTCTCTGTGATCTTTATGTCCTTGATTTTCTTGGTGAATTCAATCACACGAGCTGAAAGCAAAAGAAAAACAGTGCCGTGATCATTTCAAATAATTATCTAAATTTGAGAAATTATACATGAAAAAAACTGCTAATAAAAAGCACAAAGTATGTATGTGTGACTTCAGCAGTGTGTCAAACAGATAACAGATATTTTGGGCTTCAATCGCTTGTCCATCAAACCTGCCTGTCTGTTATCCAATTCATTTTTTAAGGCTTGTATAAGATGTCGTTCACAGTAAAGTGTCACTTTACCTTCGACGAACAGGTTTGCGGTGGTGGCTGCAGAGCCGGCCACAAACTGGTACTCTCCTCCGTCTCCAAAGTGAACATTTCGAATGGTGAGCGAGTGCGTGAGCTGCCGGCTGCGGACTTGACATCTTTCAGACGACTTGACCTCCACGCCATTCTTCAGCCATTTGTAGGTGATGCCCTCGTAGTTGACGGTGACCTCGAAGGTGATGGTGTCTCTCTCCTGAGCGTTCAGGTCCTTCAGCATGGAGGTGATCAGGACGGCTGGAGGCGACGGAGAACAGGTGGGGATGAAAAACTAAAATACTATAAACACGCTCGGTAAAATGTTCTTGTCATTAACATTTTCAAAGAATTTCTTCAAAATTGTGGTTGATTGCTCTTGTGGTTAAATTAATAATGAATTAATTAATGATGGTTATTTATTTTGTATCATCATCGTTTTAGTGTAATTTGACTGGATATAACCTGGAGGTTTTCTTACGGTTAACAGTGAGTGTTGCAGACACTCGGTCGTTCCCGCAGATGAAGGTGTACTCGGCAGAATCATCCCTGCTGGTGTTCATGATCTTCAGCTGGTGGAGTTTTCCCTGAACCACGATCCTGAACTTCTCGCTCATCTCGATCTCCACACCATCTTTCAGCCAGGTGGACGGCACGTTGAAGTGGGAAACTTCACACTCAAACGAGGCCACCTGCGTCTCTGGAATTGCCACGCTCTTCATGGGTTTGGTGACTCGCAGAGCTGCAACAGAAAAACGCAAAAGAAGCATTAAAAATCTAAACATTACCAATTCAGTTCTATTTCCAGTAATATTTTCCTTTTCTTATTCACACTTCAGAAATTGTGACAGAACATTTTTTTTAAATAAACGTTTGAAAAGTCGATTACGCTCTACTAAATGGTTTATTAAACAAATTGTTTGGATTATTATTAATATCCTAAACATTACGTACCCTCCACATTGAGTGTGGCGGTGCACTGCAGGTGTCCGACCACAGCGGTGTAGTCTCCTGCGTTGCTGCTGTCGACGTTCTGCAGGATCAGCTTGTGAGCTTTACGCTCCGACAGAATCTTACACTTGTCGCTGGACTTCAGCTCCACACCTTTAAACATCCACCTGACGGGGATGTTGTCGTGTGACAGGCTCATCTCAAAGGAGGCGGTGCCGTCCAACAGCGAGGTCACGTCCTTAATCTTCTTGATGATTTTGATTGCTGCAAACAAAGAAGCAAACACAGTTTAAAATATTGAAATGAAATAAAAGGGCATGAATTGAACCTTTACAATACATCAGTGATACTCACTCTCTACGTTGAGCCTGGCGTTGGCGGACAGTTTACCCAGTTTGAAAGAATAAACCGTCTCGTCCAGTGTGTTGCAGTTCTTGACCTTCAGTGTGTGGACCATGCCGTCGGTGGTGATCTCATACTTGTCGCTGTTTTGCAGATCCACGCCGTTCTTGATCCATTGGGCTCCTTTGACATTGGAGTGGGTGAGCTCCAGTGAGAACACCGCCTCCTGGGTCTCCGTCACAGTCTGGTTCCTCAGAGTCTTCTTGATCTTTACCGCTGTAGATGAACAAACATAGTGATTATTAATCGACTTTTAAAGGATCAAGTGTGGCTGATAACGTTCAGTCCTTCAGGTGGTATTAGAGGAAACATTTATGTGTCTTCCAGAGAGCAGGAAAGTGAGTCGTCTAGTATGGATTTAATTAATTTAATTAAATTTAATTTCACTTTCCAAAAAAGACACATTCTCTCATCGTGTGCTTTACACATTTTTCAGCGTTGTCCTGAGTTAAAACTTGTTCTGCTGATGACAACAATGTAAATATCAGGGTGTTGTAAATATTCACAGGAAATTGCCTGTAAATCTGACCAGTAACTGCCGTATTGTAATCCTGCATAACATCTTTAAATTGTCTTAGTATGTGTGTTGGGCAGCTTACCCTCAACCCTGAGGTTAGCAGTGGTCTTGGAGTTGGCCACCTGGTAGCTGTACTCTCCGACATCCTGGGGCCTGGTGATGACGATGATGAGGCGTCTGACGGCTCCCTTCACCTCGCTCACCACGTTCTCACTGAAGTCCACAGAATGACCCTCCTTCAGCCACTTGCCCTCAGCGTTGGCGTTGGCAACCTCACACTCAAGCTCAGCTGTCTGAGACTCCGCCACCGTCACGTCCTGCAGGGGCCGTGTGATGGCTCCACCTGGTGGCAGCACAAGGAAACACTGAGTGTTTAAACGTACTCACTTGACTCAACTCAATTATCTCTCATGGAGTTTAGACATACCGGAGACGGTGAGCTTGGCACTGGAAGTCTTTTCACCAGCGTGGAACATGTACTGGCCCTCCTCGTCTTTCATGGCATCAATGACTGTCAAAGAGTGGTTCTTGCCCTTGGACTCCATCTTGTATTTGGGTCCAGATTTGAGCTGCTGGTTCCTGAATGTCCAGACGGGGTCAATGCCGGGGTGGGAAACTTCAACGTTAAAGGTGACATTCTGGGACTCTGAGCACACTTTGTCCTCCATGTGCTTCACGATGTGCACCTCTGTAAAAAAACCACAACATGGTTAGAACCATAACAGTAATTGGGATTTAAAAACCAGATCCTGGGAAAACAAAAATTCTAGTCTCACTTTCGATAGTCAGGCTGCAGCTGGTGTCGACCTTGCCGACCACCAGTTTGTAGTGTCCTTCATCGGAGGCAAAGGTCCTGGCGAAGACCAGACGCTGCTTGGCTCCCTTGGCCACCATCTGGATTCTGTCGCTGGCTGTCAGCAGTTTGTCGTTGTGGTACCATTTGACTGAGCTGATGTCCTGAGCTGAGATCTTGGCCTCCAAAACAGCTTTGGTGCCTTCAATGGAGGATACGTCCTTCAGTGGCACCACAATGCCAATAGCTGTGAGGAAACACAATAAAATCGGTTAGGGTGTGTTCTAGTGATTGTTAGAGGCGAGTATCATAAATCTGATACTAATACTGACTTACTTTGAACATTTAGTTTGCCAGAGGTGGAGATGTCTTGGGCAGGAACCACAAAAGAGTAAGAAGCAGCGTCTTCTGTGCTGACATTTTCCAGCAGCAGCTTGTGAACCTGCTTGTCGATGACGATGTGGACACGGTCCGAAGCAGAGATGGCCTGGCCGCTCTTCATCCAGGTTCCCTCAACGTTCTCCTGGGAGAACCTGACCTCCAGCTGAGCGATGTCACCCTCACACACAGTGAGGTCGGTCAGTGGCTGCATCAAGGTCACAGGGCGCACTGAAGGTGGAGAAAACCACATTATTATGAGGAACTTGTGAATCAACATCAAACTTATTTGTGAAACCAGTGGCGACACCCAACTCTAATTATTACCAATTAGAACTCAGAGAATGAATAAATTCACACTAGACGCCTCTTGAGAAAACCAGAGAATACCGCTAATAGGAAACTCATGGATATAGTGGGCAAACCAGTGGCTTCCCATCACTGTAAAGTTACTTACGTTTCATCTTCAGTGAGGCACTGGTCCTCAGATCTCCACACACAAATGAATATTTCCCCTGGTCTTCTTTCCTGACATCCTTTACGGCCAGGCTGTGTCTGCCACGGCGGGAGGACATGATGTATTTACCGCTGGGAGAAAGCTCCTTATCTCCAAAGAACCAGCTGCCCTCAGCATCCTCACGAGAAAGCTCAACCTCAAACTCTCCAGCGTAGGTCTCTGGAACCTCAATGCTCTCCATGTGTTTGATGAGCTCCAGGGCAGCACCTGGATACAGAACGATATCAGAGAACCATTATCTACAAATCCATCCAAAGAAACCAGTAGTTGGAAAGATTCTGGGTGTTAAAATTACCTTCTACATGAAGCCTTGCGCTCGTGCTGATGCTCTCATCATCCACAACCACACAAGTGTATTCGGCATCGTCCTTCATTTCAATCACCAGCACAGACAGGAAGTGGACCTTTCTGTCAGAGTGCATCCTATATTTGTCTCCGGAGAAGATCTCCATGTTGTTCTTGAGCCATTTGACTTTGACGAAGGGTTCGTTGGTTTCACACTCAAAGGTCACCATGGTGTCCTTCTCATTGGCACTGGTGTCCTCAAGGTGTTGGGTAAAGTTAACTGTTGCCTTGGCTGCAATGAGAAAATACAAAGTGAGACTTGGAAATACATTAGGACATAAAAAGGAGCATATTACTGGAAATATTCTTTATAAAATTACTTTACCTTGCACAAGCAGGAAGGCGTGGCTTGAGGCCTCGCCAGCCACATTCATGGCTTTGACCATGATGCTAGCAGAGTCCTCGACTGTGACGTCTCTGATCACCAGTTCACACACATGATCCTCAGGCCAATACCAGTAAATGCGGTCAGACTTTTCCACTAGAATGCCATTCTTGAACCACTGGCACTCAGGTTCTGGTCTGCCGACGACTCTGACATGGAAACGGACCTCATCCATCGGAGACACTGTCTTGCTTGTGATGCGTTCCAGGATCTTGGGTGCTTCCATGCTGGGGGAGAGCTGGACCCTCTCTGGTTTGATTGTGGGGATGGTGACATTGCCCTGTTCCTCCAACCTCTTCCTCTCAGCTTCCTCTTTCTCTTTCAAATGATGAAGGAGCTCATCCTTAGTCTTCTTCAGCAGACCTTCATAAGACTCGTCCCTCTTGCGAGACTTGAATTCCACGGCAGAGATGGACTCGTAGAAACCTTCCTCTGTCCTACGCTTGAACTTGCTCTTCAGTTCATCTGTCTCCTCTGAGGTTTTCTCGTGAACAATTCTCTGTGCCTTACGCAGCTTAACAACTTCCCTTTCCTCCGAGCCCTCACGAGGTCGGTCGGTCTTCACAACATCAAATCCGACTCTGCCAGACTCATGTGCTGCCTCTGCAGTCTTCGATTCTGGGGCACGACGCAGTACAGATCTAAAGTCCTCCTTCTGCTGGATCTCCAGCTTCACAGTGTGCTCAGTTGTGCCTAGAGGGTTGTCTGCAACCACCCTGACCTCTCCTGAGTCATAGGACTTGACGTCGACAATCTCAAGGTAGTAAATACCATCATAACGAAGTCTGTATCTCTTGCTCTTGCGGATAAGTTGTCCGTTGAGGTACCAGTTAACCTTTGGTGCTGGATAACCGGTCACTCTGCAACGGAATCGTGCAATTTCACCTTCTAGGACTCTGGCTGGTTCGGGAACTAGGACAATGTCAGGTTTGGTCTTCTCATACTCGTCGTCGGTGCTGACTCCTGCAGGTCCCCCCTCGTGAGCGATTCGCTCAATCTCTTCCATTCTGTGCGGTGCCCTCCTGCCTTCAGGAAGCTGCGATTCCTCAATGAGGCCTTTCTCATCCTTGACAATCAGGGTGGCTGAAGTCTGGTCGACTCCAAACTTGTTCGAGGCTCTGCAAGTGACAACGCCACTGTCTCTGGCATAAGCGGCTTCATAATCAAGACTGCAGTATCCAAATTCATTGACCATGCGCAACCTGTTTGCAGCAGCCAGAGGTTTGCCGTCATGCAGCCACTCCACTACCATGGTGGGGTCACCGATAGGGGTCAGTCTGCACTCGAAATGAGCCGGACCGAAGCGCTTCATTCTGATAGATGTCAGCTTCTTCTTGAACTGTGGTTTCTGCTGCTTTTCTTTGTCGTAAAGGTCACCCTCCTCCCACTGCTCCTGACCATATCGCATATGAAGAGGCTCCAGCTCAGGAGCTGCGATCTCTTTGGCTTTGTAGGTTCCTTTGGTGATGATGAGCTTCCTCTCAGCTTGAGGAGCGGTGAAGTCCACCTCCACATTGACTCTGCAGCGAGTGGTGTCTCTGCCAGCCTTGTTAATGGCTGTAGCAGTGTACCAGGCACTGTCTGAGCCGGCTGCTGAGGGAAGCTGGAATTTGGCCTCTCCTCTGGTTCCTTCAATCCTGAAATACGTAACCATTCAGATATATTGATCAGAACATTTTCATCAACTACTCTAAGTTTTAAATACCTGAGTCAAAATATTAGAAAATCTTTCATAGTCAAAAATAAAAGATACATACTTGATTTGTGGGTGCTTTTGTGGGGTGATAATGTCACTGTTTTTTAGCCAGACGATATCAGGCAGGGGGTTTCCAATGGCTTTGACCGCCAACTCAACCAGAGTGCCTTGTTTTACAGTGATGTTCTTCAGCTTCTCAACAAACTGAGGACGTGCAAGGCTTTCTCTAGCTGTGGGTGGTGAAACACAACAGAACGAAACAGCATTTAATAATAAAATCATTTGTGAAGCTCCAAGAGTTACCTGGTGAATGCAATGATATACACACACATTTAACAGATCATCCCACAGAGTCTGACACGAGCTTACCATCAACAGTAAGATTCACAGACACAGAGGTGCGTCCAGCTCTGTTCTGAGCAACAACAGTCCACTCTCCGGAGTCTTTTGGCATGGCTGGGACGATGATCAGGGACTGGATACCATCCTCTTTAATCACTATCTTGTGGGTGTAGTCGTTGATCACTTGTTGTCCTTAAAAAAATATTAAATAATTTAACAACTGGCCAACACATCAGATAAAAGGTGCATCCCTTAGGATTTGTCTTGTTTGTCTTACCATTGTGGAACCAGTATGTTTCCGGCATAGGTCTGCCGACAACCTTTAAGTCAAATCTGGCAGTTTGCCCCTCAGAGCACTTTATTGAGGAAGGCTTCATGACAAACACGGGTTTGTAGAGTCTTTCCAGCTGAGCCTCATCAGTATCATCAAGCCTGCGGGCAGGAGAGCGTCCAGGAGAACGGCTGGAGGAACGGCCAGGTGAGCGGCTGATGGAACGAGGAGATGTGGATCTGAAGGAGGAAGAGAGTAGTCAGTATCAAGGTGGTAAAGTAACTGAGGAGACCTACAGTAACTTCTCCATAATCAGTTAATATTACAAATCAAGCAGTCGTAAAGCAGCAACAGCATTGTAATTAATTGTTTTTCTGGCCACTTGGGAACTGCTTTTGGGTCTCGACCAACTCCTGTGGGAAGTATCAGACTCCATAGCTGCTAAAACGTCACTACATTCACTACATAACTAGCTAGTCGCTAATGTCTGATTATTTTTTATTTTATCTTTCGCTCTGACACAAAAGCAAAGCTGTGGGAGTGAATAGGGTAAACCAAAACAGGAAAGTTAAAGGAGGTAAAATCAAAACAATGAGCTGGACTTGTGGCCTACGTTGGAGAACTTCTGATGCTTTTGATTGAGCGAATGCCAATATTCCTCAAATCTGAGAACAATAAACCGTACCTGATCCTCTGCATCGGTGGCTGTGGCTGTGGCGTGTATCTCTGAGGTGTCACAGCTCCAGATGGCTCGATGTAAAGCTTTCCAGAGCTGACAACATTTCCCTTCATGTTAGATGCAAAGGCCGTATACACGCCCTCATCCTCTGGCAGCACCACAGGCAGACGAAGACTGGCTCGTCCATCCTGCAGAACCTCCATCTGGTAACGGCCACCAGCTCTGATGCGCTGGCCGTCTTTGTACCAAGCAATCTGACAGAAGACAGAGGATAGCACGACACGCCAGTTTAGTGTTTAGCTGACTTGAGTAAAGGTATCTTCCCTGATACAGAAAGAAACTTCTGGACTAACTATCAAAAGCTTTCTGGTAAGATTTTGAGTTCTGTACCTTTGGCAGTGGCGTTCCACTCATCTTGCAGTGGAAAGTGACGCCCATTCCATCCATAATCCTGTAGTTTTTGACCGGTGTTTCAAAGACCGGCTGCACCGCCTCACCCTCTGCTACAGTCACCATCAGCTCTCCATCCTCTGTCACCAGCTCTCTGTAAGTAATCCTCATGATACGGAGCTCAATCTCCTGGATGATCCTCTCTTCAAAGGCCGAAACAAGAAACTCCTGCAAGAAAAGTTAGTTATGTTTAACATTAAAGACCAGCTGGGGATTACTAACACTTCTGTATGATCTTAGTATCACAGAACTATGGAAGTACCGTTTCTGAGACAAAGCTCATGGGGGTTGTCACCCTCCTCTGTTCCATTTCATATTGACTCACAACCACAGAGGGCTCCTGAATCACTGTCGTCGTCACTTCAGTTTTATATGTCACGTCATGCTGCTTCATATAGGCTTCATATTCCTCTGTAAACACATAACATATATACTGTGAGCCACTGGACCAACAAAGTTTTCCTCAGTGCATTCAAATGATTTTCTAAACAAAAGTCAGACACGAAATGATAAACATCACTGGACAGAGAAACAAAAGGATGCTGATACCTTCCTCCAGCAGGTTGGCGGAGGCTGAGGCTTCTCCATGTGGATTCTTGATGAAGATGGCGTATTCTCCAGCATCATCAGCAAAGGTCATAGAGATCTCCAGTTTACATTCTCCAGTCTCCTTCTTGTAGGAAACTTTATATCTGTTGACAAAAACAAAAGCAATATTTGTGATCTGTAAACACAGGGACATGCTCCTGGGAAATTGGGGGGACTGGAAGCAGCTTATGAAAAGGTTTTGAAATTCATCCAATAACTGGATAAGAGAAACTCATAGGAGGTTTGTACCTGTATCCAGTAGTGAGTGGCACACCACTCTTCTTCCAGATGATGTGAGGTTTAGGGTTTCCTCCAATCTGGCATTCAAAGAAGACACTTCCTCCCTCCACCAGCTTCTGAGCGGTCGGTTTCTTGATGAAGAAGGGAGCAGCAGACTCTCCTGTAGTCACCTCTGTCACCATCTGCTCTTTTGTCTGGATGGAAACACTGAAAGGAACCAACAGCTCGATCAAACACTGCAGCTGTGGAAACTGATTAGGGCGATTGGTTACCAATAAATCAGACTTTAACTCACGTTTTCTCTTGAGTCATTCCAATTTCAGTTACAGCTGTGGTTTCCTCTCTGCTCTCAATTTCTTCTGACACTGCAAGAGAGTAAGTTGAATGTCAGAACAATGATATAAATCTAAATTGAGTGGCCAAATTAAGCCTAAAAGACGGGTAAATTAATTGTTTATCTTATCCGTTTGTCTTGATTCACATCTTTATTTTTGTAGTAAGACTCGAAAGGCCTTTGTTTTTTAATCCATCACCGTTACCTTTGACAAGCAGGTAGCAGGAGGTGCTGACGGTTCCAGCCTCGCTGGTGGCGGTGCAGCTGAAGCGGCCGCTGTCCTCAGCGAACGCCTCGCGGATCACCATCCGTGCGAAATCCGCTTTTGTAGGTGATCTGGAAGTCAATGGAGCTCTCGATCTGGTAGTCCTCTCTGAACCACATGATGCCGGGAGTGGGGTGGCCACTGATCTGACACTCCAGTGTCACTGACTCACCCTCGGTCACTGTCACGTTCTTCAGGCCCTAAACAGGAAATAAAAAGGACACTTCTAACTTCACTGTGAAGTAACTGCTTTGAAACTGGACCCACTGGGTGTGTACATGTGTTAACTGCTCACTAGTTTTGAACAGATGAATTCTGGGCTGCAGCTAAGAATGTTATTTTCTTGATAAACTGATTCATCGTTTGGTCTTTCATATAATATCATATAATAGTGAAACATCACAATTTTAATGATAAACATTTCCAATAGCTCAATGTGGTGCCTTCAAATTATTTGTTTTGTCCAACAAATGCACAGCTACTCCACTTACAATAACATAAGTGCACGAGAAAAGAAAAATTTCTGCTGATGTTTGTTCAAGTTTTTTAATTAGTCGTTTGGTGCCATAAAATGTGTTGAAACGTCACTATTTACAGCTGGGGTTAACAATACAGCTGCTCCACTGCCTAACCACAGTCACCAACACAAGATGGCAGCACTTGTATTTGAGATATTTCAACTTCATTTTTGTACAGTTGGAAGAAGTGGAGGCGTATCATCCAACACACTTTAAATCCACACACATCTCATGTGTAATTCATAGTGGACATGGACATGAGAAGTACTCACAGCAATAAGAGTTGGAGGAACAACCGGCTCCTGAGCTCTTGTGGGCACAGCAACCGCCTCCTGAGGAAAAATAACAACACGAGTCAAACCTCATCAAAGACAGAAAACAAGGTGTTTTCTCAGCGGTTTCTGTGAGGATGGAGGGGTGGAAGCCAGTTACAACAGATAAAAACCCTGCAGAGAAGACAGAGAGATGAAGCTCAACAGGTGAAGACAGGAAGAAGAAGAACAGGAGGAAGAGGATTCTTCATGAGGCAGATGAATGGTAGCGTGTGATTGGCTGAAGAGGGGGAGCGCAGGTGAGAGTCCACACAGGGTTAAATCAGGGAAAGTGAAGGGAGGACTACAGCGAAGAGTTCGAACCAACCTGAGGTTCCCAGTCCTCAAACTCCTCCTCACTCACTGCGTAAGCTCCGCCCGCCTGTAACTCAAACTGACTCTGATATCTGACGTCTTTGAACGGTGGCGGGAGGGGCTCAGGTGTCACTCGCACCTCCACCGCCGCTCTGCGGGACGGACTTGGAGACTTGACGGGCTTGATGATCTTTCTGGTAGTGTGGGGGGATCTTAACTCTTTGTGCAGAGTAGCGATAGCAGAGCCAGCGATGGACACCTGACCGAGCCAATGAGAACAGCGTTAAGAATCAAAAACAAACGTCCAGGTTCATCTGAGGATTAGTGACCGGAAACAACGGGGAGCAGAATTCTTAGTGAAAGAAGGAGTTCATTTTCCCATCACTGCTGATGCTGTGGTAGACTCCAAAGAGAAAAAGTGATGTAATAGTTTAGGATGGGTGAAACGGTGAGGAGAAACTCAAAGTGAATCACACCACATAACAAACCAGTGGAGGGTGTGTTAAGATGTGCGTGTGTTAAAGATGAAATGGAGGATTTTGGGTGACGACGGGCCTGCAGCTCCTCTTCTTACCTCGTGGCTAGTTTCATGTTTAGGGACGGAAACTTTAGAAACTGTGAAATGTGGAACTGGGGACGGGGCGACACCAGTGTCCACATGGGTTTGGAGTTCTGTTGTTCTCTGAATCTGGAGTAACCAACAGAGTTTATTGAGCTGGTAAGAAAACTGAGACTCTATTGTCAGATATCATATCGATTATGAATTCAGTAAACTCCTCCGACCTGTGAGACCTGGACTGTGTGCTGCTCTGAGCTCACAGTTACAGCAGCTGTCGGTTCAGCAGGAGGTGTTTTTGTCACAACAACATGTTTCTCTGCAGCCATTTCTCTGCCCTGCTGCTTTATCTCCACCTCTAAAGCCTCCTCCTCTTCAGCTACACCGCCCTCCCCATGCACAGGCAGGCGGACACGAGCGAGGTCAACGGCGGCCATCACTGTGGCCACCGCCTCAGCTTTTTTCCCTCCCTCAGCCTGGAGACACAAGAAGTAGCACTTAGATCTCAGGTCATCCATATAAGGAGTGCTGACAGGGAGGAACTCGACAAAGGCTGGAAAAATACTTCTATATATGTAGAAGCATAAAAGAATATTCAAACAGAAACATTCATCATCACTGAATCACTGAATCCATGCATCATACAGTTTACTCTCGTTAGTGTGAAGCGAAGAAAAGATGGACTTCATCATTAAAAGCAAAACAGACAATGGAAGAAAAAAAGGGAGCTGTTCAGCGATGGCGGGTCCACTAAAAGTAAAGAAATCAAACATCCAAATCTCCCATCTTGTCATATTTACACACAGTGGTGTGCAGAGTTTTATGAATGTAGCTTCTGGTTTTAAGTGTTGCGCATGTATTATGTGCAAAAACTGAAAATATGAATGAAAACAGAGTGAACTTTCCTTATTGTGGGGAGATTCAGCTCAAAATGTGGTGTCCCACAAGGCCCTATAGTTGGCCCATTTTAATTTAGCTTAAATATGCTACAACTTGACAATATTTCCTTATTTCTATCATTGTTATGCCGATAACACCTAATTGTATGCTTCATTTAATCCTGTCTGTAAATCTTGGCATCCTTCACTGCCGCCTTGCATGTTTTAAAGCCTTTAAAAACCCAATTCTGTACATTTTCGCAACTTATTACCTCAAATGTAATGTGTTGTTTTCTATGTATTTTGTGGCAAAATTTAGGCTGGGAGTGGAGTTTTAAAGCTTGACATCAAGGGCAAGTTGGCGCTGTTACAATGAAAATGGTTCATCCTCTGGGGAGCAGGACTGTGCTCAGTCTAAGCAACAATAGGAAAGTGACTGAAGTGGGAAAAAAAGAGTAAACAAAGAAGAAAAAATGAAAAAAGATGAATGAAGGGACAGTCTGAAGAGCTGGTGGTGTGATGGAAGCAGTTGGGGTTGGGGACAGTTGGGGGTCTACCTGCTCTCTGGACTCAGGTGGCCCCCGGCTACGAGCCTGATCCACAGCTGCCACCACTGTAGCCACAGCCTCGCTCTTATCGTCCTGGGAAACATGCTCTACCTGACCATTCACAGCACATCAGCACATCAGCATATGTTCAATCTGCCACCGACACATAGGCAGAGCTGGACCAAGGCACTGTGTCACCTCGGAACACTCAGTTAGTTCAATCATAGCTTATTGTACATGTAATGTTGACTTCAGTCGGCTGCCACATTCATGTTCACACTCCAGACAACTGCACTATGACTGTGGCTTTCTTACTTCTTCGAATGAGTCTGAATGATTTGCTGGTTAAACAAACTTTGCATGCAGCTTCACACTATCTTTTCCATCCTCACCTCTCTGGTGGCGGTGACCTGCTGCTCCCAGTGCTTCTCCATATGTAGCTGGGTGGCGCTACTTACACTGGTCATGCTGCTCATAGTGGTGTAGCTGGCTTCAGCCACATAGTCTCCCTGCTTCCAGGGGGGCAAAACCTCTGCAGAGCCAGATATCTGCAAGAGGGGGACAGCATGATGGTGGTGGTTACTATAACCTGATAGACCTGGAACAGAAGTTCTGAGGTCTGTGTTTTTGGTGAGTGTGGAATCTTAAAAAGCTAAACTTTGTGTTCTCACCTGTTTCCTGGTCAGTGAAGGAGACTTGACTGGTCTGATGGGAGAGACAGACACTCTGGTGGAGGGAGAAACAGGTCTGCAGACAACAACGATGTTGATTACAATGTGGTCACATCCATTTTTAATTTCTAAAATCACTGCTTCATCATTTCTGTCACTTCTGTATCATCTGTAGAATTCACCAGTGGCAGTAGCCATACCTGACAGGTTGGGGCGTCGGCCCTTTCACGTGTCTGACAGGTGAAGGCGACTGCTGGCGTCCTCCTGACACTTTGGACACGAAGGACGGTGGGGACTTGGAGGTGGGCTTCGGGGGAACCCGCGGAGGGGTTTTGTGAGCCATATGTTGAGTCATCATTCCTCCTTCTACATGCATCTCCATCATGGTGGCGGCTTGGAAACTGGCCTCCACCTTCTGCGGAGGAAAAAAATAAATAAAAATGACTTCAGGAAAATTCACCACCACTATATTTAACATCTGTATTTATAATCTATGCAGAAAATTCTCAGCCCCAAATATTAGAATGTGTAACGTGAAACAGATCCAACAGCAGGAAGATAATGACTGAATTTGACTTTTTAAGGGAACTGTGAACGGAAACAATTACACAATGAATAACATTTCTATATTTTGATGTTGAGTCTCACTGACTTATCTGGATAACCTTGTGAGAACAGTTCATCTTACATGAGTTTCAGATTTTGAAGGGCTCTAGGTTTAACTTAACGTTAACCAGATAACTCTGTAAAACTGCTTCTTGGACAGACGCAGCTTGTTTTCAGTATGTCTCACCCTCTGAACTCTGGTCTGGGAAGTCGCCATCTGGGATGTGGACACAATAGTCTTGCTTTTCTTCATAGGTACAGCTTCCTCACCTGCAGCAAAGACACATAGATTTAGATCTTGACAGGAAAAACAGCTACTACACCTCGATTACTCATGTTTTCTGATGCTGTTAAAGATGTTTCTTATAAAAACATTTTTCTCATTCTCCATTTCTTGATTATGTCTGTCAATAAACAGTAGTTTAGTTCACATACAATTCATAATGTTTGAGGGTCTCACCTTGAACCAGCAGTTCAGCGGTGGAGGTGGCCCGTCCGCTGCTGTTTGTTGCGGTCGCTGAATATGTCCCAGAATCCTCTGGGAAAGCCTCGGCGATCAGCAGACTGTACAGGTCTCCCTCCTGGAGGATCCTGAAGTCGGCTGAGCTCTGGATCTCAGCTCCCTCTCTGTAGAACTTCACCACAGGTGTTGGGATTCCTGTGACTTTAACGTCCAGCCTCACCTGGCTGCCCTGTCTCACTGTGGAGCTCTGCAGTCTCTGAAGGAAGTTTGGAGGCGCCGTCTCCGCTGCAGGGACAGAGAACATGTCTTGTTACCCTGATTTTAATGAACGCTCTTTGTCACATATTTCTGCTGATTTATTATAAACTAGTTGACATGTGGAGTTTTGTAACTGCGGACTCAGACATGAGCTCTTTACTGGTTCAAGTTGTCCACTCAATAAACTTGAGATTCCTCTTAAGGAAAGCTATGCTGCAACAGCTGCATCTATATCTGTTTTATCACTGGATTAAGTAACAGGCCACACCCCTCAGCTGAGAGCAGGGTAAATTTAGACTCTAAGGCGCAGAAAGACAATCACGCTGATCTCAGAGACAAATGTTTAACTTTTACCTGTCGGGACGGTTTGTTTATTCTATAATACTTGTGATACGTTTTAAAAAGAAGATGGGTGGATTTGGACCTGGTAGAGCCGAGCAATAACCTGGCCATTAGCGGCCCACAGTGAGAGGTCTCACCTGTAACAAGGAGTTCAGCGGTGCTCGTGGCTTGTCCAGCACCATTGGTAGCTCTGACGGAAAATCTTCCGCTGTGTGCGGCGGTCACAGCGGGGATTCTCAGAACAGCGCGGCCATCGCTGAACGAGATCTGAATGCCGGGCAAAGCGGCGGTGGAAAGAACCTGGCCATCACGAAACCAGCTCACCTCAGGAACTGGAGAACCTAGAGAGGAGAAAAGAACCGCACCAGTCAGAGAGCCCACAGATCTTTATATATCTGATGTGATATTCCAACATTTGTCCAGAAATTCTCCTGCCTGCCATCATCCTCAGGGCCAAACTCTGTCACAGAATCAAATCCAGAACACATTCAGCCTAGCTTAGCACAAAGACTGGAAGCAGTGGGTAACTGCTAATCAATATGCTAGCTGACTGTTGCTACAATAACCCAACACTACATCCAGCATTGATTATGCTGTTATGCAGCTACACACATTAGCAGTTTCCCCTGATTCCATTCTGCAGGCCAAGCAACAGACCTTAGAGTAGTTGAATCTAATCTAAATTGATATCAATCTTTTCATTTGATTCTGAAGACAGAGCAGATAAGTGTTTCAAGGAGAACAAGGTTTCACTAAACATTTAATAACAATCACTTTGACACCTTTAATTAACCCATGAGCTAATCCTAGCTTTAGCATGCATCAAATCAAATAAACTTTTAGTTATAAAAACATTAAATTTAAAAACTAACAGGGTAAGAATTTAAAGCTTACTTTATTTTGTGGCTCTACTCTATAAACAGTGTCATAATTGTTTTAGAACAAAAAAAGTGCATCAAAAACAGGTTAGGAAATTAAATTTGACATCTGAATTGTGAGTCAGGAAGCTTCTTACCACTAACTTGAGCCTCGAACGTCGCGGCACTACCCTCAAGTGCCACGACGCTCTGCAGCGGCTGTGTGAATGTTGGCGCCTGTGTTGACATGTTGGTTGGCACCCTGCAGACAAGACGGAGACGGTTAAATAAATGGTCAGAACAAAACACAAAAACCTGAGAACAAGAGCAGCAAAGACCTTCAACTCAGAAAGGAAAAAATATACTGTACAGTAACTCCACAACAAGTTTTATTTCTCAAGCTGCACCAAAGGAAACCACACATTGATCACATGGCCAGTTTTTCACATTTCCATGTCCAGAAAACAATTCTGTTCTGACAGAAATCATCATCATATCACTACTTGTTTCCTTCGATCTGGAGCCAGTTTCAGTTTCTTTACTTTAGGGTATCCAATACAATAAAAAATGTTTTCGTAGCAGCTGAAATGTGTCTGTACTGGGTTGGACAAGGACGGAAAAACTGGCACCAAATGTCCGATCAGCCTCTAAATCTTGTTGACTGATCTCTGATTGCCTCCACGAGTTTAGCATCAAACTCCTCTTACACAGAAAGTAATCGACATATCAAACAAGAAGATCAAACTCGCTGCAGCAGAGCCAGAGATATTTATTTCAC
Organism: Diplodus puntazzo; assembly: GCA_963678695.2. Taxonomy (NCBI): domain Eukaryota; kingdom Metazoa; phylum Chordata; class Actinopteri; order Spariformes; family Sparidae; genus Diplodus; species Diplodus puntazzo. The sequence continues at coordinate 33,417,930 of OZ023164.1, read as the reverse complement.
ACATTCCTCCTTGTCACAACCTGGTGCCTACATTACCCACAGTGCAACTCAACCTCCAACAGCTGGAGTCATTTATGAGACTTCCCTCAGCTCCCTCTGGAGACACAAAAGGCTTTATAGCCTCGTGAAGGCTGCTGTCCAACACCTTCACACGTTTGTGGAGCTCATCTTCACATAAAACTCTGACAAACAGTTTGTTGCTGTGTGTGTTTCAACATTTAACAACTTCTTTTGCTAGATGAAACAAAAAAAAGAAAATCAGTTTTGTTTCTCTAAGTAAGATATTGAATGTGCAGTTTTAGAATCTGCCTTGAAACTCAGGTATCATAGTGACACTAGTGTCAAACGTTTTCAAACAGCTGATCTTTCTCAGGTTTTATTAGCAACATTTTAATATCTATAAAAATCCAACATGTCAAAGTTTGTGGCAGATTGAACGATCATGTCCAGGAATTATATCCACCGACGTCCCAACTGTAATCAGGAAGGACACGAGAATTAATTATCTTCTACTGAGTCAGAGTGACAAATCTAAATCATATTAAAAAAAAGACTAACCATACTCTGAACTGGTCTCAGTAGAAAAAGAATTTTAAGCAGCGGCTGTCGAGAAGAAATCGGATCAGTCTGAAATCAAGACGATTCTCTCCTCTTAAAAGAGCTTGACAAGGAATATGAGACTTTCCTGAGTCTTAACCAAGTTTTATTTTCTTTAATTTCACAAAACCTTAACCACCACAGAACAGAACGTTTAAAATTTGTTGTAAACTAGGCTCAATAATTCGTCCTAAACAATGAACCACGGAGAGTATTTTTGTGACTTGTTCAGTCAGTTTATGTTTGTGTCTATCTTACAGAGTCTTATGCTGTATAATGTCATGTGAATAATAAAAAATGTATTTGGTACTAATGAAAATGTGTTCACAGAAGAGAGAAACAAAAACCGTCATGCACTGAAAGCTGGAAATGACCTAAAGTCTTTCTGTCGTTTCTGCCCATCTCGATTTGTTTTGACAAACTGCCTGTAAATCCGCTTTATTTCAGAACTTCTTTCATTCAATTATAGAAAAAGAGTTTTGTAGAAACTAAATAAGGAATTGAGAATAATTAATTGGTGTCAGTACGAAGTACTTTATATCATCACAGATACTGTTCACTGGTGATGTATATCTATTTTATAAAATCTATAAATATTACACATTTTAAGAACAAACTTTTTTAAAAGTCTAAAACATGTGTAAAGACCATAAAACTGAAGGAGCTGCGATGTCGTGCTGTGTCTGCTGACAGCGAGACTCTGGGTGATGAAGCTGCAGCAGCTCAGATCGTCGGTTTGATCCCTCTGGGTTTATTTTTAGGAGTCCGTCCCTGGACCTGATCCAGGCTCCACGGGGTCTGGCTGATAAACCACCAGAGGATCCACCGCAGAGCTCAGAGCAGACTAGAACACCTGTTTAACCCGCACCGGGAACTGGTTTTCAGTTTCAACTCCAGTTCAGTTTCAGGTCGTCTTCACGGAGAACTTTAGTTCCAGTTTGTTTAGACTGAAAAGCCTGAAAAATTACAAAAGCAAATCTAATTTATTCTATTTTGCTTTGTAATTTATATCTCAAATTTGTTTTTTAATAAGATTTTAATCTTACCAGCTTATAATCAACAAGGTTTGTGCTGCAAAATAAATAAATTACAATGTTTAAAAAGGCAATAACAATAACAAAGTCAATATTGACTCATACATTTCTGAATGTACGATTTGTTGAGCAGCTCATGCTAACTAAAGATTCTCCTCTGCTGAAGTGTCCATGAGCAACACTTCTGTCCAGCCACTCCTCTTTGGTCACAAAAAAAAGCTTTTGCAGATTTATTATTTTCATGTGTGTTTTTATGTGTTTGCATTTTGTGTTTCTTTGAAAGAGGGCAGAAGAAACAGACAAATATCAAACCAGGTTGAAATCTGTCACTTAAACAAAAGTTGTAAGATTTCTCAGCTTATCTATTCTCAATTAATCTAGTCATAAAATACAGATTTTGACGAACTGAACCAGCACATTTTTAGAATTGTGCGGATGTTAAATTTGAACAAATGATTCAACTTTTGTTTGATTGAAAACAGAATGTGAAATACGAGGGAGGGCTGACTGAAAACATGTTCACGACTCCTCCGATCCTGAACAAATTTAAATCAGATCCATCATCACTGAACGGTTCCGCTGGAGTCTCTGTTGGGTCGGAGGAGGGGAGCATCACAGTGATGTCACAGGATACATTTTACTGGCTCTGATTGGCCCGAGATGAACCTGTTCTGGCCTGGATGGCCCTGCTCTGACCTACTTGGATTATTCTGACTGGGCTGGGTTAACTTTGATTCATCCAAGTTGGCCGTGAATGAAGCTGTTTGGCTCCATTTGGCCCTGATGGTCCCGGTTTTTATATAGGTGGCTCTAGTAAGACTTTATTGGCCCCAGCTGGTCCCTGGTTGGCTCTGACCAGAACCTTTCAGCAGAGAGAGTTTACTCTAATGGACCATTAACTATGACCCGACACACAGCAAACTTCTTTATCTCTGCACTCATGCAGTTAAATCGGCTGCTCAGAACTTCCTGTAAATATCTGAGGTCTGAATTCTGATCTGGCTTTGGTTCTGATTGGCCGTAGTTTCCTGTTTGGATCTGACTGGCTGTGATTGGCTAACAGCTGCTGCTGTTTGCCAATCACAGCACTTCAAATTGTCAGCACACAAACCATCTTGTTCATCTTGATCTCTGCTCAAATCGTCACTGTGTAAGTATTTTAACTGAAAATCACTGCAACATTAAAAAAGTTCTAAAATCATGATAATTTTAATTGAATGATTTACTTATTTAGTAATTATTTTCTAAGTAGTTTTAAAGGACTTCAACAACCGTTTTGTTACAAACTCTTAACTCGCATCTTAATGTAAACAATAAAATTAAAAGTCCTATAGTTCCTATAGTTCCTATAGTTTTAATTATTTACCCACTAATAATAATCATCAATTTTAAAGATAATTTAGAGGGAATCATTAAGTAAATAATAATAATAACATATTGTATGAACGTAGTTTAAATGGATTATGTGAAAATTCAAGGCTTCACACTTAATTTAATGAATGCTGATTAAGTTATTTAATGAGCTTTTGAATATGAGATTATTTTTAAGATTATTATTATTTTCAGATTCGATCACATGAAAATCCTTTTTCATTAGCTTTGATTTCGATGGAGCTGTTTGTTGTGTTTTCAGCTTCACACTGAGGATTTATTTAACAGATTTTAACCAAAAAGAAACAAACTAAAAATACATTTTCATCTTTTCATTAAGGTCAAACAGTATAATTCAGCATTTAAATAGATTTGTTTTTCTGTTTCGAAGCCGTCTAAGTTTGAAGTTTACCTTGTTTGAATTCATGCATTTAGATTTTCTCTCCATCACTTTAATATATATAAAACTTATAAATCAGAGAAATCAGATTTATGTTACAGTGTGTGGAGAGATAATCAGGTTCCTGCAGCAGTTTAAATCCGTTTCTGTGAACTCGACTTAGATCAGATCTGGTTTCAGCTAAACTTAATCTGATGACTCGACTGCGTGTTGATGAAGTGAGTGTAACGCTGCCAGCTGGACGTCTGACGCTCAACAGTCATCTCGACTTATTAAAAGATTCATCAGCCAACGTGTTTATAACAAGTCAAGAAAGTTTTTATTACAGTAAACGGTACTTTAATCTTCTCTGCATTTCATTTCTGTGCTGCATTCATCTGTCAGCTGGAGCTACTCAGCATGTTTGTTTATCAAAATCACACCATTAACTTATTAAATATGATGAATTATTGTTGATTTACTTTGCTATCAGCTAGATTCTCTCCAGCTTAACTTAAACATTAAAATGCTGCCTACTCAATAGCAGTAATAATAATCAAACACACATTAAAAGAGGTTGTTCTTGTGAATACTTTAACTTTTCATATCTTAATTATTAGTATTCTATTTTAATGATTTGAGCTCTACCTAATTATAACACAAGACTGAAGCTCAGAATGGAGAACTGTTGCACTGTGATATAAAACTTCTACTTCAGCAAAAGATCTTTTTTTTCTGGGTTTTTAATGAGAAACTCATTTTTAAATCAACCGTTTGTCGTGTCTTTATTCAGCTGTTCTGTTCTGATAGTTCTGACTATACTGAGAACAATATATAACATTTCATGTCACTATCTGCTGTTTGTGCTGTGTCATTTTGGTTTGTATTACATGCAGATACAGAATGAAAACTAAACTTTTTGTCTCTTTCCTCCTGTTCTACTCTACATCTTCTTTCAAAAGACAGAAAAGAAATTAAATGTTTTAATAAAAACCCATCACACACATTTGAATAAAAACATATCATTCACATTAACTGTCTGCTGAATGTTGAGGATTTGACTCAGCGTCAAACCTCATTTACTCAGTCGATCACATACAAATCGACTTTCAATCGAAGCATCAGCTCAAACTAGCCGATCAGGTCACCGTATGTTCATCATCATTATTCAGTATTCCTCACACGATGACCATTTATTCCTGGAGACGAATCAGCGTCTCACACAGATCTTTTATATTCAGTTTCAGCACCTTAAAATCAGGTTAAAGCTGCAGCATATAACCCCCGACACCTCACGTTAAATAAAACTAAAAATAATGAGCCCTGAGGACCGACCAACAGCTGTTCACTCTCCTCCAAAATAAAAGCCTCTCTGATGTGTCCCTGCTGTCAGTCAGACACTTCCTCCCCACGCAGCTCTGTGTAATGTAACGAGGGGGGTTTATCTAACACAGGACACCAACCACTAAAAATAACAGCACCCCCCGCAGTACCCCCACCACCACACCTCTGTTTGATTGACAGCCACCATGTGGCACATAGCTGGAGGAGCAACTGATAGCCCTGCTGCTGATTCCCTTAAAAAGCCATCAGCCGCCCAGCTGAGAGTCCAGTCTGATGCTATCAGGGCTATTCTGGGACGTCCCATTATAACCTTCAACGTGAAAAACCAGCAAAAAGCATTCAATGTGTCAGTGTCACTTCCTGAAAAGTGACTAGAAAATGAATGGAGTCTGGTCTAGAAGACAAATGTCTGGGTGTTAAAGTGTGAATCCAGCAGCCGTCAGTCAGCTGCTGCTCGTCAATCACAACGCTCTGGAAAACTTTAAAGACACTTACTTGTGTGCACAAGGATGCCGGGGATGCCCAGAGGGCTGTCTTCAGAAAATCGAAAATCTCTTTATCCAGAAAATTTTGTGCAAAATCCAAAAGGAGAACGAGCTGAGCCTCGAAGGAACCCCACAGAAAAAAACAAAACTACAGGCGGTCAGTGCCGTGTAGTTTTGTTTTTCAAACTGACAGCAGTCCCTCCAGCCGAGGCGTCCAGGCCGGGAACGCTGACTCTGCTCAGAGGAGCCAGCAGCACGGCGGGGGGCTTTATATCTCTGTGACATCACCGAGGCCGGGGGGTGCCATTGGTCAGCCTCGTACCGTCCTGCAAGGAATCATGGGATGACAGAGGGGCCATTTTATGCAACTCGTCACACCTGTCAGTCGTTTTACTCAACAAAGAGACAGACTGAGAGAGAATCTGGGAATAAAATGTCTAAATTGATCTGCAACTCATTTTGCAAGTTATTTTTACAATGGATTCAAATTTAAATTATTTTCTTGATCAGCTGACTCATTTCTTACACAAACTGTCAGAAAAAACAACATATCAGCATCAAGTTTCTGACAGTGATGGAATTTTAAGTCCCTTAATTTAAATATTTTCCATCACCACAACACTCCCCAAACCCAAAGATACTCAGAACTTTCAGAAGCTTTGCACTTTGATTTTTGGGCATCAACAGAGGCGGTTATATTTTCACACGTGTACATTTGTTGGTTGTTTTGTCAGCAGGATTATACAAAAACTACTGCTGTGGCCGAGAAGACATCACAGGTTAAACTTCTGAAATGTGAGCATGTGTGAGTTTTAGTAACCAAACACAAATTTAAAATGTGGTGGAAGTGTTCATACTTTATAGGTTTCAGCACCGGGCGGGGCAAAATGACTCGATTATTATAAAAGCTTCTCATATCTGGATCAGTGAACCCAGAGTTATCAGAGTCTGCAGGTATCAGAATCACTGATGTTCACGCTGACTCACCTGCTAATGTTTCCCAGCATGCATGTGGTGTCTGGGGCCGGTTCTCTGTCCACTGTGCTTGTGTCGTAAATCCACATCAGCCAATCAGATCGCTGCTCTCAGTTTACAGAGCTGTCCCTGTCAATCAAAGGGACCCATCAGCAGCAACACAGACATGAAATCAAACAACAGTGTGATGTTTTATGTTTGTTTCAACAGCTCTTAATGTGCACACATGCTGCTGATACTGTAACTGTGAGGCTCAGAATACAACTAATAACTTAACGACATGGAACTGATAACACACTGTTTTTTAAAGTACTTCAATGTCAGATTGAATTAATGATTTTTTTTCAGTGAAAAAACAAAGTATATTTACTGTAAACACGCACAGTACAATCATACAACTGTAACTCAATTGCATTGAGTTTTTAACTTTAGTTACTAGTTACTTCACAGCTTACATGCTGCATCAGAGCCAAATGAGCATTTTGTTCATCTTTCAACATCTGTTGATTATTTTGGGAACAAGACAACAACAACAAAGATAATTTAGATATATTTTTGTAGGAGGAAAGAAAATCTATGAAAAAGATTTTTTTTCCCAAAAACTTCAGAGGAAAAAAATTCTGATTGTCTTTTCTTTTTATATAGATTTCATTTTCATGTGTTAAACTAGCAATCAGTGGAAAAAATAATTCTGATAGAGGAAGGAAAAACATCTTCTAAAAGAAAATAATTCAGATTTTTTTTCTAAAGATTCAGTTTTTTTTTCTAGGTGCAAAAAACATCTTGGAAAAACAATTCAGATTTTTTTTCTTTTCATGTCTGAAACTGGTTCTAAGTGGGTAAAAAAAATTGATAGGAGGAAAAACATCTTCTAGAAGAAAATAATCCAGATTGTTTTTTCCAGGAGGAAAAACATCTCAGAAAAAAAACACTTTCTTCCAAAAATTCAGAATTGTGTTATTCTAGACTGATAAGCTCAGTGTGTAGAGACGCTGCCTCCAAGACTTGAGGTGGTGGGACTGATCCTCGAGTCACTGAGAGACTGATCAGACAGGCTGGTAGATGACTGCTCTGAACTTCTGTGATCAACCATTTGGTTCTTATGAAGCTCAGTGAATTTTAAAGTCCAACACCCAAAGTGACAGTGAAATGCACCCAGACAAGAACTACCAGGTTTAAGAGGATTTGGTGGCGCGATGGGTTTGTTCATGGCTGTTACTAAGCAGAGAATTTTATAGTTCAGGTCTTGCTGCCTGCCGGTACCTGCAGCTGTTTTTCAACGTTTTTTTCTAGGTAGAAGAAACATCTAGGAAAAAATTCTAATTTTCTAATTTTCATAGGTTTCCTTTTCATGTGTGAAAACAGTACTGAGTGGGTTTTCCTCCCAAAATTGAATTTTTGTTTCTAGGTGGAAAAAACACCCACAAAAAAAAAAATTAGATTTTTTAAAATCTATTTTCTTTTCATGTATGAAAACAGTACTGAGTGGGGAAAATAATTCTGAAAGGAGGAAAAACATCTTCTAGATGAAAAGTAATTCAGATTTGATTTTTTCTAAAAACATCTTTTTGTGAGAGTAAGAGTGAAAAGCGCCCAGACAAGAGCTTCCAGTGTGAAGAAGACTTGGGGGCGCAGTGGGTTTGTTCTTAGCTGGTAGTAAACACAGTAGGAGACACAAGCTGACAACCTCAGTTGTCGGCCTGCGTCCCCTCCTGTGGTTTTCTTTGGTGGAAGCAGGCGACTATGAGTCGAAGATGTCGTCCCCAGTGTCCAATATGTTGTTGAGCTGCGTTACTTTCAGCCCAGACATTGTCCAGGTCATCACAAGATGGCTAACAAACGTTTGTCAAACTTTAAAAAATATTTACAGTAACGTATGCGGTTATTGTTATTCTTTATTTTATTCTTTTTTAATTTTTGTATTGACTTTCCAAACACATAAGTGACAGTTATAAGAAAGCAAGTATCAAGTTTCTCATTATTATTACAAAACTCAAATAAAGACAAACAATGAACAAGATACTTGTATATATAAATATAAATGTATTTATATATAAATATATATAAAAATATATATATTCTTATACATACATATATATAAATAAATATATATGTATATATGTTCATATATGTATATTTAAGCAGGGAAATAAGTTAAAGTTTCAGTTGTGTGCTGACATCATTATTTGGGCCACAGTTCAAAGGTGAACTTGTTAGCATGTTAGCATGTTAGCTAGTTCACAGTAGTTTTTCCCTAACAACCGTTGCTAATGTTGCTAAGCTATAATGATGTAAAATTAAAGGATGGCGAATTGTTTACAGTTAATTTAATGATGTTTAAATAAAGTCTACTTATCCTATTAATTAAATCGTTTTCACCAAGTTTTATTTTAATTGATATAACGGACATTGTTAATACAGCATTCATAATAACATTTCAGCTTGACTACAAAAGTAAATGTAATGTTTAATGTTTAGAGTAAATGTGATGGTGTGGAAGTGAAGTCTGACTTCTTACCTTTCTAACTGTATAAAGCTTTAATCATTTACTTTATCTTTGTGGTCCCGCAGCTGTTACAGCAGGTTAAATCACCTGCAGTCGCCGCAGGTGTCCAACTGCTCCTCCTCAGTCCGCCGGCGGCCATCACTGCTGTCAGAACATCCGGGTACCCTAACCTACTTCCGTCCTTCAAAATAAGATAACACGGAAAAAAAATCATGCAGTAAAGGCTCAATCCACTAAATCAATTCAGCATAACTCAGAGACATTTTGGGCTATTTTACTTTGATAACATGTCTTCTTTCAGACTACTGTAAAGAACTTGTTCAAAATACATATTTAGGTGTTTAATTTAGTTCAGACATCTGTATGCAAATGATGCATATTCAATCTAGATAGCGTCAATTTCACATTTACATAAAAAAAATATTGTTCAAAAGATAATCCTGTTGTAATTCATCAATGGAGAAGGTTCATAGTGAAATCTATTCGTTACGTTTTTACCCTATTCAACATTTGTTTGTCTCAAAATGTATAAAATCTTACAATGAGTCAGAAATCTCCAATTCAGCAGCGCTCACATACACCAAACTCTCCAGTTGTATTCCTCTCTATATGCATTTTTTAAATGTATGTATTTTTTTATTTTTGGAGCGAGAAAAAGAGATCTACAAATGTTTTTCTGTAAAAACCTTCGACTCTGACATATCAACAACATGAGAGAAGAATTTAAAACCTGGCTTCACCCAACATTCACATTTATGTTTTGGACATTTATACAACTTAATGAATTTCGCGTAATTGCCTTAATGTGAATAATCAACCAGGAAAGTTTCATGAAGATATTAGTCAAAAAATGTGCCGTATACTCACCAGCACCATCTTCCCTCTGTTTTCTCAAACTAGTTGAGCTACAGAATGTAACCCTGAAGTACTCACTGATAAATCACTGTGTTAGAGAAGTAGACATATTAATCTGCTCCAAAACCACTGAGTTAAATCAACACAGAGACGATTTGTGGGCTAAAAATAAGTTTATTTGTGTTTTACATGTGACAATGAATTATACACACATCCAATATGACTTTAAGTGATATTCTACTGAAGAAAAAAGAGAAAAATACAGGTTTATATATTTGACACTCTGTGGACTCTAACTTCAGTTTTTACACAAGTTCAACTCTGACAAAATCATTTACCTTCTTCTGGTGCCAGACAGGGAGGATTTTCAGAATAAAAGCATTGATCCATTTAAGAGGAAACTAAGTCTAATATGGAAGCCCATACCTGCCAAGAAACAGTTTAAAGAAGTATTTACTTAGTTAGAAGTCACAATTATGGGACATTAAATTCATTTTTTTATTATTTCAAGCCAAAAATGACTGTGTGCCAATAAACTTTTAAATTATTTTGATTTCCCAGCCTGATACATCACATAATATAAATGATCTCAAGATTTACTTAGACAGGATCTTTAATTGCTACTGTGACTGTTATTGTGATTTTATTTCCATCCAGGTAGAAATGGGCCTCCATATGTGGACAGGTAGGAAATGTTTTTTCATTTTTCATCAGCTTTGTCTTTAAATGCTACTCACAGCTGCTTAAACTACAGGTCAGTGCAAAATTCCTTTAGATTTAACTGAATTTAACAGTCATCAGAAGATCATAATGTATTAACAGGAAACAGAGATTAGACTGAATAATTTAATTCTAAACTCCTGTCCAGCTTTTTTGGCAATTCATCTTAATTAATGAAACAGACTTATTTAAAATCATTACAGGCACAAATTATCCTCTTATTTCATTTATATTTTCAATATATGTTTCAAACACTTGAATATAACAATCCTACAAAACCTGTTTCCTCTGAATTGAACCGTGTGTGTGTGTGTGTGTGTTATAGGCCGTTTCCACTACAGGTAATTAATGACCCATAACTATAATTGAAGCCATTGGCATTGGTTCTGCTTCTGTTTCCACTGTTCTTCACTCAGTTTGCAGATGAAGTTTGCATGTCAGTGAGGATTAGGGATGGGTACCGAATTCGGTACTTTTATTGGTACTGACCGAATTCCCCCCAAAGTAGTATGAACTGAAGTTTGCATGTCAGTGAGAATGGAAAAAAAACAGGTTGCAGTTATTTTAAGTTTTTACGCTACCTAACTTTACAGTTAGCCGACATTGTGATACTTTATTTTCTCTCAAAGGTTTGTTCTCACCTCAGTTTCTTCAGTGTCGCCTCTCTGTTTTCTGACTGAGGATCAAGAGAGGAGGACCGGCAGCCGACCTGGACTTAGCTGGATCTGGAGAGCTGGTCAGCTGTTGGGACCTGGTTTGGAGTCACTTCACTCTCTGATCAATTCTGTCAGACTGTGACTATTTATTTATTTACTGATAATGATGTTTAAATGTATGACAGGTAAGTGTGAAAGAAAATCAATACTGGTCACTCTGTATACTGTTTTCTACCCCACAAGTGCTTTTGCCTACCAGACAGTGCACGCAGATCACACATTTGTCTCAGTGTTGCCTCTTAAATACACTCCCAACATGTTCTGGTTGTAACACAGCGAAACACAAGACAAAACCAGGAACCAAAGTCTCACAGGTTCTCCTTAGTTCTGGTAATACAAAGCTCCAGGTTACAGGTTGTCACGTTCCTGTAGTGGAAAAGGTAATCAGAGTACTATCAGGTAGAGCAGCCACAGCAGAACACACAGTGTACCAAACCAAGTCTGCCAGTCCTCACTGATGATGTCAAACACTTCGGCCACCAGCCACTTATCACTGCTGGAAACAACTGCATCGTGAAGGTTCTCTGCCCGGGCCTGGTACAACTCACCGTCCCAGTCCGACGCCTCGGGAACAAATACGGAGTGCTTCCTGTTCACGCAGGCCAGCTCTCGGCTCGGGCCGGTGGCTGACACCTCTCCATCTTTAAACCTAAAGCGACCATGATGACAGCAGGTCAGACAGCACACAACCTCATTCTGAGCCAGGTACAAACATAATGGGCCCCTGATTACACCTCTGATACAACAAATATCTGTTATGTTACAGGATCCCTGACTGCGTCACCAGACAGCCAAACAAAAGAGTTGTGGGTTTGATAACCGATGTGGCAGTTAGATGATGTGACGTGTGATATTCAACCTTTAGTTTGCCTTTTGTCATGCAGCCGTTTGTATTTCAGTGTTATATGTTAGCATCACTGCCTTTCTGTTGTTAATGTGCGCTTTAAAAACAAAAGATAAAAATATAACAGGAATCACTGAACACACTGTTAACTAGCAAACTTATGTTAATTAGTTATTAATTATGAAACAAAATACATTTAAAACTGAATACCAGCCACCTCTTGATGCGCCCGGATATGTCAATTATAAGCAGCATAAGAAGTCCTCATACTAAATATTTTGAATCCTGCTCCTGACAGAAGCTGGTTCAATCAATGAGCTTGTTTGTCCAGTATGTTGTTGAAATTTGGGGGCTACATGCTGAAAACAATCAATCAAACCAATAAAGTACCACTGGGATATAAATCGTACTCAGGAAACAATCTAACATTAGTTAGCACTTGCTAGCTAGTTACTGCAACTTCTTCTCAAAAGTGTGGCTACATAGCTAGTTAGCAAATATAATAATAACAATCTGTTTCTTTCCAGTTGAGCTTATTGTGGCTAAAAAAATGGGGCATTTGGCAACTCTGAGTCAAACTGAGTAGCACTGATTTGCATTTCCATCACCAGTTTAATCACAGCGAGTTGAGCCAATGGGATGGACCTGCCTCGCCCTTCAAGAGGGCCACGATGAGGTCTCCCCACCGTGGCCAACCCGTGACAACGCACCATTGTCTGTATCTGTGGTGTTTTTCTGTTTCATCATGTTCACTTTCAGCTTTTTCAGGAATTGTGTGAAAATTACTGCTGGTGAAAACCATAAAAGCTTTTCAATAACTAAATAATGGAGGAGTATTATTGTGAAGAACTTATAGGAAATTAAGCAACTACTAAATTTATGGAGCTTTGTCAGGAGCTTTTTTCAATAGTGCTGTGGGGAAGAAGTTCACAGTCACTCAGCTGACCACGACAGGAGCCGAGCACATCATCAGTTAAAGACGCACCTTCAAGCAGGTAGCCCTGTTGTCATGGAAATGCAAATCCCTGCCACGCTGTTCAGATGTGCCAAGTTAAACGGAGTATAGCCAAGCCGGCAGAAGTAATGGAAAAGGCAATATGTTTACCTGACACGTTACAGAAGACTTACATGATGGTTGTGTGTTGAGTTTTGCCAAGTTCATTAAACTGAAGTGTTACTGTGTGGATGAATGTTGATGAAGGTTCTTAGTCATCCAGGTCATGGTTATTCTAAGTGCTGTATCGTAGGCAACTGGACTTGTTTCAGTTTGTTGGGGGGAGTTGCAGGCTTTAAACCCTGAGTGGGAGTGACCTCTGAAAGACCCCAGTTAGGTAGAACTGAAGAAGCCTCTTGGATGAGAGGTGAAACGTCTTCAACAAACTGGAACAAGTCCAGTTGCCTACAATACAGCACTAAGAATATGTGGATGAATACAAGGCGGATGTCTCAATCCATTACACCTGCATTAGCACGAGTCTTAGTAAATTCTTCACTCATAAGACCGGGCTTAAGATGGGGTAAAAAGTATTGTGCAGAAGCAGTTCATGTAGTCTTCAATTGTCATAAATGAAAAAGAAAAGCAGCAAATCCTCACCAGAACCAGCAAGAACCAGCAATTGCTTGACTTCGTGTCCTGAAAAATGTCTCAAATTAATAATTATATATCAAAGAAGTTAGCGATTAATTTACTTTCAATTGACCAATCACTGCAGCTCCGTTGCTTTATAGATATTCCATAAAGTGCCTTAATCTTAATATTTGTCTGTTATGGGGTTAGCTAGAGATAAGGGTCGAGGAGAATTTATTTTGATAGCAGCAGCAACATTTCAATTGCTCCTGATCTTGGAGATACGATGGAGACAAACTGGACAGTGGGACACAGCTATTGATCCAACTGCAGGGCTCATATTATTGCAGGTGTAACAGGTGTCTCAAAGTGAGTTGTGTTGAGCTTGTGTGTTATTGTGGAGCTGGTTATAAGCTACCCACCAGGTGAGCGTGGGCTCTGGGTGTCCCGCAACCTCCACCTCTAGCGTCACTGGAGAGCCTTCCATGACGGTGGCTCTAGACAGGGGCCTGGTGATGCAGGGAGGGCCCGGTTTAGAGGCTTTTCCCTGGGGAAGAGACTCTGCCTGGGCCTGGGAAGGAGTAGGAGGTGCAGGAAGGGAGGGCCCCTGGATCTGAGGAGTAAGCCTGATCTCCTCTCGGATGGCCATTGGCTGACAAATGTTTGGGTCTTGGTCTGGAGTTAGTAGATGAGGTGGAGAGGAGAGGGGAGTGACATGCGGATTAGCCTGCTGAGCCAAAGCTTGGGTCTGAAATTCTGTCTGAGGAGGAGCAGTGGGCTTGGCGGGGCTGCTGGGGATCATGCCAGGGTCATGCACACACTGCTGGGTACTGGCGGAGGTCAAGGACTCATGGAGGGAGTAGACTGTCTGGTGGCTCAGCTTGCTGCTGAATCTATTACTGCTAGTGATTGGATTGTCTGATATACTAATGTTGCTGAAGCTGGGTCTGAAAGAATGTCTGTTTGGTGGGGAAGACTGACAGTTCATGGTTTGTTGGGTAACAGCAGTGGCTGTGGTTTGGCCGCTCCTTTGGGGCATCGAGACTGATGGAATTTCTCTGCTGGTTTTCAAGGAAGTTACATCCTCATCAAGGCCACTCCTGGAATCTGGGTAAGCCTTTGGCAGATTGCTGTCTTGAGGGATGTTTTGCAGGCATGTTGTGAGGTTGGGGTTCTGAGCAAACCCTTGGGCCTGGGATGAGACTGGATCCATCTGTGGCCGGCTCTCATTCTGGGATAAGGAGTTTTCTTGGGTTGACCTAAGATTGCTTCTAGCCTTTGGCGAGGTGTGATGACTTTTCGGAGTGGAGGACTGATAATACAGAGCTTGTAGGGTGACAGTAGAGGCTTTGGTTAGGCTGCTGTTTTGGGGAATGGAGATCGAGGCAGTTTCTTGGCTGGTTTTTGAGGGGGTTATTTCTGGATTAAGGTCAGTCCTGGAATTAGAATTACCTTTTGGAAAATTGGCACAGGATGGAACAGAGTCTGTGGCCTGGGGGAATGGGGGAATCTGTGGCAAAGTCTCACTTTGGGATAAAGAGCTTTCTTGGGGTGTACTGAGGCTGCAACTAGCCTCTGTAAAGATGCGATGACCGTCTGAATGGGAGGACTGGAAGTAAATGGTCTGCTGAGTTATTGTACTGGTTTTAGTGTTGGCAAGACTGTTCTTTTGAGGTTTGGAGACTTGGAGTGTTTTCCTCCCTACTTTGGGAGGATTTTAGGTCCTGATGGAGGCCACTCTCAGAATCAGACAATGGCTGGGATAAAGTGGGGCTGCATGTGAGGGACCTTATGTCTTGTGTATGGGTCGTTTCCCTGTGGAGATCCAGCTCTGGATCACTGAAGGGCTGAGGACAATTACTGGACTGGGTGAGGGTCTGGCTTTGATTGCGCTCTGCAGTCTGGGGACTTGGATCAGCCTGTGGTAAGGTCTCACCTGTGGATACAACATTTAGGGTGATCTGAGCTTGGGTACCTGTCCTCCTCTGTGGCTGATTATACTGACTGTTGTACTCCTTTAATGAGGGTTCAGTTTGTGAGAGGCTCTTCTTTTCAGGGACATTATTGTAATTGGAACAACTTTCTGGAGTGTTGTTCTGGGGAACTAGGTGAGATCCAGAGGAGAGGCTCAATTCAGGGCTGTCCAAGGAGAGCTCAGCACTCTTGGGGGCATCGGCTCTCCTGGTCTCATCAGTCCTTAGGATGGTGCACAGAGTGCTGGTGAGCAGGCCTGGAGCAGGAACTGTCATTGGACTCTGGGCAAACGAGCTGGACTCTGATCTGAACCTGAAACACACATTAGGAACAAACCCTTTTATTTAAGTAAGCTGCAGTCTATACCGAGGACCTGCCTGCTGCCAGAGTTTAAACGAGGCCACTGACTTTTTCCCTCATTTCTTTACTGTCCTTACTGCCAGAATTGGCTTGGTCTCGACCTCTTAGTTCCAACTAAGGCCAGTCTTGACCATGATTATGGCCTTCTACACAAAGTCAGGTCACTAAAGACATGGTTTTCTCACTGACTTTATAAAGAATGGATGGAGCATCCAGGTCTGAAGTGAGGCCAATGCGATAAACCTCCACTGGACATCACCGCTTTGAAATATAAGTTTGATTTTTTTAAGCTTGTGAGAAAATGAAATGACTTCTAACTGGATTTATTATCTCAGTAAAAAGTTTCCTATTGTCTTTATGATCTTAATCACGAGTTTGAGGGTTTTCTTCAATGTAGCATGATGTTCAATTTGTAAACTGTGGTTACATTTAATGTTAAATAGACAAAAAGCAGGGTATGCATTATGGCGTGGAACCCTTGTGATTGACAAGTCACTACCATGGCATGTCCTTGGGTTCTCAGTCCGAAAAGTGGTGGGTTTTTTCTTGGGTTTCCCAATTTGATGTGGACCTTATCACCAAAGATCATAATAACTTACAAATGAATGTTGTTTTGTTCTGATGAGACTGAAATACAGACCTGCTACTGCTGTGAAGGCCGGCTGGAGGAGTCGGACAATTCTCTGTTTGGCTGGACTCTCTCTGTTGTCGAACTGCACCAGGACCAGTTCCACTGTGCTCTGACTGGGCACGGCACTGGTGGCTGTACTGGCTGATGTGGACGCTGTGGGAACTGAAACAGAAGCCCTCCTCAACATCTGATGGAACCATGTTGGACTCTGGTGTCTCTGCCAGCGGTGGCAGGGAAATGTCGTCAGGTGATGCACAGTCGTATTCATCATTGGAGAAATAATCCTCAGCCATTACTTCCTGTTGCTGTAGCTCCACATCTGACAGGCCTCCTGTGGATGCATCCTAAGTAAAAAAGAATTTACTTATAGACTTAATGATCACTGATAAGATTTAACATTACATTAAATAATCAGAATTTTAAAACCCTGGAATTGTAAATGTAACCCATGCAGGCTCCTTAATATTGGATAATACACCAGGTTGGGATTGCAAAGGATCTGTCGAAGACTAAACTTCATTTAGTTGCAGAAAAATTTGAGCCATACAGCGCTTAACCTGATGGGCTTCACATTTTTAAAGTGTCATCAGATTCAACAGGATTATATAGTAGTGTATCTTCAGCATAGACATGAAGATTATAGCAGTGTTTTGGAAATATGAGGCTGCAAAGCAACGAATGGAAAATAAAAGAGGCTCTAAAATTGACCCTTGGGGGACACCACATATGAGGATGTGGTACTCAACCTGGAGCAGTGTTGTTTCACAGGCAGCGAAGACCCCTTCCTGTCTTGTTCCTTGCGTCTCCTTCCTCTGAAACTCCCTCTGAATGTCAGAGAACAATGGGCCAATCACCGTGGGAGGGGGTGTGGCCTGAGGATCAGTCGAGACAGGCTGTACTTGGCTGTGTATGGCACGGACCTGTCGATTGGCCTCCACTGGTGAGCAGGAGATGCTGAAGGTGTGACTTGAGGTGAACCTCTCACTGTACATCTGCTGTCTGTGCCACAGAGATGAACAACATGTTGAATGTTTTATATGTTTAATTCAGGCCAGTCCAGTTAGTGCTTTTATGCTCCCTCTTCTATCTCACTGTTAATTTTCTAGTCCGTACAAAGTGATTAATTTATCACAGTTTTTATTAACCATGTATTTATCACTGAAATCCATTATTCCCAGTGGATTAATAATTAATTTGGTGAACACCTGCCATTAAACCACCAGCAAGTCAAATATTTCACTTGTCTTGTGAAATATCTCAGTGTCTTTAAGATAAATTGGTGCAGTTGTTCCTTTTCCCCAGAGGACTAACTTTGGTGACCACCCAACTTTTTTTGAGTGCCATCATCAGGTCAACATTTGTGACTTCTTTTGAATTTCTGGCGTTTCCAGAAGTTTAGGTAAGACTATGAGCTAAAATCAATGGGTTCATCCTCTGGGGAGCAGGAACATCAGCACCAGTGTTCATTGTAACAGTGTACCTGCTCTCTGAGATGACGGTCCGTCTGTCCATCTGTCTGTCTGACTCCAGACTGCGACTCTTCTGTAATGGAGGCTTCCTATTGGCTGCAGTCTGCCTCTTCACAGGAACTTCCTTCCCATCATGCTCGGTGGTCAGTTCGGGGGTGTGGCCTGTCTCCTTCAGCTCATACTGCAGGCAGATGAGATGAGATAACATCTCTGACATCTAGTATTTTTATTGCAGCTTCACAATTTCACTAGTTGGATGAGTATATGACATATACCTATTTATATAATTATAATTTAGTTAATTTCTTCTATTTTCTTCTTCGTTTTTAAACCAAGAAGTGCTCGTGTGATTATTTGTTTTACCATGTCAGCCGCCTCCTGCGTGCTGCGGTTATCCATCAGCTCCTTCTTCCTCATCTTTCTGTTTTCCTTCTTCTCTCTGTCTTCATCTTTCTCTTCTGTCACATCCTCTTCCCTTCTCTCGGTTTCTCCCTCTTTCTTTTTCTCTTTCTCTCCTTCATTCTGTTGCTTTTTGAGACTCTCCCGCTGAAAACACCACAGTGATACAAATGTGGGTCACCAAGGTGAGATCACTGGAGTTTTCTTGTTAGAAAAATGAATTTATGTTTACATTAACTGTTACCAACTAAAATGGATTGTGTATCCATGAATCATGTGTTTTATTTATGTGTGTTTGTGTTGTGATACCTTCAGTTTGGCCTCCAGCTCCATCAGTCCATCACTCAGCTCTCTGATGGACGCCACCATCTCAGAGTGTTTACTGACCGTCTTCTCAATGTATCGCTGCCCCTCCTCCACCCCTAAAACACACAAAGACACACACATCGGTGAAATCTTAAATCTAGAAGGAAATGGATAACTGGTTAAAATGTTAGACCAAACTATGACAAAGTGATATTGTATGAAACAACTGTATCAATATCAACTTTTCTATAATCAGCAGCGTTAATTTATATCCAGTGGAAGTGAACATTTTGGAACATGACTGAGAGGATACATCAGACAAAAAAGGTTGGGAACCACTCGGCTAAAACACACAGCTTTCTGCGATAGCTGTCGTTTGAAGATCAGTCAGTTGTTACTCACCGTGCAGTCTGACAGCGAGCTCAGCGATCTGACTGATCCTCTCCTCCTGCTGAGGAACCGTCGGCCAGACGAACTTCTCAAACTGCCGGTAGAGAACAGAGACGGCTTCTGTGCTGCGACACTCTGAGGAAAACTTCCCGACTCGAGCGATCGTCGCACTCGCCTCCTCACACCAGAACTGGTACTGTTCGTACAAAACAACATGGTTTTTTTTAATATTAGAAACAAAAAAACCCCACAGAATAATAATACAAATCAAAGAAAGTAGTGTAATCAGTTTTCGTCACCTCCTCCATAGCTTGCTGCAGTCTGCGGGTCATATCCAGTGTTTTTTGGTGCTCGCTGACACTTCGCTCAAAATCTCCCATCTGTCTCTGCAGCTCGTTGACGGCGTCCTCTGTCTCCCGGGCCACACCCCCGTCTTTGACCTCTGACCCCAGTCGGGCTGTCACACCCTGCAGACGTTTCCTGAGCGCCTGGATCAGACAGAACATGACTGACCTCCTTCTGTCCTCTCAACCACTTAATTTGAGACACGATAGTCATGTAAGCGTTGTAGGAGTCAGGTAGGTTTTCATTTCATCCACTTGGTTTTATATAACCTTATACTGTTATTGGTGCACAAAGAAACATGAGCTGAAACTTATGAACCCTGTTTCTTCTTCTACTGTGGACAAATCATTCACGTCCAGCTGCCACGCACCTTGACAGATCTCTAATCCAATGAGAGCGTATGTAAAAAACACCCTAGTTCGAGTCCTGTTGCACTGACTCACATTTAATCATGGTAACATTTCAGGAAGTTGCTTGGAAGTGAGATAAATGACAAATGAAAAATATCTTGCTCCTGATTCGTAGAGATCTTTGAATCTCATAGTCAAGGTGTGGAAGTGGATGGCACCCTAAACACAAGGCTACTTGGGGTTATTTTTGACCAGTGAGTTGTTTTTGAAGAGATAATCAGTCGCACATCAGAGGCTCAGATCAGGACCTGGACTTACCTGCAGCTTCTCCTCGTAGAGCTCCACCTGCTGCAGCTGGTTCCTGACGGCCTTCATGTTCCTGGTCCTGTCGTTTCTCTTCAGGTAGTTAAACTTCAGGTTACTGAAGCGCTTCTTCAGCTCCTTAAAGGAGTCACGAAGCTGAAATATGAATCATCAGAAAATCAGTCACCAGTCCAACAGCTGATTCTACATAGAGATGGTCTGTGTTTACACATCATGAATCATGAAGGACTTCCACTGGTTGGTTATGTGGATGCAACTAGCAAATAATTCAACGTTAATTAGTCAGATTATCTTTTAACAAAATAAGATTGAGTCGTCACTGAAATGTCAAAATATTGGCAAAGGCGATTCTCAGTTTCCTTTAGAGAGAAATTCGATCATAAGATTTCTTAACTTGGTCTAAATGTAAACCCTAATGATTTCATAGTTACATAAAACAAATACAATATTTTAAGTTTTAAAACAGAAAGTAACAAGATCTCCTGTTTTTTGCCATGTGAATGTCATGGCTTCATGTACGGTGATGTTGGGCAGCCGTTCAAACACTTTGGTCCAGACTGAAATATTTCTACCACTATTGGATGGATTTCATTTTCAGCATTCATAGTCCCAGGAGGATGAATTGTAATACTTTTGGTAATCCTCTGAATTCTCCTCTATTGCCACCAACAGGTCGTTAAGTTTTTCCTTAACCTTTGAAATATTTCCACATCTACTCGATGAATTAATACAGGTATTCATGGTCCTCAGAGGATGATTAACATGATCTTTGGTCACTTTTCCTCGAGCACTGAGGTTCTCATTTATGGTTTTGAGTGAAATATCTCAATTGTTGGATGGATTCTCCTGAAACTGGAGACTTATGTTCCCTTCAGGGTCAACTGTTATGACTTTGGGGATATTAATGCTTTGCGATCAAATACCTATGAAACTAAAGACATTACTATCCAAATTAAAAGCAAAAAAACCAACCTGCTGGTGGTGCTAGAGGAAAAGTGATTAAATCATTGAATTAACTAGGATTTAATCTCTGGGGATCATGAATGTCGACAGAGATTTTAGCACAGTCATCCATCAGACAGTTGGTGAGATATTTCAGACATTGCCAACCAGGGCAACCAGCAGGGCTAGAAATAGTTTTTCACATTATTTCTTATTGTCTACATCATTTATTTATACTCAGTCAAAGGTTGTCTTGCTGCGTGTAGTTCAACTTGGCGGCGTTGCGAAAGCCTGCAGATGGAGCTTTGATAAGTTTATTTTTAGAGCAGGAGGGTTTGAATCCAGAGGGACATGTCTGCGTCTAACAGGAGGTACAGCGGTATCAGATGGCTCATCTGTTAGCTGAGGACAGCTGAGAGAGAGAGTTAAGTAGAGAGAAACAACGCTGTCAATTAAATGAACGGCTGAGGGAGTAAAATCAGAGGCTG
Organism: Diplodus puntazzo; assembly: GCA_963678695.2. Taxonomy (NCBI): domain Eukaryota; kingdom Metazoa; phylum Chordata; class Actinopteri; order Spariformes; family Sparidae; genus Diplodus; species Diplodus puntazzo. The sequence goes on along the minus strand of OZ023164.1, from coordinate 33,396,559 downwards.
AGGAGGATGAACTGTTTCCTAACTGAAGAGGCGGGAGGGGGAGGTTGCTGATCCAAGAGCCACCCGGGGAAACCCAAGATCTGAGAGTGAGGGCTAAAAATAACACAGGTTAACTACATAAGAGATTACTCATAACTACCAGGAGGTAGCAAGAGGTAATACAATGAGTTCATCATTAGGTGCATTAAAATAATGCTGAGTACTGTGAGAGTACCCCAAAAGATTACAAGTACCAGAAAATAACCCGGAGTATGAAGTAAATTAGACTATCTCCCAAGGACCCAGACCCTGTAAGAGTACTTACCATACTTTACTTTAACATCAAACCCATCACACCCTTAGAACTAAACAGTAGCCCACATAGTTGACCATAGAGTTCAAGTATTATCAAGTACCCTAAAAAGGTTTTGTTTCAAATCAATGAACCATCAGGGGGAACCCAGGTTTCCAGTACCACAACAATAGTCACTTAGAACTAGGAAATACTCATTTACTACATTTAAGAGTCATAAAGATAGACTACTATGAAGTTTTATAAAGTAACATAAAGAGAAATGACATATCCTTTCATTTAAGGCTTTAGAAGATCTGGAAGTACAACGAAACATTACTACAAGTAATGTAAAATATGCCAGAGTACCGAGACATGTCACAGAAGACTGTCAAGTATATTGATCCCCTGAAGACTAAGAGACCCTGTAAGATTGCAAGAGCTTACCATACTTTACCAAAAATGACCACAAAGTACCATAAAGTATCTGATTCTTTTTTATTTGTTATTTTTTTTAAGTATTTGACAGAGTACAATGACGAAATAAGGTAACCTCGAAGACAATGAGGTGCAACACAACCCCAGATCACCACAGCGTAGTAGAGCCACCCTACAGTACCATAAAGAACCTCCAGAAGGTTGTTGGTTAAATTTTCTGATGGTACCCCAGTTGAACCAGCGTTTGCAGCCCTAAAATAACAAAACCTCAGTCTGACCTGCGTCCATTTAGAGCTATTTTACAGCTTCATGAGTTATTCCATGATATTGTTCCGAATGATCCAAGAAGGACTACGTCACACAGCCTGGGTGAGCAAGTGTTTGCCATACAAAAATAACAAAAGCTATCATGAGTCATCAGTTGTGGGTCACATAAGACAACGAGATAACCCTGAGGTGGCCTACCCAAAGAGACCGCTCAGCACCATGGGATATGGCATCATATCCAAGAGATTATGAGAATGTACCATGAAGTACCCCAACATGCCATGAACTGCCAGGAAGATTACCGTGAAGTAGTTCACTGTAGTACCTCAAATAACTATAAGATGAAGAACCGCAGAATACACTCCTCAACCACACTGAACACTTTGCACAGAAACTTAATTCAAATATCTTTCAGGGTTCAGCTGTCGGACTCTGGGATTGAGTACTGTGTCTTTAGGGATCCTTAATGAGAACCATAAGTACTCTGAATGCCTGCTGTGAGAATAAACAAACCACAAGTGAACAAGAATAGAACCACTCCTCAGCAACAGCTCATCATCATCCAGCAACAAACTGATATTATTCCCCATGTTCCCTTCAGGTGACTCAGCAGTGTGGACACAAACAAGTCCAGAGAGTCTTAGTCATTCTGCATCTCACGTCTTCTTTTTACCCTCGAGCTCGCCCCTCATCCCTCTGATTGAGTTTTCATCGTTGGCTTAGTGGTGGTGTCCAATTACAGAACTACAGAACAGTGACAGTTAAGCCTTCCAAATGGAAATTATTCACCACTGATCTCGTCGCTGAGGGCTTCCCTTAATCCCATAATACCTTGAGGAAAGTTTAATACAAAGATGCTGATATCACACCAAGTCTTAAAGGCCATCAGGGCGCAGGGAGATAAAATGAGATGAAAACAGCAACCTGACTCCAATCTAAAACTCCTGACCTGAAAACTGAGTGCTTTCCTGAATGGTTCTTAGCAGGATTCTCACTGGCAATCTGTGTGCAATATCAACACAAACTATAAAAACAAACGTTCACATCAAAACTGTGTAGTCTTAAATTTTAATCTGAACATCACCGAGTGAAGTGGAACTTATGGAAGTCCAGCAAAATCTGCATAAAGCGTAGAGATTCTCCTCTGACGTGGTGGAAAAGTTTGACAGACAATTGACAGACCTTTGCAGTTACTGTTGATTTATTTTGAATATTTTTTTTAATTGCATCATTTGTATTCACGTTAGTGTCCAGCAGTTGTCTTTGCTCAGTTTTGTTGATGCATTGCCTCTGTTGTTGCATCAAGTGTCTCAAATTCCACCATGGGAAGGTTTAGGAGGACATTAAGAGGACCACAACGAAACAATAAGAACTTTACGATATTAAACAAAGTTTAAAGTCCTTCTTTCATGTCTATTTCTGATGGCACATCAATATATTTCTTGGTTTGGTATCACCAACAACTGTGGACCAGTTGAGTGGCGTGAAATGTTGGCAGAAATGTGTAGCTTGTCACCAGCATACTTCATGATACTCCTGGAAGAGTTCAAGTTTGGCCCTGTGGGTGAACTGGTGAAACACAAGATACAACAAAATGGTGACCTACTAATTTAAACTAGTGGTCAAACAACTCACTGAATACTTCCCCTGCCAGTCTGTTGAGCTTTAAAGATTGTGGGAGATCTTCAAAATTCAAGATAACCTTGTCCACAATCCGAAACCTTTAAAAACAAAACAATCTTTTATATCTGGAATGAAAATAAGGATAACGTTCTATTTACTAATAACTATTTAATAATGTTTGTTTGTATGCAGGAGTGAGTCTCCACCCCAGCTGCTCCTGCAGCTTTCAGTGTGCTGGTGACACACTGCACCAGGTGCATGATGGGAAATACCCGTTGGCTGACTCGGCCTGTATTTCTGATCTGTCCAGCTGACTCCAGCTCTCCCTCTCACCCTCTCTTTCCCTCCCTCCCTCCCTTTCTCTCTCTGTCATTCCTCTAACAGCTGCTGCTCTGCTGTCCAATGACACTGCAGATTGAACCTCACACCAGTGAAACCAGTTAAATGTCAAACTAGTGAACATTTTACATTTTACAATCTCACTTAATCACAATTTCAAAATAGGACCAACTTTTTTGTTTTATCAGTTTACAGATTTGTGGTTGTAGAGTTAGTGAACGCTAACAGGGCTGGTTGCTAAAGCTAACTGCTACATTGCTAGCCAGCTGGGCACAATATCTCTGGAAGTCGCCCTCCACTGTTCTGTATACTTGAATATGTTTTGTGACATTCAGAATAAATTCAGTTCTCGGTGCTAAAAAACTTCACTAACAGAACAATGGAACCCAGCAAGTAAGCTATGATAGCTTCCCAGGTAGCAAAAATGGTTTGGCCCAAAAATAGCCCAAATCTGGCAGAAGAAATAGATCGGCCCAACTACGGTTGCCAGACTCTTTTCAAAACATGCTGGCATCACGCTCCAGAACCAGCCTCAATACACTGGTCCAGATCTGGCTGCCAAAGCTGAACGTGATGTGTACATTGCATGATTTGATTTCACCCCATGAAAATTCCAGTAAAGATTTCATTGCAATTAATTTCATGTTCTGCCAAATGTCACCATTCTACATTCTGGTGTGACCCTGTTCACTAACAGTGGAAACAGGTCAAAGAAATCTACAATATATGCAATTTTAACTCAATTTACATCTTTTGAGATATTAATGTGAGAGATGAAAAACATTTTTAATGTCGTTCTCATAGAGATAAGTTGGAGGCTTTCCCATTCACTTCAAATCAATTTTCTTGGAGCAGCATCTAGTGGACATTATATGTACTGCAGCTGAACACACTTTGACTCAGCTGCTGATACTAAACACAAACATGGCAGAACTTTTCTGTGTTTTCTAACCCCGAACAATTCTGCCTTTTTTAATTTTCTCTCTGACATTGAGAAAATATCACTGAACGAACCAGCAGCTCCAGTGGAGAACATTATTACTGCAGTGAGCTGAGAGACTTTACTTTACTCCCAATAAAATCTAAATGTGTCCCGTTGACCTCGGTTATATTTAGAGTCTGATCAAACTGAGCGAGTGGCAGCTTCAGATCACAGTCGTCCAAGTTAAGGCGAGCAGTAAGTTACATAAAAAAACTATTGATCAGTTAAGTAAGTTAGTTTAAAAATTAAAACTATTTTAAAAATCTGCTTTGTAGATTTGATTTAGCTCCTAATTGTTAAAGATGTCATGTTAATTTATAGTTAATATAAATATATACATAGATAGTATTTACAGAATAAGTGAAGCTCATTTGTACAGTAGTCTTAAACTTAAGTCTATATTTTCTTAATAATTTCCCAGTTTTTTACCTCGAAAGAAATATAGTCTGGTACTTATTTTTGGGAAGATGAACACAGTGTTTAACTGACACACTCGAAGAAGAATATATTCACTAACTGAGGTTAAAATTAAGTTTCTCCCTCAAGAAAATGTCTGATTTATTTTTAGTAAACTGAAATTATGAAAAAAATATTTACAAATTGCAGACCTTTTAAAAAGAACAACGTTTAATTAATCGGTAACAGAATAGAGATACATTTAAGTGATGTGAGTGTGTACAGAAGGTGTAATAAAGGGCATCAGAGTCACACAGAGTGAAAACCTGCAGCCGGTTCAGTGATTCTGTATATTTGTGGTTATTTGTGGACAGACAGACAGACAGACAGACAGACAGACAGTGGCAGTAGCCCCCTCTGCTGGTCATACTGAAGAACAACAGCATCCCAAACCAATCAGAGCTCTGTGTCAGTAGTTACCTGCCCAGACACTAAATGCAGGTAAGCTGCTATAGTCCACGTCAATTCAGTTTATGGCTAATAATAATAATCAGTTGTGTAAATTTTAAGAAGTTTTCATGGTTAGTGGCAGAGTCTGCCATTCCTGTCCGGGATCACCTTTACATGTAAGAGGGACTGACAGGAAATGATGCAGCAGGTACATATATACAGACAACTGTACTCTGAGAAACTACGACAGCATCTCTTAACTAATGACTGTAGCGACCTCACCTGGTTGATATCATCATTGAGTCGACAGGCGAGCAGCTCTCTGCGGAGTTTCTCTTCACGTCGAGCTGCTTCATTCAGCCACGAGACACAGAGAGAGTCCAGAGAGAGAAGACGAGCCTCCAGCTGCTCCACTCTGAAACACGTCCAACCCTGAGAGTGGAAGACGAAGTGTTCACAGCCAATACTAAAGTACTAACACAAGTGAAAATACTCCATTTCAAATACAGGTGCAGAAGTAATCTAAATTAAAGGAACTGACAGTCTGTTTTATGTGAGGTTTTACAAGATGTTCTTTTAAGGAGAAGTGTAAATAAGATAGTAATGCTCACTGGTGTGTGTGTGTGTGTGTGTGTGTGTGCTCTCATACACTGTGGCTGATGGCGGTGCAGATATCTGTCTTCAGTGTAGAAGCTGTTTCAAACAGACTCTGGATCTGCTGTTGTTGGTCCCTTTTTCCACCCAGCTCCGCCTCAGTGGATCCACATAAACCAGTTAGAGGGCTTGTGAGGTCCGACTGAAGCAGCGCCTCCAGCTGAGCACAAGGAAGACAACATGAAAAGTGATAATGACTCACTTACAGTCAGGTGGCTTCCAGAACAGGTGAGTTCAGGAAGAGTCAGCAGATTTACATTTACTCGACCTTGCCGGTCATCGCACCATGAGTGCATAGCTTGAAGCCCAGTAAGATGATCACATGGTTTTGCAAATCTAGCTGCCTCTCAAGGTAAAGCAAAGAGGAATTATTCAGGGTGTAGATCTCAGAGTTGCATGCCAAGACTTGATGGGAACTTACAGTTGTTGTTATTAATCTTGGTGGAATAGCTTTAAATAGAAGAACCTCCTCTCTGATCCACTGACCTGTTGGGATGTGCGGTGGAAGCTGCTGGTCTGGTCCAGGATCGACTTGCTCTGATGGATCTTGTTCTTCACGCTCTTCTGGAGCTTCAGCAGCTCTGACAGATCCTCCTCCTTCACTGCTTTTCCCTTAAACTCCAGCTTGCCCTGGACTCCTCTCAGAGTCTCCCAGCTCTTCTCCATGTACTCCACCTCAGCGTCTAGTTGCTGGAGAAAGGAGAACAGTGTGTCTGGTTATGTCCTTCAGACAATTCATCAAGGAGTGAGCAAGATACCAACAGAGAATCGATTAGATGGGCCCATGGGACTTCTCGGACAAATATGTAAGATTACAATATTAAGAGTTCCAGCAGGTCAAAGGTAGCAACATTCGAACTACCCAAAGGCCCCTCCAATCCCATCAGTCTCTGCAGTCCAATAATCAGTCCCTGTTTTCCAAACAGTCAACGCTAACCGAGTAGTCCCAATTTACAACAGTCCAAAAGTCCTGGTGGTTCCAGCAGTTGCTCTGATCTAGCAGTCGCAACTGTCACAGTTTCCAGGGCTACCTATTTTTTTCAAAAGTCCCAATGGTTCTTGCAGTAACCACACTACAACAATTACAGGAACAATAGGAGTCCCGATTGTAGAGGTTGGACCAATGACACTCCTCGGGCAGATATGGTTTAACTACCAGTAGCCCCTGTAGTCCAAAGGAACCGATGGTCCCAATGGTCATAGCAGTACCAGCTAGCACAAAATGTTCATACTGGTATAGGTCCAACAAGTCCTGACAGTCTCTGCAGTCTAAAGGTCAGTCACTGTTTTCCCAACACTGAATGCAGACCCATTTTACAACAGTCCAACAGCCGCAGTGGTCTCAGCAGCAGCTACAACCCAGTAGGTACAACTGTCACAGTACCAGGAGTCCTAAATGGCTCCAGCAGTAACCACATTCCAACAATCACAGCCATCCTTAGAGTCACAATGGTAGAAGTTCTGGACCATTGAGACTCCTTGGACATTGCTGATCACACGACTGGTAGTCCTTCTAGTCCAAACATACCACTGGTCCAGAGAGTCCCAACAGCCTCAACAATCATTACAGTCAAAAAGTCCCATTAATGATTGTAGTCCCATTAGTATCAATAGATCTCAACAATGTCAGAGCTCCAAAGTCCCTCATCAAAGAGTTCTGACAGTGCTTTTTGTCCCTGCAGATCAAAGTCACAAGACTCACAATAAAATGTGGTCCGGCTTGGTTGAAATGCTCCAGCAGCTTGGAGGTCTGCAGGTCCGAGCCCAGATCCATCTCAGTGCAGGAGTCCATCAGCTGAGAGACACAGTTCAAGTCCTTCAGGGTCTGAAAACATACAGCATACCAGTGGTGGAAAGTAGCTAAGGAGAATTACTGTAGATTGTTTAGGTATTCCTATTTTACTATTCTACCTGAATTAATTTAAAAGTAACACATACTCCACTACAATCATTTGGCAGCTATAGTTACTAGTTACTTTGCAGTAATAGATGTATGACAACCAGTTACATCTACACAGCGTATCAAGTACCTTGAGCAGTCGCTCCTGGTATTTCCTGCAGTACTCCTGCTGCTGGATCTGGATTTGCTGTTGACTCTGCAGCTCATTCACTTCCTGTTTGGTTCTGCTAAGTCGCTCCACCATCTGCTGCACCGCAGACACCACAGACTGCAGGTGTAACGCTGCTCCCGACACCTGACAACACAATATACAACACAGCATATCACCATTTTTTAAATATTGACAGAGCAAAAGGTATTCTCGATAATTCTGAAATGCCAGTTCCTGACAGTCTTGTTACCATGGGAACAGCATTGATGTAGTTGTTTCCCAGTTCTTGAACAGCGAGGAAGCCCTGCAGTGTTTCCTGCCAACAGGCATCAAGCGGTTTCTTCTTCTCTGGTGAGCTGGAGCTGCTGGTTGTCCTGATGTTACTGTTGTCAGCTTCCTTCCCTTCACGCTTCTCCTCCTCTTCATCTTCCTCTGGTCTCCTCATGTAGATCTCCTTCAGTCCTTCCATCTCCTCCTCCACCTGCAGAACATGGGCACTGACAGCTAATGGAGGAATTACCTTCACCTTAATCATAGGCTTCAAAATCAAAAAATGTCCTACTTTTAATCCAACAATTTGGTGCAGAACTAGAGAATGACTTGCATGATTTTCCTGAGATTTGTGGGTAGAAAACAATGAAGACACTGGCTTGTTTAATATTATTACAAACTAAAACACAGATGAAAACTGTTATACTGTATTATATTTTTAATAGCCAGAAAGGTAGCGTGTTGTCTATAGCAGCTGCATGACTGCACTCAGGTGGAATTTGCCACCACATTTCTAGTTTTCCTCCCTAACAGGACACCAGAAGAGACTCTGACCTGCTCTGCTCTCCTGAGGAAAGTGACGTAGGGTCGCAGCAGCTGCAGGTTTGAGTCGATCTTGCTGTTCAGACTCTGCAGCTCCTTCAAGACAAGATCAACTTGAGCAGCAAGTTCAGGACTCAGTGAACCAGTTTGTTCAGCAGCAGGTGGACTGGGTTGAGCAGCGGTGGTTCTGGTCTGTCTGCCTCTCTTCAGCTGCTCTGTCAGAGCCTTCAGAGGGGGAAGCTGTCTGCTGGGTTCACTGGTCCTGATGGTCCAATCTGTGTGTAGACCTCTGATCTGTTCCAGGATCTGCTTCATGTTCTCTGCATCACAACCTACAGACTGGAGTTAAAGACGAGCAAAATTGATTCCCCCTCTTGTACTCAGAGGAAATACGTGCATCTAAGACACACAATACTGTGAATTCCAGACAGGAAAAATAAAAGAGCACTAAGAAGCTTTTGTATTTTACCTTTATCTCAGTTTTTTGTTGAAACAAATGAAAACAGCAGAGAGCAGAAAAATGTCTTACCATGTCTAAAAACTGGACTCAAGTTTGTTGAACTGTTGTGGGTTTAGGTAGTTAATAACTTTTTGTACTAATAAATACGTGTACGTGTGGAGGTTTGTACCTCAGCCTGTGTTTGCAGCTGCAGGTGCGTCTTCAGGATGTCTTCGGCCTCAGACAGCTGCCGTCCTGCTTCAGAGCAGTTGGACAACACACTGCTGCCCTGCTGCACCCAGGTCCAGACCTGGAGACCAGATTCACTTTAAATTCACGTGAAGTACCAGCTTCTTTAGTAACACCCGCTTAAACACTAAAATTACGTTACTTTAAAAAACAGAGAGAAAATGTCACCTTGTCCACGAGGTGTTCACACGACGACAGCAGCTGTTGCCTCTGGTTAGTCAGGAGGGCTCGGCGGGCCTGGTCCTCTCCACTTTGAGTCTCATTTCCCAGCATGCACTCCTGCCCTGCCACCTGCCTGCTTCCAAAGAAGGGGAAATCATGCAGATTTCATGTCCTGTGTTTACAGATGTATTCAAGAATTCTGCGTTTCTGTTGTTTATTTTCTTTTCTTATAAAGAAGGTCACACGCCATCATCAACAAATCACAAAATGAAAATATGTGCATACATCAAAACCTTTTTCCCTTCCTCTGCAATGACTGGCTCATGCTCAGACTAAGGAGAGGAGCCATGCTGCTAATGCCTTCTTTGCGACAGATCTACCACAGGTATTAGAAAAGTCGTTTGATTCTGCTTTGAGACAGGTCAGGGCGTTGTGGGTAAAACAGACAGAGCAACCAGAGTATTGAACATTTATGCAGTATTTTTTTATTATTTTTCCGACCTGGTGGTGTTGGCAGTAGCAGCTCTGTGCTGTTTGGTTTCTTCCTGTGTGTCTTCAGCCTTAGAAAACAAAAACAAAACAGTTTGATTAACTTGACTACAGACAGAAAGCTGCAGGTGTCTTCAGATATCTCAAAATCTATTGACGTGATGTCCATGGAATGCCCAGATCTCTGAACTCTGGACTTTTATGTCCTTTTCCTGCGTCACCACCGCCGAGACAAACCTTTACTTCTGGTGAGGTGCATCAGAACTCAGAACATGGCTGCATGCTTCACATTGGTCTTCATTTGGACATCTTGGACCATTAAAACTGGTTCTGATTCTGTGTGCTGGTAGAAAGAATTACCTCTGGTTCAGGCGCAACATCTCTGTTGGACTCTGGTCCAGATTCAGGCTTTAGGTATGATGTGGATCCAGGGGAAACATTTATGGTCATTCTCAGGTTCAGAATCTAACTTGAGGTCTGATGTGGATCCAGTCTTCAGATTAAATTTGAATCCAGACTGCAGATCTGGTCTAGATTCAGGCTGCAAATCTTTAGTCTCATCTAATCTGGATCTTGACTCAAAGTGTTTGGTCTCCTCCGATGTGGATTCAGGGGTAACATCACTGGTGAGCTCTGATCCAGATTCTGGCTTCACATCTGTTCCCGAGCCAGACTTCTGTTCTGATGTGGATCCTGTGGGAACATTTATGGTCTTCTCAGGTTCAGTATCTAACTTGGGGTCTGATCTGGACCTGGTCTTCAGATTGAACTTGAATCCAGACTGCAGGTTTTGGATCTCCTCTAGTCTATATACAGGTTTTAACTGTAACCTGAAACCAGGGTGCAGATCTGGTCTAGATTCAGGCTGCAGATCTGGTCTAGATTCAGGGTGCAGTTCTGGTCTAGATTCAGGGTGCAGTTCTGGTCTAGATTCAGGCTGCAGATCTTTACTCTCCTCAACTCCAGATGCAACTTTCAGATCTGATATGGATTTAGATTCTGAATCTAACGCAGATCCTGAAGAGTTTTTAGTCTCCTCTGCTCTGGATTCAGAGACCATGTCTGGGGTTAGTTCTGTTCTTGATCCAGGTGTTTGTTCTAATCCGAATCCAAGAAGAAGATCTCTGGTCTCTTCTGACGGAGAGTCTATTTTGAGGTCTGATCTGGATCCAGCTGGATTGAATTCAAATCCAGACTGCTTTGGATCTAATGTGGATCCTGACTCAAAGTCTTTGGTCTCTTCTGATGTGGATTCAGATTCAGTCTTCACATCTAAACTGGATGGTGGCTGCACTTCTGATCTGGATCCAGGCTGAAGGTCTCTGGTCACTTCAGGATTTGAACCTAATTTGAGGTCTGATCTGGATCCAGCCCTCAGGCTGAATTTGAATCCAGACTGCAGGTTTCTGGTTTCTTTGGTTTTGTAATCTGACTTCAGGCCTGTGCTCTCTGTTAATGTGGATCCAGACGGCAGGGTTTGGTCCAGGTTCTTCTCATCTGTGAGAGTCCAGTCCTGAAGTGAAGACAGACGAGTTATTAAATGTCTTTCTGAAGTTGGTTTTGGGAAACAGCTCGTTAGATTCAGAAAGTTCATGAGATCATCATTTTATCTTCATCTTAACCTAAAGATGCTTTTGTCTCCTTCAGCTCAGCCGCCTGATTTCAGAGTTATCAGCTGACTGAATATTTTTAAATACAGACATCGGAGAGTCGAGAATGTAACTGCGGGCGGGATTTATATTTATAACCTGAACACAAGATGGATGCTGACAGAATAGACAGATGACTCTCACTGCTGCCGTGCTCTAATATCTATAATACTCTAATATACTGTTTAATACAGTGTTTCACTTTAAGACTTCTTGACAGACATCCAGATTTAAGCCTGTGGTGATAACCTGTGTGTATTCAGCACCTGATTTATGAAGGCAGCAGCTCATTACTGACTAAACATATCCTGCTTATTCTCATCCAGCTACTTTGCTATAATTGTCCCTTACTTCAGAACCCGCCAGTCTGGACTCTTGCTCTTTCTTCCTGTTCTCCACCTGTTGGAGCTGCAGCCGGACAGCCTGGTCCGCTCTCCTCCTCCGATCCTGCAGCGTCTCCACCAGCTCCTCCAGCCTCAACGCTACTCCCCTGCTGCACCAGGAACTCTGGGAAGAGGACGCAGAGTCAGCATCAGCATCAATCCATGCATTCAACAAAGTCAAAAGCAGGCTGAGGAAGGATACAAATCAATTTTCAATGCTTTCCTAGCAGAAGTGACCCTGAGTTCACCTCCTCCTCTTCTGCCTCCTCGTCCCGCAGTACTCCTCCTCTCCTCTGGAGGGCCTCAGTCTTCTGCAGCTGTCGGAGTTTCTGTAGAAGAACGCTGCTGCTGGTCAAAACCTGCAGAGACTTCTCCAGAAGATCTGGAATTAAAGCATAAAGACACAACGACGGTTGTTCTGGTGAAAGTCACAGAGAGATTGTAGAAAAATTCCTAAAATATTCTTAAGAGAAACTCTGAATGTAAAAATAATGACATTGAGCGGTTATTCTGGGACTGGAATGTATCCCAGCATGCCTTAGGTCCAGGACAGTATATCAGAGTTGACACAAACAGGGAAGTAAAATACATAATACAGAATACATCAAAATAAAATGAGTGATAATATATTTACAGCTGAGTGTAACACCATCAATAATACTACTGTTTCTCATTAAATGAACACTGGTTACCTCTCCTCATGGAGTCGTACGTGAGCTGCACTTCAGTCAGTCTGTCGTCGTCTGCTTCGAGTTTTAAATCCTCAACTTTATCGATACCGACAGAAAACTGAAAATGGAAACAGACAAACAGATGTTGGTCAGAGCCCGTCTGAGGCTGATGTGAATTGTCTCTACCTCTGCAGGTGTTTGATCATAAACTAAAGTAGAATTACCACATCTCAGTGGTTTGCCTCCACGCACCTGTCAGGTTGATGTTCCTGAGCTGTGGCGTTATGATGACACAGTGGAGCTGACCTTTGACCTTTTAGATACAAAATGTCTTCAGTTCATCCTGTTAGACAAATACGTGATTTTTTTGTCATACTTATTATATGAATAGTTAAGTTATGGCCAAATGTGTTTTGTGAGGTCACAGGAACCTGAACTTTGACCTCTGATCAGTTCATCCTGGAGTTTTAGTGGACATTTGTACCAAATTTAAAGAAATTCTTGAGATATTGCATCTACAAGAATGGGACAGGCGAGCAACCTGCAAACATAATGCCTCCGGATGGGATCAAACTGAACCTCATGGTGGCGCTGGAGTTCAAGTGAGGAGGGTCACCAAAGTCAGCAGGATTCATCCTCTGGGGAACATGAATGTCTCCGCCTAATTTAACGGCCATCCATCCATTAGCAGTTGAGTTATTTTAGCCTGGACCACAGCGATGGATCAGCCTCACACTTGACATTGCCATACATCATGTTGGAGCTATTTATTGACGAAGTGACTCTGAGCAGCATCTTCAGTCCTGAGCTCATCCTGGGAGGGGAGTCGGGTTTCAGCTCCAAACTCTACAGTCGACTACACTCAGCTGACTCTTGAGTCGAGTGGTGATTAAGCTAAAACTGTAAATATCCAACGTGTTTGATTACCACTTCCACCATCGTTTGAAAGTGTTAATCTCACTCAGCGTTACTGTGGTTGACGTTTATTAGCTGCCTTCAACCCGTAAAAAAATATGTGAAAGCATGGAAGACTAGAATAGCACCATAAAGCTGACTGTTGGACTGTTTTAGATAAAGGCTGCAGCAGGTGTTGCTAATAAAATGCCGGCCAATGAGCACGGCTTACCGCGGCACGCCAGCGATTCAGAAAATACACCGCACCGCCTGAAGAATGTGAGACTGAGAGCTGGAACAAATGTCCTTCATGGAGCCACGAGACGAGGATAAATCACATGGTTTATAAAACACAGAGGACATCACGCTTCATCTCCGAGAACTTTACTGCCTGAAGAGGGAAGGTCAGAGGTCACCGCCGTCTGACCAGAGATGAACACGTAGAGTGAGAGTCAGATTACAGTGAGCTGTAGTTATAATGTGAACAGTCTCACCGTCTAACACCAGGTAACACATTTCTGACTTAAAGTGCTTTAAAACTACAGACTTCTGTTTTATAATTTGTTGACTTGAGTTACTGATATTATCTAAAGGTTCCCACAGATGTTCAAACCAGATAAATCCTTCCGTCAAGGTAACCGCGTGTTTCATTTGGTCACATGTTGGTATGAGTTCCAGGAGAGAGTCAGAGAGAGGAAGGAAGACGGAGAACGAGACGAAACACTCAGCCAGGTAGATTTTCATTGTCAGTCGTGGTCGACGACTGTGTGTCGGGCGTTGTCATGGCCATCAGGGAGCGTCTGTGGCTGAAGTCTGTGTGGTGTGTCTCACACTGGACGGGCACTTGGTGAAGGCATTTGGCAGATTCAGCATGAAGAATTGGTGACAGTTTGTGAGTGGCAAAAGAAAAGGAACGCACCTCGAGCCTGTTCCTGTCAGATCCATGACTTCATCCATCGAGTGATTTTATCTCCTCCACCTCTTCACCACTGACATTTACAACTTTTTATCAGACATCTTCTTGATTATGAGGGTTAAATAAAAGAGAGTGGTGTCAAATGTGCTGCTTTATCATTACAACAGTTCGTAAATCTGGTGAACTAGAGGAGATTTTCTTTTCATCTGAAGAAGTGCTTAGATAAGATACACTATATTAACAAAAGTATTGGCTCACCTGCCTTTACTCGCATATGAATTTGTGACATCCCATTCTTAATCCATAGGGTTTAATATGACGTTGGTCCCTTTGCAGCTATAACAGATTCAACTCTTCTGTAGGCTTTCCACAAAGTTTAGGAGTGTTTATGGGAATTTTTGACCATTCTTCCAGAAGCACATTTGTGAGGTCACACACTGATGTTGGATGGAAGGCCTGGCTCTCTGTCTGCGCTCTAAATCATCCCAAAGGTGTTCTATGGGGTTGAGGTCAGGACTCTGTGCAGGCCAGTCAAGTTCATCCACACCAAACTCTCTCCTCCATGTCTTTATGGACCTGCTTTGTGCTCTGGTGCACAGTCATGTTGGAACAGGAACATCCCCAAACTGTTCCCACAAAGCTGGGAGCTGGAACTGTCCAACATCTCTCGGTATGCTGAAGCATTCAGAGTTCCTTTCACTGGAACTAAGAGGCCGAGCCCAGATCCTGAACAACCCCACACCATAATCCCCCTCCACCAAACTTCACACTCGGCACAATGCAGTCAGACAAGTACCGTTCTCCTGGCATCCGCCAAACCCAGACTCGTCCATCAGATTGCCAGATGGAGAAGCGCGATTCGTCACTCTAGAGTCCAGTGGAGCTGCTTTACACCACTGCATCCGACGCTCTGCATTGCACTTGCTGATGTCTGGCTTGGGTTCAGCTGCTCGGCCATGGAAACCCATTCCATGAAGCCCTCTACTGTTCTGTAGCTAATCTGGAGGCCACATGAAGTTTGGAGGTCTGCAGAAAGTTGGCGACGTCTGCTCACTATGAGCCTCAGCATCCGCTGACCCGCTCCGTCAGTTTACGCGTCCGACCACTTCCTGGCTGAGTTGCTGTCGTTCCCAATCGCTTCCACTTTGTTATAATACCACTGACAGCTGACTGTGGAATATTTAGGAGTGAGGAAATGTCACGACTGGACTTGTTGCGTCCTATCACAGCACCACGCTGGAGTTCACTGAGCTGCTGAGAGCGACACATTCTTTCACACATTTGTAGAAACAGTCTGCATGCTGAGGTGCTGCTTTATACACCTGTGGCCATGGAAGTGATCGGAACACCTGATTTCAATTATTTGGATGGGTGAGTGAATATTTTTGGCAATATTGTGTACATTTTCCTCAAAAACTGATTTGAAAAGTCTGGTTCAGACAAATTCCCCCCTTAACTTTGCAGAAATAAGCAGACTCTCCTGTGTATTTTGGTATATTTAAGGTACATTTAAAGGGGTTATCCTCTGGAGAACAAGAACTGAAGCCAGGAAATGTGCTGGCCAGTAGTTTTTGCTCGACAATAGCTTTAAAGAATCGCCTGCATTATTGTGGAGAAAGTTATATGAATGCTACTGATTAACTAACTTTATATTTCAGTGGCTCAAAGTATGAATGAAGTTGTGCGTTAACGTTGCTGATGTTCATACCTCCAGTGTTCGGCAGTAAAAGTCTGAAGCCAGCGTCAGGACTTCCTGTCGTCTCTCCAGCAGGCGGAGGAGCAACAACCATCCCTCGTCCAGAGATGCCCCCATGGCCTTGTACACTCCCTCCTCCTCCTCCTCCTCCTCCTGTTTCTTGCTCCTCTGCTGCTCCATCATCCCTTCATCCCTCCTCCTCCTCTGCTTGGTCTGTCGGCTCTTCTCCACCACAGCCAGCACCTCCCTCTCGTGTTTCTGGGATAACGACAGGTTTAAAAAAAGACAGCTCATGCTGGGATTACAACACCAATCCCCTCCACAAAAGTGAGCATGAATTAGAAGAAACCAGGTTCTCCAAAGTCCCTTAAACGTTAGCAAGAATCACGACTTTAGTGTTTTACAGCTAACCTTTAAGCCCGACCTTCTGTCACACTATTCCTGTGCTGCTTCACTGCTAAATCTTACAGCAGTTGTAGCCTTTTCTTTTAAAAGTAAGAAGTTGTTTACGTTGGTAAATGACAGGAAAGCACCTCATTTCACCAGAACAATCGATGAGAGAAATGTTGAATGAAGTATTGCATTGAGTTACAGGATCTAGTGGAACAGAAGCTGGACAGGAAGCAGCGAGACGTCAGGACTTCGGCTCTATTTGTGTTCCTGCGCTGCGTCCGGCATCAGATGACCTGACGCCACGTGTCTGTGTTTCTGTGTTTACCTTGAGTTTGTCCATCAGCTGCTGTTGTTCCTGGATCAGCGTCTGGTTTTCTTCCTTGTTCGATCCGATCTCACAGAGGCCTGGATGGACCTGGACCAGCTGGAGGTGGACCAGAGACCCACTCTGCACGCACACACACACACACACACACACACACACACAAACGTAAACACACACACAGACACACTTTGTGAAAATGTTGTCGCTAAAGATTGTTTTTAACTTTGTTTTTGCTTTTTTCTCCACACAGTGACCTGCTGACAGCTCCAGGTGAAAAGAAGCTGTGTGTGTGTGTGTGTGTGTGTGTGTGTGTGTGTGTGTGTGTGTGTGTGTGTGTGTGTGTGTGTGTTTGTGTGTGTTGCAGCATTCCTCAGGATGATACAGTATCTTTGGCACGTCGACTGAAAAGAGCACAACATGACGCGTGACACCCCCCCCCACACACACACACACCAACACTCCCACACTTTTAAAACAATAACCAGAGCGTTGAGAAATGAGATCCCACATACACACATATGAACACATTTTCAAATACACACTCACCTTCAGCACACTGAGAGGAATCAGCTGCTAGCCTCTCTCACACTCACACACACACACACACACACACACTGCTCTCTTTACAGCAGCAGCATCAGTAAATAGTTTGTCTATAACAGGAAAGAGCACATGGACAGAAAAGCGACCGACTTCAGACGAAGAGAGAGATCATCTCTCCTGAAGCAGCTTCAGAACACTCACTGATTCAAAGCTAACAGTCTAAACGAAATAAAGCTCAATGAACTAACTTTAAAGAAGCTACTCTCATATCAGACCGACAGTTGGTCGGCTAATTCTGTTGCTGAAAGGTTGAAAAGGGCGAGTCTCAAATTAGCAGCTCATTTAGTCTGATAGTCAGAGCAGCCTGAAATATACTCAAGTTAAAGTAAGTTATTCGATTAGAAGTAAAAGAAGTCATCAAAATAACTACTTGAGTAACTAAAAAAGTTATTCAAGTAGTAAAAAAGACTAGAGAAGGAAACACCGGCACACTTCTGTCCTATTTGTAGTGGATGTGGGTGGAATGTAGTTCATCCACAGACCTTCATCAGGTCACACACGATTACAAATCATCTCCTGATTAGATGATCTGCCACAATTACACAATATTCACAGTCTGGATCTCTCAAGTATGATCACAAATGTAACATTATCATATTATAAGTAAAGTCTCTCGTCATGTTCTTCAGTTATCGTCTCTTATTTCATCTTGTGTCCACATGTTACAGCATCTCAGAGTTCAGCAGATCCATCATCAGATCATGATTCAGCAAGCAAGATTACTTTGACTGTATGAGTGATCGCACTAGTGTTTTATTTAGATGTGGCCTTTTCCCCAGAGTAGGAAACTGTAGGAGTCAGAAATGTGTAATTAATGGTCTGGTTCGTGTGACCTTATTGTCCCAGCTCATTTCTTTCCTTTAAGTTAATCTGGAGGCTGCTGTCGCTCGCTATCAGAGCTCAACAACCCGAATGCTTTGTGTCTCTTTACATACCTTCAGAACAGAGACGACAATCTGAGATTGGCCGGCCTGGATGGCGATAGTGCTGAGAGTGGTGAAGGACGGCTTCATGTTCCCTCCTCCTCCTCCTCCTCCTGCTGCCTTCCTTTGTCCTCCACATGTCACAGACTCTTCAGTCTCTCCGATCGTCATGAGGAAATACTGAATCCAGGAAACTGTGAGAAACCTTCTCTTCTTCCTTCACTTGAAGCTCGTCTCATCAACAACTGTCACACAATTCTCTGCCTCCAGTTTTTAAGGATATTCTTCTTCTTTTAATTCCCCTTTTCCTTGGTTATCATTGTCGCCGGCTTCACATGCAAAAGTTCCCCAAAACAGCTCCTGAAATCAGAACTGCACCTGAGTGTTGTGTTGGGAAGAGTCCGGTCTCCAGGTGGAACTGATCTGTGCTGGTTGTTTCCTGTTGCAGACGGTCAAATCTGCTACAGAACAACACAAAACATAAATGAGAGAAAAGTCTGCAGAGAAACAGTTAAAGCCACGGCACTCTGGGTACCACACAAATAAAGGTCACACAAAAACAATCAATAGAAATTTATTGGACCTCGTCAGAGTTTAACCTCCCTGCACCGAAACAAATCAAGGGCAGGATTAACGGTGTTGATTGTCTACATTCATGATTTAAACTTGTGTTGTACACAAGTGAAAAGAAGACTTTCTGTTCCTGACATCCAATTTTATTTGAAGGTTTTTTTGTTGTTAATGTGATAAAAACACAGATTGTTTCTATCATATGAAATGTACTTAGGTTTGTTCGAAGCTTTTGAGTCACGACAGAATAATTTCTAAATTAAATAATCAGATTTTATTCTCAAACAACAGCTGGCCACCATATAAAAGACATGAAATACACAGGTACCTCCTCTGAACAATGAATTTGTAAAAGGTCTAAAAGTCAACAAATCATTTGGGAATGCTTCACAGATTCGCCTCCAATAATGAAAACGAATCTCTTTGGTTGGTGTTTATTCTTTAATAAATTTACAGACGATAATCCATTAATACATGATATTATGAGATTTTCATAAATCAAACCTGACAACCCAAACATGGTCTGACTAGTTGTGATTATAATTTTTTGTCTTCAGTCAATAACCTTTATTGACTCTTTAGGATCAGCTGCATTAACGACAACAAGGAGACGTGCTGACAGCGTAACGACAGACGGTTCATAACAAGCCACGGAACAAAAGAGAAATGTGGCATGAAACAACATTTAGATACATAAAACCAGCGAACCTCTGCTGCCATCACAGAATAACTCAATAGATTAAATATAATAACTGGAAATAAAACAAAAGATAGTTGTGAAAAATGGCTACAATTAAAATGTGTATGTAACAAAATCAGTTATTTGAAACAATCATAACTGTTGACTGAGAGGTTTAAGATCAGATGTCTGAAAGGGCTGAAAGGTTTCAATGTATCGACTCTAATTTGGTTTATAAAGTTCACAATTTAAAGATTTAAATAGAACTTAATAAAATGCTAACAATGAAACAAAATGCTTCCAAACTGATATGAGTGATGATCATTTAAGACGAGAGGCAAAGAAAATTTATAAGAATTTAACAAAATGTAAATGATGATCTGTCAAGAAACGCACCATAAAAGAGCAAATGTGAAGATGAATGAGCAAAAAACTGATACAAACTTTTATCCGATCAGTAGTTTAATGTTTTAAATTCAACTTCAAACTTATGATAGAAAGTGAAGGATGAGGTTTAAGTCATGAAGCGCATTTTAATTCATTTTTATCCAATTTTAAAGTTTGTGAAGACCTTCAGACATTCAATAACAACGTAAATGTAGAAAGAAAGACACGAAAAGATTAAAAACAGTTGAACACAATACCTGAGAGTCGTCTCTGGAGATCACGCTGCTGCCGCCGAGACCAAAAACACTCTGAGATGAAACACAGCTGAGAGAGAGAGGGGGGGGGAGAGAGAGGGAGAGGTGGTAAAAATAGATGTGGGTCCAGTTGGATTATCACGCTGCTGAATGACAGAGAGACATCTGCCTTCCATAAACAAACACTCGCTCTCTGTGACACACAGTGTAAATATATCTGCGCAGGACGACCAACATAAAACACGATGAAGACACAAATCACAGAAGAACTCGTCGCTGGTTAAACGATCAGTTTAAAGCTGCTTCACCTTCATTTCTTCTACGTCACATTTAACATACAAATTCACTGATAAATCAAATGAACGGTCACATTGTCTCTGCACGTTCTGTTCAGCAACAATGTGTATTATCAATTGAAACAAAACACAACACTCCATCGCTTCCCATTCTGGACCGCTAGCTGCACTGCTAACTGAGCTAACCAGCTAACAGCAGAACAAGCTAGCGGTTAATCTAGTGATACACTGCTCCGTTTGTTGGGAGTATGAAGTTGACACAGTTCTGACAAATTGTACCTTTCATAAAAAAGACTTAACGTCACTCAGTAGAGCGTATACCTCGGCCAAGACTAACAGTCCTCTTTAATTTGATCAACCCTAATCCACCCAGAACGGCTCAACCATAATTCAAGCTCATCAGATCCGTCACAGCCGACCACGACGAAGACAAGAACAATTCAGACGGAATCAAAATCTCTGAAGATGCTTCAGTGTTGATGGTTTGGACAGATTTTACATTCTGATTGATATTAAATCTTAGACGACCGTTAAAAATATCTTTAAAAACTTTCTGCCTCTTTAACTTCTGGGACTCTGATATAATCATTTTGCTGTTCCGTAAAAGTGACTGAAGCGATGATACAAATGTTCAGTTCTAGAGGATATTAATAAGATAAAAAGATATCACTTTGTTTTTTACATTTCAACATGTTTTTCTCGCCACACTCAAAGTTCAGCGCAGTAAATATAACTTTGTAAAAAGCTTCAAAAACACGATCACAGATTTCAAAGTTTATTTATTCAGCATGTTTTTAAAACAACATTGTAAATGAACATCCGCGGTCACAACCAGCAGCAGAGTAAATAAAGAATGGAAATAAAAAAGGCAGAGTGGAGAATAACAATAAGCTTAAAAACAATCCTCTGTATCAACATGGTGGCACCGCTCTCGTGCCATGCTTGACCTTTGACCCGTCCTTTAAGAAGCTCCTCTGCTGTAAAGTAAAACAC
The DNA here is from genome assembly GCA_963678695.2 of Diplodus puntazzo. Lineage (NCBI taxonomy): Eukaryota > Metazoa > Chordata > Actinopteri > Spariformes > Sparidae > Diplodus > Diplodus puntazzo. The sequence goes on along the minus strand of OZ023164.1, from coordinate 33,375,304 downwards.
TGAGGTCACCAGGCACTTTTAGGATTCGCTTTGTAGAGACCGTACTCTTCTTTCTTGAAGAACGCCACCTCCGTCTCATTCGCTGAAACGACAAACACAAAACTGTTAGATCATTTAACACTTTATTTACTTTGACTTTACTTTGAATTATGTTTCAAACGTCGAAATGTTTCTTAAACTCAAGTGAAGCTGTGGTTAGCAGATACAGAGCAACAGCAGCACAGATCATAGACAGTTGTGAAACAATGTATTGTAAATTTGTAAGGAATAAAAAAAAAAGACAAATTAATGAATTAAAACAACATAATAAAAGACAAACAAAACAGAGGTAACAGCTTTTGTAAAGGAAACTTGCATGTCCTGACCGATTTCTCACTTTTCTTCTATTGACTCACATTATTTCAACGATTTCTCATATTTACTTCCAACTTAAATACAAACAACTATCCTCACTTTATTTGACACCAGTTTATTCAGTGGACTCAGGAGGTTAATTCCAGATGATCTTAATTAAGTGTTTGTCATACTGGCTCTAATTAGAATTACTGCATTGTGGTTGTTTGCCTCAGGCAGGTTGGTGTTCCTGAGCTTGTGCTGAATAACAACCAGAACATGTCACAGTGACGTTAAAGTCCGTGTAAAGCAAATTCAGCCATTTTCTTCTAAACACATTAAAAAGGTCATAAATGTATTTCCTTAAAACATGTAAAAAGCATTCAACCATTTAGAATTTAATTTTGGAGCTAGGCTCACAAACTGTGTTTCACTATTTCTGTGTTCTGGATTTAATGGGCGGGTCAGAAATCATGGCCTTGTTACGTAACGCGGCCATGATTTGCATAAACCCCGCACTGCTGCGGAAGCCGTATAAATACATTCAGTGCATTAGCTTCGGAGGTTTTTCCGCTTGCTCTCGAGTCTTGGATAGCATCTCTTAGAATAGTTTGCAGCTAGCTAACCAGTCAACCAGTCAGCTAAACGGTCATGTCTCCTCCACATCGCTCCTGCATCTTTCCTGGATGCCACAGTGTGCAGAGTAACGGCGCCGTTGGCTTATTTTAGTTTCCTAAGGACGACAACGCAAGGAAACGGTGGATCGATTTTGTAAAGAGACGCTACTGTGGACAGTTAAAAATCACCACCAACACCCGTCTTTTAACCCTGAGCTTTTAAAAATCAAATGTCTTAACTTCATCATTTTATCCTATTAGACTACGTGATATATAAGATCATATAGGCATCATGTCTGCTTGTTCAGATTTAACACAGTAACACAGTGTGATTTTGAATGCAAACTGCTGGAATCTGGCACAAAAGCTTTAGAGTACCACAAGCTGTGTGTTGTATCCACTGCGGCTCCATCTGCTTCCTGTTTTGACGAGCAGGTCAAACAGCAGGACTACCTTCCTGTTGCTACGCCGACATGCACCTGCAGTATCTTTGCCTCACACCTGTCCCTCCTCATCCTCTCTGGAGGCGCCTCACAGTTTGAAGTCTTCTGTTCTGATCCAACAGTCCTGGAGTAAATCCTCCCTTCATGTTCTGATGCTCAGTTATGTTGGAACGGTTTCAGATTTAAAGTATACAGTCTGTGGAGTCGTTGAACTCTGTTACATTTAGAGGCGTTTCACATATTTGTCCACCTCATTAAACATCATAATATCTGTTATACTGAGGTTTCATTTTAGGATCAAGTACACAGTTCTAACATCTACACTGACTGTTGATTGTAAACCTAGGTGAGTGGTGTGTATTGTATATATAGACGTATACACATTACACTTAACAAACAGCAGAGACGAACTTACTAACACCAGCAGCTCTGAGGGTTTGACCATTCTGCAGAATGAGCTTCTCATCGTCGTCTAAACTCATCACCAACTCGTTCGTCTGCAAGAAAAAAAAGGTTCCAACTTCATGACAACTTCTTATTTCAAAGAGTCACAGAATTCACAGACTACATACATGTTCCCCCCAACTATGATGAAAAAAATCTGATTATTTCTGAGATTAAACATCTCTTCAGCTCCACCAGCTGTGACAGAATAAAGATATAAAGTGCACTGCTGGATTTCTAACATCATCACAGGTCGTGACTGTGTTGTGGAGTTCGCTAGTGTGTGAGATGTTCTGCAGCGTCCTTCATTACAGTCACAGAGTGAACCTGAGATCAGACTGTGGCTGATGACGTCACTCAGGAAATACTTTACTTTACTCTAGTATTTCCATTTCCTGCTACTTTATACTCTACTGCATTTATTTGATGACTTAAGTTACGAGTTACTTTGCAGATCACACACATTTCTTAGGCAATCAGATTTTTATAAAAACATACAAAAGAAAACACATTGTGATTGTCAGAAAAATACTGAATATTAAATGTGATAATCGTCCAGGTGGGTAACAGGTTGACCCAGAGTACGTAGTTCATATATACGCATGTAAAAATATAGGAATTATTTACCGTAACTTTTCACACTTAAGTTCACTTTAATATCAGATATTTAAAGACTTTTACTCAGGTACTTCTTGTATGGGTGTCTTTCACTTTCATCAAAGTAATATTTTAACACCATATCTTTACTTTTACTCATCTGTGACACAAAAATGATTTGGATACTTTTATCAACGCTGTCTGGAGGACGTTTGTCCCTCAGACAGCAGGGTGACTCTCCCCTGAGACAGGTACCTTCGCTCCGTGTGCCTGGTGGATGATCTTCATGGTGTCTGAAAATACAGGAGACAGGAGTCAGATGGTGAACGTGTGTTTTACCAGGTGTGAACATTTCAACGTCCTCTCTTTTGTCTGCGCATCAGGAACTGATTCAGATCAGAATAAATTCAATACACTGCGTAAAGGTTTTATTTTAAACTCAGGTGGCAGCTTGATTATATTGACACTACAACACATGTATAATAGAACATGTTTAATCAATCGATCATCTTTTTTCACTGGAATCAGACTTCAAAGTACAGAATTTTATATTCATCTCAGTTTTATCATTCATTTATTATGTGTTGTTTTTATCCTGATCGTTGGCACCATTTTTGTTTCCTTGTTTTTACACTGACTGTGTCCTGGTTGTATTTTGCAGCACTCTGTAGTTGTGTTCTGAAAAAATGCTGTACAAATAAAGTTTATTATTAAAAAGAGCTGAAGCTTCAGAGCTGCTGTTAGTTTTAAAGCCACCAGATGTCACTGTGCTGCTGAGTTTCATCTGCTCATCAACAAATATCATCAGGGAAATGTTACACCCATTAAAGGAGCAGTCTGTAGTTTTGTTGAGTAGTGCCCTTTTACAGCAAACCATGTCAGACATACGTACCATAACTGTGTTTCTTGAAAGGAGGAGGAAGTCCTGCTCTTGTTGCGATATCTGGAACAAAAGTGATAGTTACTCATGATTTTGGCTCCAAGTTAAAAACTATAGACGGTGACATTTGATATGTTAAAATACACACGCATTAGACTTCTCGAATAAAGTCACAACATTTGAGAAAAAAGTCTGAATTTGACAAAAATAAACAGAAGCAAAAGTGCCCGTGAACTACAGCTGCAACTATTGATTATTTCCTCAATTAATAGATTTGTAGTTTGATCTATATATTTGGTGTTTTTATTTCCTTTTTATACTGTTTACATTGTTCTTACTGCTTTTGCTAATTATTTATAATCACTGTTAATCACAACTAATGCTCTCCCTTTTATCCCCTTTGCTGCTGTAATAATGCAAATTCCCTTGCTGTGGGACAAATAAAGGATTATCTTCACTTGTAAAATGTCAGGAAATGGAAAATGTGAATCAAGACAACGTCCTCAAATGTCAGTTTAATGACAGAGAGGAGGAAAGAAACCAGAAAATATTCACATTTAAGAGAATGTGAACCTTCTTAAAAAATGATGAGAATAGCGGGTGGTTAATATAACCTTTGACAACTTATTAGGCAGCTAAGTGATAATACCTGTCTAACAGGACAGCTGCAGGCTACAGGAGAATGTGGACTGTCAGGAAATGCTAACACATGCTAACGTCTCCAACCAAGCTGTCAACAAAACACTCAAACCAACTTTTTCTCGAATATAAGGAACCAGCCGCTCCAGGAGTCACTCGTTAGAATATAATAAATCCTGTCTTTCTACTGTCTCACCGTCTCTGACGAGCTGAATGAAGTTCTGCACGGTCTGGTCCAGATCGACCCGGTGAAACACGACCGGTTTGAAGTTTCTGTGCTCGAAGGACCTCACCAGCCGGACCGTGACCACCGCCTCCCCGGCCATAACCCGCTTACACTGGACGGTGCACCGGCTCTCTTCCTCAAAGGTTGGCGCTGTCACACAGGTGTGCTGTTCGGCAGGTGGGTGTCTGGGCCTGCGGGCTCGGTGTCATGGTGGGTGTGATTAGCATGTGTTTTCAGACAAGCTTGGACTAGCAACCCGGAGAGACCAGAGCAATCGAGACCGTTCAGCGATCGAGACCCGATGAGTCGATAACCGAGCGAGCGAGTCTCTTTTGTTCTTCGTGGGTTTTGGCGGGAATGTCTGTTTATCGCCACCTACCGTGTCGGAGTGTTTACAACATGGAGGGAAACAACGACCCACAAATAACAACAACATTTACTGTATGTGGGCAAAACGAGTGGTCCAAACAATCTGAAAAAGTCAAACAACCTTACACATAAAAACAACAATAAACGTCACTATTCTACATGTATATCACAGTGTTGAAACAACTAACCAGACATTACACCTGATCCAAACTAGCTTCATGTTCAAACTGTTTGTTAATGACGTACTCATGGCTGATATAAACAAACAAATCTCAGTATTTGTATTGGCCTCGAAAGTCCAGTTCTGGTCAGGCTATAATCATATGTATTTAAACAACATTTCCAAAATTTCTTGTTTATATCAGCAGCTTATTCTCAACCATTTGTGTCCTGCTGCCTGAAACAGAAAGCGGGCCTTGGCTAACAGAACCTGTTGAGAACCGCTCCATCAGCAAAGACACGCCTCACTTTATCACCGGTCTGATGATTCTCCCCAGAGCTACAGGCCCAGTTACTATCAGATCCTTCTTCAGAAAGCTGCATCAACTGAGCCCAGCAAAACCTTTGGACGCTCCAACATCTCCATGGCAACAATCACTCGGACTTGTGACTCAGCGGAGCAGGAGGAAGGATGCAGCTCGCAGGACGGACGGAGAACTGTTCACCTGGAGAGACGAGTAAGTACTTTAATATAACATAATGACTACATGCATGTGTGTGTGTGTACATATATATATATATATATATATATATATATACATATATATATATGTATACATACATATATATACACATATATATATATACACATGCACACATATATATACACATATATATATACACATACACACACACACACACATATATATATATATATATGTGTGTGTGTGTGTGTGTGTGTGTAAATATGTAATCAGATTAGAGACACATCTGGTAAAAATGGGATTTCTTACAGGATGATCATTTCATAATAAAGATTGATATAGCAGTCTGTAACCATGTGCATGACATCACTTCAGAAGTCTCTCATCACTCTGCAAGAAACAAAAATTATATAATCTGATTTACTAAATTTAAAGGTAAACCAAAATTAAACCAAATGTATGAAGTCCTGAGAACATGTAGTGCTTTACACACAAGTAATATGATTCTAAAGTCTATCTTTTGACACACATGGAGTCAGTGCAGTGATTAAAAAACACATTAAACCAGAACTGAGACAAACACACTGAATACATTCTGTGCAGCTACACTGAGGCTGCATATTGTGTGTTAAACTAATTTAGCTGCTCAGAATGACCTTCTAGATGCTGACATACTAACATACTGAGACATTACTAACACAACATGGAGCCTGTTAGCTAACTGTGCTGTACTCAGATATTCAGCTGCAACGATGCTAGCATTAACAAGCTAACATTACACAGCAGATAATGGCGTCATGCTAACACTCTCCCACAGACACACGTTAGCTAACATGCAAACCTGTCTGTAAAAACACGACGATTAAATGACCCAGTCATCTTTATAAGCTCGTTATACTGTCAGTACCCAGTTAATGTGTCCTGACCCGTTAATAAAGGCAGCTGAGCCGCTGCTAACGTGTTTCCAAACCGTGCAGTGCATCTGCAACAACTTTAAAGTCAGCTAGCTAACATAGCATAACATAACCACTCACTGAAACTGACCTGCAAACGTTAGCTAACCAGCTTTCATGCTGTTCTAAAGAATACATACATTTTAAAAAAGTTTCATGCTGATTTTACCGAAACTACCGACTTGTTTTGAGAAAGTGACCTACAGTTAATTAACTGAGCATTATTCATAGACACAGCAGAGAAAAATCGGCCAAAATAACAATGGAGTTTGGTGCACAGAGCAAACATAACGTCCATCACGGGTTTAATTGGATGTAATTAAAGGATTATGTTCCAGCCGAATTTACCTCAACACTTAACAGTTAAATGAGACCGTCTTCAGCTTTGTGTTCAGAGTTATTTCAGAAACATTTGAGGCAGAAACAAATCTCACCGACATGAGAGGGAGGCTGGCTCCATTTTAACCCGCACATATGTAGAACTCACTGGGCTCAAACAAGGCATGAAGGTAGTTCTGAGCTGCTGATATAGTAAGAAAATCACCTGGGCTGATTACCTGAGATCTGTAGGTAGTAACTGATCTGTACAGCTCCCACACAGACATGAATACACCTGTACTGAGCAGGTAACTGGACACATAAAGCAGATTCGTACAGAACAGTTTACTCACCGTGTTGTGTCCTCAGAGAAGAGCCGCTCCAAACAGAGTGACGGTCAATCAGCTATTATTATAGGCATCTGCAATTTTGGAGGGAAATGCTCTAAATTCACGCGCGAAACGAGAGAGACCGCCCCCTTTTGCGCGCACCATCTGGATTCGCCAGAGAGTCTGTGGGCGGGACTTATTCTGCATGGTTTAGTGGGTCAGACCAGAGTCTCTGTAACCATCTAAGGCTGTTTAGCTCAGTTGGTAGGAGAGCTGTCTGATTAATAAAGGTTTATCTTTGCTGTGTGTTCGAGTCCTAGTCCAGGGTCCTTTACTGAATCCTGTTTCCTGAAGTTTCTCTTATCTGTCTTGTCATAAGAGGCTAAAATAAAAATAAATATTACTAGAACCAACTCAGATAAACAATGGTTGATAGGATTAAATGGGTCACTTTTTTATTGATATTTAATTTCTCTGGTCTTTATTTGTTATTATTCCAATACTAACAGAATGTAATCAAGTTACATTACTTTGATATTGTAATCAGGTGAATTCAGGTAATCTGGACACCTCAGCTCAAGTGTTATTGGTTTCTGTTCAGCACTTTTAGCATAAAATTAATGAAATTAAATGAGAATGATGACTTCATGGGGGTGATGTCACAGAAAGGGCTGGGAACTAGTACATATTATGTATATAGGAATCTATTTCTTACCTTTTAATGATATTGTTTATTCTTACTATTATTATTGTTTATTGTTAAATTGAACTGTCCTCAGGCTGCAGTGACACACAGATATCCCTGTTTGCAGGACCAATAAAGGAGTTCTGATTCTGATTCTGAGTCAATCAAGATCCCTGAGAATTGCATGAGGAGGTCAATGATATTATATTCTGATCAGTCGTAAATGAGAAAATGCTTCTAACATTTTATCACATTATGTTTGTGTTGGGACCGGCACACGGTTCTGACATCGACCCTAATGTATTCAACTTCATCAATCTTATAACGACTGCTTCTGAAACAAACATTTGTTACCAGAATTGATACTAAATTATTATTGTAAACTCTTTAAGACACACAAACACACACACACACACACACACACACACACACACACACACACACACACACACACACACACACAGAAAGAGAACAGCTGAGAGCAACAAAAATAGAGAAAATATTTTTATTCAAAATTAACTTCATGTTGTAACTGAGGTGTTGTGTTACATGAGAGTTCAATATAAGACATACAAACACACCTATATATTTGTATATAAACACACACACACACACACACACACACACACTCGCGTAATCAAGTGTATTTGTCTTTGGATTTCATAACAGGAATCTGATGATATTGGAACTAAAACCAGCTGTCATTGCTAAAAAAACGGTATTGAAATGACTTTATTAAACGTAATAAACTGAAAAGTGCTGATAAAACATTAGGACAGAGGTTTTTATGATGAACAGATGTCAAAGTGCAGAATAAAATAAAACCATAAAGTGCTTTAATGTGTCGATAATCATGATACACAGAAGCTGTTGTAATGTTGTCGGGTTTACCACCCTGTGAAAGTGTCTTGTCACAAAGTGTTCTGACGGTGAAGGTGACGACATGAAGATAAAGACAAACTGAGGTATTAATCAACAATTCATCACACTTATTTTTTCATATAGACTTGAAGGAGTCATTCACTCTGTCAACTGTTTCAGGCCTAAACTCAAAGTTTTCCATTTGTGTTCAATGTTTCCAGGAAAAACATTTTATCAAACGGAAGCCCAAAATGTATACTAATTGCAATCTGGTGTTAATTATAATTCTCTAGGAGGATATTTTATGCCATTATTGGATGATGACAATAGAAACATAACGCGTGAAGAAGGAAGAGAGAAATTGACTTTTCATATTATTTATGTTATTGGTTTGAAACCACAGGTGTTGTGATTCTTTACTGGTCAACTGTTTGTCTTTAATATGACATTATTCTTACTTTCTTTACAATTTTCTTATTTATTTGTAATTTTCTGTTGCTGATCTTACATATTTGACTTTCTTAATGTTATGTTTGATTGTATTAATTGAGTTCCCTCATGTCTGATCTTTTATCTTTACATATTCACATTATTTGTGGCTGCAACTTTCATAGCAACTCACACTCTGCAGCACAAATCTAATGTATTTATATGGATACATAAATAAAGTTTAGCTTGTTTGCTCTGTGTTGCCCCATTTGTTGCTAATTAAATGTAAATTAGAGAATGACTATGATTAAATGGTTCACTTACATTACATTTCCATACTTGCACATCAGCATTCACGTTATTCAGAAATATCAGACATGTAAAATAAAATGTTGATCTCTTTTGTTTTTGTCAGCAGATTTGTGAAATGTGAAGCTGGATGATAGTAATAAAAGGAGCTATTTCCGGGGCTGTAAACATGTTTAATCTCAGATTAAACATCTTTACAGCACCGGACATAGCTCCTTTTATTACTATCATTATAAACTGATAAAAGATTTGTATAAAAAATGAACTGATCTTTAAAAGAGGTCAGAGGTCATGAAGGCCACAGCCGGATCAACACATCACAGCTCGTCTGTGTGTCTTATTCTTGTTAGTGTGATCAGAGAAGTGTCAGTCGTGAAGGATTCGCCTGTTAAATCTCGCAGGAGGAGACAGAGTTCAGACTCTCACAGACAGAAAACACACCTCTGGACAGAGGAGGATCCTCTTCAGGGGGCTCCTGGTTGTTTGGGGGCCGGTGTCTTGGGCTCTCCCAGCCCCGGCGGATCTTTGTCAGTCTGAACATGAGACAAGGCAGCGCCAAGAAGGTCCGTCCGAGCAGGACGATGCAGGGCAGGATGAGAGCCAGCAGGTACACCGGGGGGAGGTAGTAAGGGTAGGCACTGGGGAAGAAGGTGAAGTCCCAGCCGAAGAAGAGAACGTGCATGATGGAGAGAGTCAAGGCTGCGTAGCCGAGTCCGGACTGCAGACACACACAGAGGAGAGTTCACAGACTTTAAGGTGACGCAACAACACAAGAAAACTCTGCAGTCATTACAATAACAAACAGATCCAAACTGGATTAGATTCAAAGATGCGTTGGTCAGATTTGGGCCTCTCAAGGACTCGACTTCACACCGAGCTGAGCATCAAACACAAGTTTGACATATTATAGTGTATTTACAGCCAACAGACATGGAGGAGCCTGCAGGCGGCGTGCCGGACTGCTGTGGTGAAGACGGAGCTGAGCCGGAGGGAAAAGCGTTGGACTTACCAGTCGATCCACATTCCTCTCTGACATACAGCCACAAGCTTTACGTAGTGACTGAAACAACAACGGCCCACGCAGTAAAACCAATAAACTGTCAGATTTGGAAACGATTCATCATTTTAATCTGCTGACCTGAACAAATGTAAACTCCCTCCAGTTGAGAGCGTTTCCCACCGAGGGCAGCGAGGTGATCGCCAGCAGAGTGAGGACTCCAAATCCCAGAATCCCACAGGAGAGGTAGAGATCGGACCTCCACACCATCTGCTCCGACCACGAGTTCTCAACACCGGCCCTCACCTGAGAGTAAAGACACACAGAGGTCTCAGAGCTGAGCTGGTCAGGCTCCAGGTTGATGGTGTTTACCTGCTGTGGCCTCACCTGTCGGTAGGCTGCGTTCAGCAGGTTGTATTCTGCAGCTCTCCTCAGCCTCAGACACATACTGTACACCGCATGGAGCACGGCACACAGGAAGCTCAGCAGGCCCAGCTCCTTCCGTCTGCACAGCCAGCGGTCCAGCCAATCAGGAAACCTCTTATATTTGGTTCCTCTGCCGAGCTGGAAGACCGCCGCCAGCAGACCTGAGCAGACGAGAAGAGTTGACAGCTCATCCAGAAGTAGAGCAGACAGATCGACACGGTTACTAAAACCGTTTGCTGCTCTGCCCGCTGATATCAAGTACGATAAGATAGAAATCAATGAATCCAGACTGTCCAGCAGCTGTTACATCAAGTTACAGTTTAAATATTCACAACAACATGTTGTGGAATTTCTCATATCAGGAGAGGGTGGAGAGAGTCCGTCTTTCTGTCCGGACCAGGTCGACGATTATTTCAATGGACAATTAATTTGTTGATTCTTTTCAGGATTGATCGTTTAGTTGTTTGGTCAGTAAAATGTCAGAACATGTTGATAAATGCTCATCAGTGTTAAGCAGAGCCCATGACGACACGTTCATGATGTTCAAAAGCTGTCAGAGACCGACGACGACACCAGAGTGCAACACCGAGACGCACAAATGTTCAATAACGTCACATATGCAGATTAAGAAAAGAATAAGTTCTCCAGTAAAACCAACAAACATGGATGAGTGACGTCATTTTTGGAAACGTTTGTGAATAGTTTTGTTGTTCAGTGTTGAACTTTGACAGCTGCTGCACATCATTTTTTAAAATTCTGACAACTTTTTCACGATAAATTGGAGTAAAATGCTGACTGAACTTGTCCCGTGCAAACGTCGGGTGGTAATCTCTAAATCACACGAGGCTCCTGTGTAAACAAGCTGCAGAGGAGGAAAGAAACCAGAAGATATTCTGATCTGGAATCAGACAATTGTGAATTAATATAATAGTTAACAACCAATCGATTGATCTAATCATTAAATCGTTACCTGGCAGGTAGACCAGAGCCAGTGTAACCAGGGAGACGGCGGGCAGCGTCTGGTTGACCGTCACCAGTGGCAGTTCGTAGAAGTTGTTCCTTCCCTCGTCGATGAACGGCAGCAGGATGTTCCTCAGGAAGAGGTAACCATAGAAGAAGAGGAAGAGGAGGAAGGTGGTTAAGATGGGGCCTCCCCAGGAGGGGAAGAGGATGAGCGGGGCCTCCTCGATGTCTCTGGAGGCACACAGACCGCCCAGATCCACCGGGCTGAAGCCCAGACGGCGGGCCAGCTGCAGCACCGTGGACCTGGAGTCGGAGCAGTTGCTGCAGATCAGAACCTGGAGGAGGATTAAAGGAACATTACCACTTCTCATTGCCCAATTTTGTATTTTAGAGGCCAACTTTCCTAAAACTACATATCACAGTGTGTTTCCAGGAGTTGATGAGACTGTAAAACATTAAATAATCTGTTCCGCTCTTCACCTCCACCTCACCTGTCTGCTTCCATCATGAGCTCCAGCCTGCAGCGCCCACGCAGACACCGTGTTGAAGCCCTTCACCACGCGGCTCTGAGGGAACAGCTCGGCCAGCCTCTCGGCGTTGGCCTGCCCTCCTCTGTTCAGTCCAGTGGCGTTGCTGACGTCCACCAGCACCTTGCCCTCCAGCGGCTCCCGCAGCCCCACCAGGGTGTGGTAGTGCTCCGGGTACACAGCAGTGAACACCACCTGCTCCGCCCTCTCCGCCGCCTCCCTCTGCGTCACCAGCTCCACCCCGGCAGGAAACAGACCCCTGGCCACACGGCGAGGGTCTCTGCTGCCCACCACCACCCTGAACCCACAGGCCACCAGCCGGGTGGAGAGGGAGCGGGAGAAGTCTCCGGAGCCTATGATGGAGATCACAGGGCCGGCAGGGCCGCTGGGCTCTGACGGGTCAGGGTCAGAACTGGGCAACAAGGGGGTCTTCATGTCGGTCTGCATGATGAGCTGCAGGAGACGATCACATCAGACATGATGATGATTAGATGAATATTATTTCATGTTATACGGACGTGAACGATCATTAATGCAGTTTCATTCTCATTATATCATGATTAGCTTTCTGATGAGTGTGGACTGATTTCTTCTTTGTGGGGCTGCTGCAGTCTGTCTGACATCATGACATCACATTTACTTGTGTGAATCCTGACTTGGTTTTTCCTTGTTGGTCTTCAGGTTGTGAACACAAACAAGCTGCGTCTGACTGACAGTAACACAACAACACAACAACACAACCTGCACATTTACAATCATTATGGACCGAGAATGCAATAAATAAAGTGTACATCTCAAAAACAAATGATTCCTCTGCAGTGAATATATTCAGACACACACCTGAGATGTTTGTTATTGTGTCTGTTCATCTTAACGTGAAGTCATTTTCATTCAGCTGTTTATTGTATGATGACAATAAACTCTCTAATCTGATCTAATATTCATCCAGCAGTACAGAAACTTTCTCTTCAGACAAACATTTGCCCACAATTTCATTCATATTCTGACATTTCAGAGAGAAAACTGATATTCAGACTGATCACCTGTTGGTTACAGAACCGAACCGAACATCTAACGGGATCAATAATACTGACGTGAAAGTGAAATCAGCTGAGTGGCACCAAAAAACTGAGAGGAAATCAAAACTGCAAACATTATGAAACCGTCCTGACAGCAGCTGATGAGAACCGATCCCGGGACTTCACCGGGCTCAAATAAAGAAACTCACCGAGTTCTGTCAGAGGGACGGGCTGAGTCCGTGAAGGTCCAATAGTCATGTAACGCCTGTCTGTCCCTCCTGCCTGTCTGTCTGTCTGTCCCTCCTGCCTGTCTGTCTGTCTGTCTCTGCTGTCTGTTGTCCTTCACTGCAAATGAAACTCTTCGCCATGCCGGTCACGTGTTTCTCTGGCCCCGCCCACTGCTGCCTTCAGGTACTCACGATGAGCTCGGACTTTTCGGGTTTTCACGTTTCACAAATCGAATGACTTAAAAACAAAAAGACCAGCCGGTGCTGACAGCCAGCAGTCACGTCAACTGATCACATCCACTGAGTCAAACACTCAACACAGAAACTAGACACTGAAAGAGAGGCCGAGGCACACCGAGACGACCAGCCACCAGCAAGACCAGCACATGTTGTGTTCTGGTGCTGGTCTATGCTGGTTTTCCATGTCACTTCTTTTCCTCCTTCTTGTCTGTTTGCATGTGTTTCCCTTAAGTTGCAGTGCATTGAACTCTGCGGGCCACCGTAGAGCATTCCTACCTGCTACAGACTCTTCTAATCTAACCTGCTGCAATCACAGTCAAATATTAGGATGATTTGCCATGTTTAGTTACAGTCGGTGCATATTGAAAGTTAATGATTGTCAAAGTGGTAACAAAGCTCATCATGCTACAGATCTACAGAAAGCACATTTCCCCTCCAAACGTCTCACATGGTTTATTCAAGGAACTTCCACATTTATGAATGCATTTCTTTTTTCCTCTTTCATACTTCATTCATCAGTCCTCTTCACCTTTAAGAGAAACTATGACACGATTACTTTTTATTTTACTGCCATCCTTCTGATGACACCGCTGTGGCCAAGATAACTGTTGTCTCAAGTGAAAAATTGCAGAAAATATGAATAAATATATTCATACAGAATCTAAAGATTTGTAGTTGCCAATAACTGTTACTTAGTTAGCCGTCACCAGGTTAGGTTTAGGGTTATTAAACATAATATTATATTCATTTACTAACAGTTGTGACATGGATTCATTCTCATGAAAAACGACAACTCCAAAGCAGTGTTTAAGAGTAACTCTGATATTTCCGACAGCCCCTGAAGGCCTCACAGCTGACAGGGGAAGATAAGGCTGCACCCTGAGCTTCAGTCTGCTGATAATGCAAAAGTTTTGTAAGAGTCAAAGAGTGAAGAACACAGAGATCCAGACACACAAAGACCAAGACAGATAATGTGAAAGGAACTGAAGTGTTTCTTTACTGTGTGTGAACATACTCCATTACAAGTAGAAAAATATTGCATATTGCATAAGTAAAAACATGTGTCAGTGTTTTCTTTTATAATTTTGTTCCTGCTGCATTAAAGTGTCACCTCACTGCTGTCGATGTTTCAGGCCGATGTTTGAACTCTTTTGTTTCCTGTCGGTCGCTTCAGTCCTCAGCAGAGCTTCATGTTCTCTCAGCTCAGCGGATGTTTGAACCGTGTGAGGAACAAAGATCCTGTTTCCAGCTGATCCAGGATCTGTTTGTCTGTTAGAACATGTTTTAATTCAGACCAGTGAATAGAAATCGTCCAAAACACACATATTTAGATCAGATTTCTGGATATTTATGGAAAGATAACGCATAATTAATCAGAAAGCAACCTTTACCTTTTTAAACATCACATTTCAGAACACTTGATACAAAAACTACTCATCATGATGTCGTTATGAACTGTCAGAGTTTCGAAGAAAGCAAAATAAAACACCATTGTTTCCATGCACTGGTTTCATTTTTCTTTCAGATTAGTGGGAAGAAAAGATCCAAAATACACATTTAGATGTTTATATTGGATCAGATGAATGTTCTGGTGGATGAATGCATATTTAAACATATTGTTTCTGAAATGTTACAAAACAAGGAAACTCAAAATGCTTTACAAACAACATTAAAAACAAAAACAACAAGGTCAGAGAAAGAGAAGAAGACCAAAATAGAAAAAGGTTTAAAAATAAAAGTCACATTGCAGTTAAAAGCTTTAAAACTGCTTCAGTGCAATATATTACTAAAAACTGGTTGTTTTTGACTGTTTAACAGTGTTTTCTAATAAATGGAAGGAAAAAAACAACCTTTGGCTCCAAAATATCAACAAAACAAGAATTTGGGATAAGTTTTAATCTGTGAGACCAGCAACTAAAGCCCAGACAAGACTAGTGGAGCAAAGAGTAAATTAAAGTATTTAATGTCTGTGAATTGTCTCCACTGGGTGTCGCTGTCCTCCTGTCGGCTCCTCTGGCTCCACTGAGCTCTCAATGTGACTCATCCTGTTCTGAGATGTGGGTTCAGTCCAGATGGCAGTCGGATCTTCAGCTTCTTCAGACGGACAGAACCTGATCGAGAAGGATTTTCTCACCAGCTGAAGGAGACGGAGCTGAAAACAGTGTGCAGAGGAATCATTCCGGCTGCTTTGGTTAAATTTGGCACAACAGGAAGAAAAATACAGTTTCTGGTGTTTTGGTATTTTTCTGCTGTGGAGGAAATTCTCAGATCCTCTTCGTAGTAAAAATATTAATACAACAGCTTATCTGGAAGAAATGTGTGTAAATTATAATCAAAGTAGTTTATAATTAATATTCAGTGAATCGACAAATTGATTTATCCACTAATTGCTTTTATTAACTGTTTAGTTTAGATTGGATTAATTTATAACATTTCTGATAAACTCTTTATATGTTTAGAATAAAAATCCTCATATATATAGTAACTTGTAACTAATTTCCCTCTGAGATGTAATGGAGTAGAAATAGGAAGTAAAGTACAAAGAACAGCTGCACTGTTAAAGGATTAGTTCAGCCAAAAAGTCACAATTCCCTCCCAACCTCCAAAACTCCATTTAACCCATGCCGAATTAGCTGTTAGCGCTTCCTGTTAGCATTGTACTCGTGGATGTACAGACAACGATCACTGGATCACTGTGAGACTGAAGAAAATGTTAAAACTGTATATTTCTAAGGGAAGTTCTGCACATGTGAGGAGACGTCTCCCAAACAGCTGGAGAAGCTGAAGACTTGTTTTAAAATGTAATTCACCAAACAAGAAAACAAGCTTCCTCACAGCTGCATGGAGACACATTTAGTTTTTTGCTTTATTTATTTATGTTTAAAACATATAAAAGGTGAAATACGTCAGGTAACAAAAGAGAGAAATGTGTTTGTGTGTCGTGTTAAAGCCTCGTGCTGCAGTAGAGAACACTGTGATCACTTTAATCTTGTTTTTGGATCCATGATTCTCTCTGAAGACATTTCACTTCCATTATTTAAGTTTCTTTATGTATGTTCCACACCTCCAGCAGAAGTCAGGTCCTGTTTTAAATGCTAACTTTATATTTTTAACTTTATATTCCTTTGTCACAGAGCAGCACAGGTCGGCCTGTAAAGGTCCTTCACACTGTGTTAAAGAGTGAAAGAGTCCAACACTGGAGGAGGAAGACATTGTTGAAGCTCTGTGCTCACAGACTTCATGAGCATAAAAGCAAAAGAAATAAAAAGAATGTGAATGTTTTCAGATCCTAAAAGGTCACGACAGGATTTTTCTATCTAACCTTTCCAACACGTCCTCACTGAGCGAGCCGAGTCGAGCCTCAGACCTGCAGGACGTCTGACGGATGAAGCTGCAGCTGAAGATAATTTTCTCACAAGGTTCATTAAAAATCTCACCTGATCAATCATGTGGCAGCAGACTGAGCATCAGTCAGCCGTCAGAGAGCCGGGCGTGATGTTCTGATGGATCCAGCAGCTGGTACACAACCATCCATCCAATCAGGTCCAAGTGCTGAGAAGAGCGTGTTTTAATCTGCAAGTAATGATGATGATGTTCTGACTCTGTGTGTGTGTGTGTGTGTGTGTGTGTTTGTGTGTGTGTGTGTGTGTGTGTGTGTGTGTGTGTGAGTCACAGTCTGAACCTGAAATGTCAAACGCCAGCGACCGCAGGCAGAGGAGCGGTTAAAGGTCACAACACGGTGGTCCACTTCAAATAAAGTTATATCAGGTTTTACCTTTATTAATAATCTCAGAGACGTTTACCCTCCTGTGACGGGGATCTATTTTATATATATATATATATATATGTATTTAACATACTATAATGTGTAAAACTGGTAATTCTTTATATTCATTTTCTTCACATTTGAGTAAATTTTAATGTTCATTAACATTTAGTTTGTACGTCTTAATTCATACGTATTGACCTTTAATAATATACTTAGAATATGTTTTTCTCTGTATTACCAAATATTCAAATACATTATTCAGTAATATATTAAAAAATAGATTTCGAGTGCTATATTTTTAAAAACACGTCAGTATCAAAATGTGACTCTGGTGATGAGCTGTATGGAGACATTTTATTTATGTTCTTTTTAAGTCTGACACCTTTAATACTTTTTGTTTTTTCCTCTCCTTCAGTGTTTGATGTGTTTTCTTTGAGCCTATTCAAGATCTTGAAAGTTAAATAAAAGTCAACATCTGCACCAACAGGAGCTCCTCTCTCCTACAAAACCCTGCACCTCAAACGCCTCGTCAGTCCCGCCTTTTGGTGCTGGCTCAGGCATGTGTGAGCTGACCAATCAGAGGACACTGGGTATTCAGGAGGCGGGCCTTGATGATGACTGACGTTACGTTGTTCTGTGAACTGTTCCTTTAAACAGCTGATCCAGGATCGATCTCTGCAGCAGATTCTTGGTCACTAGAACTGAAGCGTTTATATAATTCTGACCTTTTCCCGTCATTTATTAATTTATTTGTTGGTTTGTCGTGTATGAAACTCTTCTGGTGCTGGTGCGCTGAACTGGAACAGGACCTGCGGGCCGCTCTGTTCTCTCACTCATCTGCATAAAGCATGAAGCCGGAGGGCAGAAGTTCTGGGTCAAGGTGAACCGGACTCTGAGGTGCTGCTCCACTGACCCACTGCTGCTGCTTCTGCAGATAATACTTTTTTTACTCACAGTATATTTTTCAGTTTTCAGATTATTGGATCCAAAATTTGCCATTTTATGCTGAAACAGAATCAGTGTTTTATTTTTAAAAAAAATCTTTTCTTTGGCGCTGATGCAGATTGTAATCTGTAAAGTAACTAGTAACTAAAGTTGTATAATAAATGTAGTCTAGTTAATTTATTCGAACATTTTAAACTAAAACTCTCACGTGTTGCACCTTTAATCATCAGACCTGGGTCGTCCTGCTCCTCCAGGCTGTTAGTTACTTTCTGGAGGGAGTAATCCCTCGAGCTCTGTCTGATTACACTGATGATGAGCGACAGTGACGTGAGGAGCATCTGTATCTCTGAGCTGCTCTCAGGTTCGTCCCCGAGGGAAACAGCCACAGCGGCGTGTCGTGTTCCTGCACGTTGGTTTTCTTCTTTACTTCCTGTTGTTGTCCTTCGTTTGTTTGTTTGTGTGTTTGTTTGTTGTGTGACCGGTTGATGTTTGTGCAGCTCTGCTGCAGACACAGACTCTCAGTTATGTTTCATTATCTATAGCTTCATGAAGCTGTTTATGTCACCACATTAATCCATCTTGAATTCTTCTGTATTTCATGTTAAACCGTCACATTCGATCGTAAAAAGGGTCTCAGCAGCGTTTGTGTGACGTGACGGAGAATAAAACATGAAACACGACTTCTGCTGGGAAACATTAGGACTGAAATGACACGAAGGATTAACGAGCTGCTGTAACGTCACAGAATACTGAGTGATAACAGAGCGAGCGGATGTGTTATTCTGTCATCTTCTGCTGATTTAAAGGTTTGATTTATAAGAAAAGCAGATTTTTGAGTCTCACTCCAACTGTTAGACAGTGAGTTTCAACATTTGTAAGTGTGAAACTGCTGGATGGTTTTGATGAGATGCGGACGAGTCAACAGTCCAAACAGTCTGTCCTCCAGGAGACGTTCAGGTACTCGTGTAAAAACAGACTCTGGTAAAAGTAGAGTCTCCCTCTCTGTCTGTTTACTGCTTCATACGTCTTTTACGTCTTTGTCTCGTCTCGCCTCATCAGAACATCACACAGAGTTGAGACATACAAAGTTTTAACATATTGTATTTATTGATCATATTGATTGTAGCGTTTGGGTTGATTAATCAGTTGTTTCTGCACATATTTCAGCACGTCCTCATCAGAAAAATGACTTTACAGGTCGACTGTAAAAGCTCCTTATTCGGATTTACACCTGTTGGTATTTGGCGCCCTCTGGTGGCCGCAGGAGCCATCAGGACAGGTGAAGAGTGAAACAGTCCTGGTACAGGTGGTCAGCTGTGGATTCACCCAGGAAACTGCTTGTTGTGTATTTTATCTCAACAAAACAAACTGTGAGTGTGATGAAGTCCAGAACCAGACGTCTGTTTCTCGGCACATTTACCTCCAAACACCGTCAGCTCACTCTGTGCTCACTGATTTGAACGTTACCTCCACCTGTCGGCACCAACACACAGCTTCAGGGTCCAGATAACACCAGAGTGTCGAGCCGCTCGTCAGATCGTCTCCACATTAACGTGCTGATTGATTTTTTCATGACAATCAGACAAACATGTTTTATGTTAATGACAGCAGCTCACACACTGAGACATTAAGACTTTACTCCTCGTCAC
This sequence comes from Diplodus puntazzo, assembly GCA_963678695.2. Taxonomy (NCBI): domain Eukaryota; kingdom Metazoa; phylum Chordata; class Actinopteri; order Spariformes; family Sparidae; genus Diplodus; species Diplodus puntazzo. The sequence continues at coordinate 33,355,466 of OZ023164.1, read as the reverse complement.
GCTGCGTGGCTGCATTTCTCTCTGTCGTTCAATGAGCAGATGCATTATGGGACGTAGCAGATGTTAACAGTCGAGTGACAGCATTGATCTGAGCTCTCCGGATCAAACTGAGCCTGGAGGGAAGCAGCTATCTTATAGAGGCGATATGAATCCATCAGGAGACGTCATTTGGCTGCAGCTCTGTTCGTTTGTCTCCAGAGAGGAGAAGGAAATGTCATTTTACAAAAAAGTCAGAACAAAGACGCAAATTACAGAGTGAAGTCTGTCTGAGGCAGAGATCCAGTCTGTGATTCAGCTCATGTAATCTCACCGTCTCTGTCTGTCTGTGTTTCTCTGGCAGACATGAAGACGCTCTTTACTTCAGTCTTCATTGTTCTAAATGTGTCTCCCTCCGTCCTCCAGGCCTCACGTCTCTACATATATTCCAAAATGCATTTATGCGCACGTTCATCCACTGAAGAGGAGCTTCAGCTGACCGAGGACACTTTTGTTGACGTCGTTCTGCAGCGACCTTCCTGCGGGTCAGAACCAAAGTTAAAGTCGACTGAAGGCGACGCCGCGCTGCAGCTGGTGACAACATGTTTTACTGCTGATGAACAAACGTCCTGGAAATGAAAAACCTCCATGTGATGCACAAAAACAAATACAAGCTGAGAACGTTTCTGCAAAACCACAGACAGGCTGAAGCTGAACGTGTCTTTGTGTTGCTACATGTTTGTTCAGGCTGAACTATTCTGGTTTGGTTCAGACACAAGAACCACTCGGTCCGGGTTAGAAAACATCCTGGTTCGGATTAAATTACTTTTGTTTGTCGCCACGATCACGAATGGAGATGATCCGACTTCTTCTGTGGTTCTGTGGCCACAAAAAGGTTCAAAATGTCTCCAGTTGTCTTTTAAACTATCCAGCGGTCTGACTCACACAGGCTGTGTCTCAGTTCAGGGTCTGCGTCCTCTGAAGGACTCGGCCTTTGTGGTCTTTGAAGGCGAGTCCTTCAGAGAGACCTTGTTAACCTCCTCAGCCGTTGTTAAATGTGACGGTCTCGCCTTTGGAGCATTTCCTGGTTGTGTCACCAGATGTTTTACCCTTACGTCTTGATTTCTGCTGCCCAGGCCCGCTCGTAGCGGTGCATTCTCCTGAAACAGGAAGAAGAAGGAGCATCTGGAGGAGCCGTCAGACTGGGACAGCCTTCACACGGTGCTGTGACGTAATTGGCCTTCAGATGCTCCTGTCTCTGTGAGACACAGCAACACTGTGGTCGGCTGTTTGGCGGCCATGTTGGCTGTAATAGCTCCGCCTCTTGATGTAAAAGTCAGCCAATAATCATACAATGTGATGTGATGTGACACGTTTGGTACCTCTGTGTTTACAGACAGTAACGTGACATCGTGACGACTGAACTGTTTCTCTTTCATGTTGTTTTGTTTTGCTGCATTTTGTGATTCAGAAGTTTAGTTTGATTGTGAGACAAACTAAATGTTTCAGTCTCGTTCAAACAGCAACGTGACGTCTCACCAACGTCACAGATTCGCTGCTCAGCAATCAGAACTGTGTTGAGTTTTTAACTCCGTCTTCATGATGAGTCAGATACAAAATATGATATCTAACACAAGTGTCTGCTGAAGTGACACCAGACACCTTTTCATGTCATCATTGATCATGATTATAATAACAGTGACATGTAAATGAAGATCATGATACTTGATACTTGTTTTTATCTTTTACTCTTGTAACGATTCATTGTGCTGCAGTTGTTGAGCTTTAGTCTCTGAACCTGTTTCTCACTGAAGCACTTTGAACAGTTTGAGAGTTTCTGTATGAATAAAGTTTGATTGAGGCGTCGCTGTGACATCGACACTGTTTCATAACCGCGTGATGTTTCTTGGAGCTCATTCCAGTGAATCCGTCTTCCATCACTGAATCGTAGAAACTGGAACGAATCAGAATCACGGATCAGAACCACGTGTTGTCTCTGCTGTAAAGATCAGGGTTTATATAAAAACGGCGTCTCGTTATTGAAGACAACAAAGCAGCTGCACATTAGCTGCTCGCTGACCTTCACAGTGAGTCGACTGTTTCAAACAGTTTGTGTTTGTGTGACATCGGGCCGCCGGGCTGGACCACAGCTGAGCAGACAGCCAGCTGCAGGCCGCTCTGACCTCAGTCCTCTTTCATTTACACCTTCCAACAATATGTCAGCTGCATGTGTGTGATCCTGCACGGCGGCTGGAGGCTCAGAATCGTCCTCCCGCAGTCATTCTGTGTTAAATTAAAAAGAAAATCACATCATTTACATGTTTGCTGTCATCGGACGCGGCTGGCGTTCACAGAGATCATCTGGTTTTTGCATCAGATTGTCTTTTTATTCACAACATGATGGATAGTTTTTATCCATACAAATGTTTCCCTCCTGCTTCCCTGCAGCAGAGCGCCGAGTGTGTGTCGCTGTCTGGGCGACGCGCTCGGATGAGCCGGCCTCTGCGCTCGGCGTCTCGGCCCGCAGCAGCGCGGCGAGCTGCTTGGCCGAACGTGTCAAACTGACATTTACGCAGAAGTTGAGTGAGAGACAGTTTGTTAACATTTGGCTGCTGTGATGTTCAACTCAGGGTGTCACCACACTGCCTGCGTGCCCCGAAGCAAAGAACAGAGGAAGTCGACGGTTCACTGAACCTGAGCTGTGACACACACACACACACACACACACACACAAGTCCTCCTGTCACTTCTGACAGCGCACGAGGAGCGTCTGGGCTCTGGACTGTTGTGTGGACAGACGGAGACGTTTGAAGACGTCACTTTGGTCTCTGAGACGCTGTGACGAGCAGTTTTCACAAGAGCTTTCAGATTTTTTCTACTAAACGATTACTTGGAAATTAACGGCAGATTAATCATTAACAAAAATAAGTCTCAACCCTAAAAACACCCGTCATCATCTTCTCTCTAAGTCCGTACTGATCACACAAACTGATGGTAACTCAGCCTGCTGTGTGTTCGACACGGTTGCTCACTTTCTATAGAAGCTAACGTAAATGTCAGCTGATGAGATGTGACAGGCTGATGATGTAAACGACAGCTCTGGCCTGCGAGGCGTTCAGGTTCCTGTATCAAAGACAGATAAGTCTTACGAAGAGTCGATCTGATCAACAAACTGCTGCCTGTGTGTCAGAACGTGACCCGAGGAGCAGCAGCCTTTATATAGATACATCATAAACATCACACACAGGAGGAGAGACGAGCTCCTGCTGAGCTGGAGGAGTTCAGATCCTTCACTTCAGTAAATGTCTGGAAGTATAATCAACAACATAACAGGTAACAGCTACTGAATCCTCAAACCTGTGACCCGGATCGTCTCCGTCTGTGATCGTGGGGACTAAACCAGGTGTTTTAATCCAAACCAAGATGTTTTCTAACTCTAACCGAGAGGTTTCAGTGCCTGAACCGAACCAGAGCGCTAACACAGAGCTGAGACGAGACACAAATAGAAGATTCAACCTAAACAAAGTTGGAACATAAACTCAGCTGGCATCTTTTCTGGCGGATCGGTTGCCAGAATACAGGAAATGAAACTCCTCGCCACCCACACTGTGAAAGCTTCCGCCGCCCGTGACATCATTAATGTTTGACATCCCGCGCTGTCAGTCAGAGTGGATGCAGCTTCCTGCTGTGCAGCGATACGTGAGCAGATGTAGTTCCGCAGAGGAAAAATAGTTCCTACACCAAACTGCTCACAACACAGAGTGTGGATCATCTGAGTGACTGAGTCAGGGTTTCTGGAGAGAGACGGTTCTGTTGAGTTGTTGAATTGTTGGCTCTGTGAGAGTGCCATCTCGGTTCATTACACCAGAGAGAAGACAGACATCTTAACGGCCGACGACTCGCACCAAAACAACGTGTCCTCGCTGGAAACAACCAGGAAATGTTCTGCCATGTGACGAAACAGAGATAAAGAGACAAAATGAAGTGACGGCAGCTTCTGATGAAAAACACAACTGAGTCAAAACCATCGTTCACGTTCCTTCAGCTCCCGTTTACACCGAGGAATACTTAATCCACACACACACACACACACACACACACACACGAACATGCATTATTCAGTTTGGATACAGATCAAGCTGCGTCTGAATCTGTTTTATTCCAACTTTTGACGAGGAGGCTAATCACCGATACAGAAAGATTTCATTTGTTCCCATCAGGAGTTCAGAGACTCTGTGGGGGCGCCGTGACTTCCTGTCTGAGTGTCACTCGCTGGCATGGATCTGCTGTGTGTGTTGTGTGTGGGGTGTGGTGTGTGTGTGTGTGTGTGTGTGTGTGTGTGTGTGTGTGTGTGTGTGTGTGACACATGCTCCTGGGAATCACTGTGTTAGCTGCTAGCTTAGCCTGCTGAGGCGGGGCCTCGGAGGGGAGGTTAAATCCTGGATGTGTGAAGATGAGGAGCATCTGATCCCAACAGCAGACGGCAGGTTGAGCCTCTGGAACAGATTAGAAGGAGACGAAATGAGCTCCAGCCAACTTTTTCATGGCTGCGACTGCAGAGGCTCGTTCTCAGCCAGGAGCTGGTGGTGCTGGTGGTGGTGCTGGTGGTGGTGCTGGTGGTGGTGGTGGGGTGGGGGGCCTCCGGGGGCCCGTGGTGTCCTCCACAGAGGGAAACCCGGAGCTCAGAATAATCCGACACCAGAGGCCAGATGACGAGAGATCTGTCAGGAATCGAGTCAGCGTTTGACAAACACACAAACAGATTTCCTCTCTGTTCAGCAGCTCCCAGCATGCATCTGACCACTGGGGACGTGTCGGCGCTGCAGGCGTCACGTCGGCATGAACAACAACAAACTCTCAGCAGTTTGAGCTCCTCGTACGATCCGAAACGAGGGACGCAACAGTACATGCATCTTCAAATGTTGTAAAGTGGAAACCATCGCGGTGCCGCGTCACTGACCTCTGACCTCTGACCTCTGAGTCACTACTCCTCTCACTGAAACTGCTGAGTGAGCGATCACAGGATCACTGGAAACACCTGCTGTAACATGACACCTCAACACAGGAGGAAACATCTGAGACACTCAGAAAAACGATTATTTTCAGTTTTCCCCTGCAGTTACCATCACGCTCTCCCTCCGTCTCTCTGGAGAACTTCAGTCCAAACATTTGTTTCATAATTGTTTTATTTCAGCAGTCGGTTCATGACGTGTTCCACCGACAGGTTGTGTGATAAAAGAGACGATCGGTTGACGCTCCACCTCCACTTGTTCTCAGTTCATCCTCTGAACAAAGAGCCGCAGAGACGATGTATCTCTGCAGGCTAACAGAAGTTAGCATCGCCCTGGTTCTGCATCGTCCATGTCTGTGGTTTGGAGCGTCGTACACCAACATTTCTGTCCACTGGTTTGGATTCTATTCAGATCTTAGATTTCATTTCTTTATTTATCGACTTCTGAGTTTTCTTACGTTTTTTTTTCTCTCTGAGTTGAGTTCAGTTTCTCTGCAGTGAAGGATTTTGTTCTCTGTCTCACAGATGTTTGAATGTCAGTCCAAGGTTTTGTTTAATAAGAGTATAATTTCAGCAGACTGTGTGAAAAATAAATATCCAAACACATTAATGTCGTGCAGGACAAGATTCTCCAGAAGCAGAACTTTAGTCAACACATTAAATATTAGAGATATAGAAGAAGAGCGCAGTAAAGTTAGTTGCCATAAGTTGGAATGTCTCTTTGTCTCCACGTGTTCCTGCAGATTGTACATGTGAACATCTGATAATTATTCAGCTCCTCAAAGACTAAAGTGGCTTTAAGCTGATTGTACCAAAAAGGCGGAGATAGGAGAGGAAGCTGAGAGTGTCAGTAATGCTGCCTGATCCTCTCTGGAGGCTGGAGGATTTATAATTCATACATAAAGATAACATGATTATTGTTGCGCTCTTAATCCAAATTGCAACAGGCTTTGCCCTGAACTCGTTACGTCAGCAGCCCGGTTTGGTTGCAGACGAACAAAAAGCGCTGGAAGCTTCTTCCCGCTCGGAGATCCGCCGCGTCCACTGCTGCCACAACCGATCTGCGCTCTGTCAGCTGCGTGAAGCCGAGTGACAGTGGCACCGCGCTGAGCGCTGCGGGCTCTCCTCTCTCTCCTCTCTCTCCTCTCTCTCCTCCTCTCCTCCTCTCTCTCCTCTCTCTCCTCCTCTCTCTCCTCTCCTCCTCTCCTCTCTCTCCTCCTCTCTCTCCTCCTCTCTCTCCTCCTCTCTCTCCTCTCTCTCCTCTCTCTCCTCTCCTCCTCTCCTCTCCTCCTCTCCTCTCCTCCTCTCTCTCCTCCTCTCTGTCCGGGTTTCACTCTCTCCGTGTCGCTCCTCTCTCCTCCTGTCGTGACTTCTGTCGCTCTCTCCGCCTTCACCATTACGTCCCAAAGCAAAACGGACTTTTTAGCGCTTGCCTCTCGGACTCTGCAGAGGAAGAGAATCGTCGCCGCGGTGATTGGCATCGTCATGGTTCTGGCTCTCATCATCGCGATCCCCCTGCTGGTCCAAACTTCCAAGACCGACGCGCACTACGAGATGATGGGCACCTGCCGGATGATCTGTGACCCGTACAACCCCAAACCGAGCGCCACGGCTCTGGAGGTCATGCAGGACCTGAGCGCCATCCCCTCGCCGAGCTTTGTGCAAGGGACTAAAGGCGAGCCGGGTCGGCCGGGGAAACCCGGGCCGAGGGGGCCGCCAGGCGAACCGGGACCTCCTGGTCCGAGAGGACCGCCGGGAGACAGAGGGGATGCTGGGAGGGCCGGGTATCCCGGTGTCGTGGGCACTGCGCGAACTGAGACCGGAGCGGAGCTGGGCTCTGCTATCGGCGGGGCAAAGATCGCGTTTTATGTGGGTCTGAAAAACCCGCACGAGGGATACGAAGTGTTGAGGTTCGACGATGTCGTCACGAACCTCGGGAACCACTACGACCCGACCACCGGCAAGTTCACGTGCCAAGTGTCCGGGATTTACTACTTCACCTACCATGTGCTGATGCGCGGAGGAGACGGGACCAGCATGTGGGCCGACCTCTGCAAGAACGGACAGGTAAACTCTCCTCCACCTGCTCTGTGCACGCGCTGATTAGACGACTTCATTAAGGTCATTTCCTCGTGCGTAAATCAGCTCTCTGATGCGTAAAAGTTAAATTACGCAGCAAAATAACCCACAATCCGTGACTGTGAGGAAGATGTTGGTTCTTTATTTTGCTCAGATTGATCAGTGAATGTCTGACAAGCTGAATGCTCGCGACATAAACGTCACAGGTTGTTTAGTTTGAGTTATTTCAGGTTTCTGTTCCGTCGCTCGGCTGTGAATTACGCACGGCTCTGCCTGCAGGCAGGAGGAGATGAAGGCTCATTTCAGTCGGTTAAAGGATTAAAGAAATATGAAACCGTAACACTGATAAGAAATAAATGAATTATAAGTCATAATAATCAGTTAAAACACGAAATTGTGACTTAAATCATGATCGGAATGTAAGAATTTGGACTTTTAAATGTCATTTTCATCTCGTGATTCTGACTCACCATGGGAACAGTTTTCCTTTAGCTGGTGATGGTGCTGATGGTGCTGCCCGGTCCAACCTCTCTCCTCTCTCTCTTCATCCTCAGGTCCGAGCCAGCGCCATCGCGCAGGACGCAGACCAGAACTACGACTACGCCAGCAACAGCGTCGTCCTGCATCTGGACTCCGGGGACGAGATTTACGTCAAACTGGACGGCGGGAAAGCGCACGGCGGGAACAACAACAAGTACAGCACGTTTTCCGGTTTCCTTTTGTACCCGGACTAAACACGGATAACCTCACGACCTCATCAACACGACCAGAGGAAGACGTCATCATCGTCATCATCATCTTCATCATCACGGGTCTCATGCTCAGTCTCAAAGCTTCACTTCTCTGATAGAACATGGATTATTTATTTTTGCTGGAGAAAGATAATTCCACTTGTTTCAGTAGATTTACATGTTTTGCAAAACGCACATTTCTCTGCGCCGTGGTGCGTTCACGGACCCTCCTGCACGGTTTGGAAACAAGCAAAAACATTCTGACAACACATGACATATTCCCTCAGAGTCACTTCCTCCTGATGAACTGCCTTCACGATGGATCGAGTCGATATTTGCAGATGTAGTTTCTCGTTGTGCGTTCTGTTCTGTCGCGGGGTGACTGACACGGAACCTGAACTCTGGTGGCCTTGAAGATCACCCTGTACACAGATGACTCTGCTGTGATGCTATTTTATGCTTGAAAGTGTCTCACAAAGGTATATATAATATATATATATAAAGTCTATACATATGTATGCACTCCTGTACAAATGTATTCAAAGAGAAGTGAGTGAACCCGTATAAACTGTCGGCTAACTGTCCATCCAGTGTGCAAAAATGTTTCTATATGTCTTCGTATTGCCGTATCAACGTTGGTCAGTAATTTCAATAAATGATTATGTTTTCTACGTCGTGTCGAGGACGAATGATTCCTGATCGACAGCAGATCAGTCACAGCGGCTTCACTCCGTCTGATCAGCTGCAAGGTTTCACAATCCACACTGTGTTTGACAAACAGTGTTTTCACTTGGTTCTACTTTCTACTGACTTTACATTTCAGAGACGTCGACTCCAGTTGAGTCACTGTTCTGATGAACTGAACTTCGACTTGGACTCGGATCTTGAAACTCAAATAACTTGTCTGTGTTCAGTTTAATGTTTTCAGTTTAGTCTTTAGTCGTGTTTCTGTTTAAAAGTGATGAGGACAGAATATTTTCCTGATTATGAAGAAAATAAGAAACAAATTAGCTTTCATGAAGTCATTTGGATGATGCCTGTATTAGACTCGACTGGTCTCCTTACAGAGACGGAGCTGGAGATCAGACTGCAGCAGACGAGTCACACGTCTGTTAGTCACTTATTAGTTCTCATATTCAGCTTTTAGGTAAATAACATCGATAAGCTAAAAAGAAAACAATAATTCAGGATTAAACCAGAGGATCCAAACCTTCAGTCTCTCACAGTCTGTGAGTTGCAGCGTACGATCATTTCCACAGATCCTTCAATCTGTCACATCATTAATCGTTTAGTGAAAAACGTCTGCAATGATTCATCGATTATAAAGGTCGAAGAGAGAAGATTAATCGACTAATTGATGCTGCTGTATTCTCTCAGTACAGAAGTTAGCATCTCTCTGGTTCCTCTGTGGGATTATTGACCTGTATTCTGGATTATTACAGAAAATAATCTGAAGTTTCTGATCCTTCCAGGTTCTGTTCATCCAGATAATCTCCACAGATTAATGTAAATTAACTGTGTAGCAGTAAGAAGCTAATGCTAGGCTACAAACAGACGACATCACGGTCACATGACTGAAACGTCTCCACCACTAAGAGTCTTACTGCACAATTACTATCCAGGTTTTCTATAAACTGATCAGTGTAAAGTTGTAAAGTCAGAGTTAGAACAGTGTGTAACTAAAGTGGCTGTAAAGACGGACTAGTGAGTAGATGAGTCTCCGTGTTCGCTGTGAGGACGTTTAATGTCCCCGACAACCTCTGTAGTCTCATTCAGACACTCGTTAGCAACCGCTAACTGTTTCTAACACATGAAGAGCTTCAGGATTAAACTGTGGGACATTTAATGGATATGAATTGAGCTCAACCAGCAGCAGGACAGTTTGTGTCTCCTGTGTTGACCACATTATTGATTTCAGACATTTAAAACCAGTTTAAAAAACTCAGACGACGGAGCTGGAGGAGCAACAGCACTGACTGACTCTCAGGTTTTAACAATCAAATATCTCACAGTGTTTAAAGAAGATGAACGAGTCTCTGCAGTGAAACGCTGCTCTGACAACAAGTCACAGAGAGTCAGACATCAGTGTCACGCTGACAGTACTTGAGTACTTTTACTTCAGTGGGAGTTTAAGAGTATTCTTACATAACTGTACTTTAACTCAACTTAAGAATCTGAAGTCTTGTTTCATCAACGGAGACGTAAAGAAAGAGAGAATCAGACAGAGTGTGTGTGTGTGTGTGTGTGTGTGTGTGTGTGTGTGTGTGTGTGTGTGTGTGTGTGTGTGTGTGTGTGTGGTGTGTGTGTGTGTGTGTGATGGATGGCCCTGCACACAGCTCTGCATGCAGATCTTGTGTTGGACAGTGATCCATTCCCTCTCTGATAGATGTTGATGACGTCGTGTCTCAGCGTCACATTAATTAAGTCAACAGCTCAGCACGTCACGCTCGTTCAGGACGACCGTCCTCGTTAAGAGGCGTCGTGTCGCGCTCACTTAAGATCCTGAAGTCGCGCGGCGTCACATCCTGTAGGTAAACAACTGGCTGCACCTGGAGCGCCATGTTTGAACAAACCTGCAGCTTTAATCCTATTAAACATTTAATATGAGCCTCATCACAAACACAGGGTCACCTTCACTTCTGATCGCGCAGGTCTAATTCCTCCTGTCGAGGTTTTTTACTCTAAATAAGATGATTTAAATGAGTCTGCTAATGTCCTTCTACATTTAAAGGAACAGTTTGCCAGAAAATCCAGTCATCATCTCCTCGCTCCACGCTGATGGAAGTAGCTGCAGATCAGATGTCTCCACGCTGTGATCACAGTCTGCAGAGGAGAACACATCACAAACTGACCTGAGGAGATGTGACGGCGTGACGTCATGATTGACAGCTAAACCTCTCTTGGGACTGAGCTGGGCGGGATCTCGATGCCATCCCGGAGACACGTTGTCCATTTTCGCATACAGTCAATCATTCTTGGACATAAGTCTCATTTTCTGTGTTCGAGGTTCTCTGATGGACGCGCAGACTCTTTATTGGTGAAAATCACGAGCTGCCATGACGATGAATCCCTACTAAAAACTCTTAAGAAGGAGAAGAAGTGAATTCTGCACATAAGTTTTATTGTTCATATAATAAATTCTCTGTTTCAGTCAGATCGGATGAAACGTTTGTTGAAGGATTCTGTTTCAGCACCATGGACAGAGGAGACTCCTGCTGCTTTCAAGGCCTCCTCAGAAGCTCAGACTTCTCAGCATCAGTGCTCTTGTGTGTCAAAGGATTTAGTCAGAGCTTAAAATTGATCCTGTGTTAAAGTGTTTCTGTAAATAAAGCTCAGCACAAACCAACTCATCCGTCATACAACATGTTTAAATCAGAGAAGAACTGATTTATCTGTGATAACAAAAACGTTTGAAAATAAAGCAGATCTATTGATGTGCTCGTCACCTATAACACATCTGAATTTCCCACTAAACTTTTGGCAGTCGTGATGCATTGTGGGTAATGTAGGCAACAAGTTTTGATGAGGATTATTCTGTTCTCTCTGGTTCTGTTGCATCGTTTGGATCATTCGGTGCGACAGTGTTAAAGGAGTGCAAGAGCTACATCTGCAAATACGTTTCACCTCACTGCCCTTAAAGGCACTCTGCATGAATATCCCAGAGCCGTCCTTCACACTCCCGCCAACAGGAGGCGCCACATTTCACCCAGCTCAGAGAAATGAAGTTACATAACCGAGGTCGACCGGCTGCGGTCACGTTCTCCTGCAGGCGACCTGCAGATCTGAAGCTTCTAACTGGAATCACAACAAACTAGTTTCAACGGCCCAAAGGAAACATTCCCGAGGTCAAAGGTCAGATTCTGTCGCTGAATAAATCGTATAACAATTGGAGCAAAATATGCAAACAAGCAGGTCATGGTGCGTCAAACAACCAGCAACAATCTTTATTAAGTGGAAACACACGAGTACGTCCTTCAAACTGAATTATTAATGTGGATATTCTCCTCCTCAGAACTTCAGTCTGTCATCAAGTTTTCTTTTACTGACGCTGCAGAGAAAAGCTGTGAATCAGGAAGTCACCGGATAATTCAGAGAAAGAGAAAGTAAGTTATTGAACTCCACACGGACGCGTTCAGACAGACGTCTGTCCGATCGACCCGTCGGTGTCTGGAGATGGTGTTGATTATAATGATTGCATAGCAGTAGAATGACAAGTACAGAGAGACAAAAGCCAACCACAAAGACACAAAATGAACACAATGAAACACCTGATGACAAAGAGACAAAAGAACGACAAAAGACAAGAAATGACCGGGATGAAAAATGACTTGTGTGTCTTTGTAGCCTGTAATGTGTCTCTTTGAACACAAGCTCAAAGAGACAAACATCTAAAGCAGGTGGTGAAACGGCTACAAAGACACGCTGAACAACAACAACAAGACAAATGACTGCAGATGATGCTAATCAAGCACAACAAGACAAAATCACACAAAGAGACAAAGCGTCTACTAAAAGAGTCAAAACAACACAAAGAGATGAAAAGCAGAGAACATAAAATGCTCACAAAGACACAAACAGCTACAAAGAAACTACAAAGAGACGTTTAATAGCGACAGTAAGTCACAACATGTCGTATCTTCTGTTCTCTCTCTGCTCTTCTCACTGATTGGAACAACGTCGTCGTCCTGATGATCTAAAGTTATTCAGACGCTTTTAGATTTCTTTTTACTAACAATTAGAAATATCATCAAAGAACCACAAACCTGCTCTGTTCTTTATAAAACCTTCACAATGGACCAAACGTCTAGTGAACCAGACCAGGAGTCACAAATGAGAGCAGATTTAATATGATGAATGTCTCCGCTGTAAAAGGTTTTCCAGCCTGAGAGTGAAACGCCTTTAAACCAGCTGACAGTTCACAGAACATACAAATCAGAGCACTGAATCAAAGTGGAGCCCTGCGAGAGACGCTCGGGCAGAAATCTCAATCTCCGCCGGCAGCTGTCAGACTTCATCAGACGGGCTCGTTTACTGGCACCCTCTCCGGCCCACAATCCTCTCTGCTAAATGAAAGGCAACAGGTTTTTACTGCGCTGCGATGGGACGCCACAGCGGCCGGGATAAAACACTCCGTTTGTTGCTTTCCTGCCTTTCCTCTCTCATTTAGCAGCTTCAGAGGCCGCGGGCAGGCAGGTGCTGGCTTTATGTGTGTGATTGACACCTGAGCCAGAGGTCTGACACAGATGCTACATTCCCTCTGCACCGGCACTAATAAAACAACAAGACGCTCTCTGTCACTTCCACAAACAAACAGGAGGGCTGGACGGCGCTGCTGGCGAGCGTCGAGCATCGCACGCTAACTTTTTCTGACAAGAGGCAACGGTTTAAAATAGGTTTGTCTCTCAGAGAGCAAACACGGGGACTCTGAGGCGAACAGAAGCACTTAGGGGAAACATTTCACTACAAGAAGTCCGACAGGCTGCGAGGGGAGGCCGCGCTCCGCTGCAGGAGATCACATTTTTGTCTCTCTGAATCAAAGAGCGGCAGCGGGAAAAGGAGGCCAAGCTAATCAGCAGCAGCACACAGACCTGGCCGCTACGCTCAGCGTCACCGACATGACTAAACAATGAGTTAGTGTCCAGGACTGACCCTGCTGCCCCTCTGCAGCCACACATATGTCTCCTCCCATCAGCCGGCTGCAGGAGGGGGAGGAGAAGCTTCAGCCATCTGCAGCCCGACGAGCTGCTGGGATGTGAAACCATCAGGACCAGAGCCTGCAGGGAGGCTAATGGAGGTAATGGATGAGACACGCAGGCTTTTATCCAGGATTTATACACCTCTCCCCGCCGTGACTTCAAGGCTCCGACACACCGGAGCACAAAACGACAAAACTTCCTGACAAGAATCCATTTCGTTTGACTCAGTGTAAACCACGTCCTGTCTGGTGAACCACTGACCAGAGACCCAGAGTCCCAGTGTGCAAAGTGGAGAACACTTGTAGATCATTAGCTGTGTTGCACCGTCCACTCTGAGTAAACCTCCTCTGCTGGAGTATGACACCGTATCTGAAATGGATCAGATGGCAGTACACGAGTAAACACACCTCTCTGATAACACGTGATTTATTTATTAGATATACAACCCGGCTTCTTGCCAGCAGCGTCCCTCCAGGTTCCTGAGGGTGAAGTACAAACCACACCATCAGAAGATCAATACATGGAGCCCGGATCTCCAATCCGAAGCTCCTGACTGGTCAAATGAGTCGTCAGTCGTCAGTCAGAGGTCAGAGGTCAGCAGCTGTTTCAGGAAACTCTGTGTCGCTCTTTAGTGGCGTTTCAGTTCCTGACAGATGTGAGAAAGTGTCAGCGATCACAGTCTGTTGCCATCATGTCGCATTTAATGATGGAAAATTGTGTTTTGGACTAAATGTGTTGCTGAAATTGATCCACCGGACATCTGTGAATAAAACATGATGTCTTTTATTGCTCGTCATCTGTTCTTAATTACTTTAATGTGACGTCTTCTCGTCCTTTATTGTTTTTATTCTTTTATTTTGCGGACTTTTTTATTCTATCAATCTTTCTTCTCTTTCTCTGATTTTCATCACTTGTATTTCTTTAACTTGTAACGACTCATATCGTCTTTTTAGTGTTTTAACGTTTTCTGTTCTGCCTTCTTGTTTTCATCTTCAGACGAGTCGAGACGCGTTCTTCTCCACTGTCAAGAGTTTGTTCTGTAATATCTTCTTCCTGCTTGTTTGTAAACTGTTTTTAAAAGGTGAGATATGAATAAACTTTGACCTTTTCTCTGTGAACGTGTCTGTTGAAACATTAAACGCCAACATTTCATCTGGTCCGGTTCCTGTTGCTCCACCCACATCCCAGCAGACGAACCGGTAAACAAGCCTCTTTACATCCAGGTGAGTCAGGTCGTCTGTCACCGCTCGTTTCATTTGTGCATCGTCTTAAAAACAGAACCAGCTGCTGTCAGCTGATAAATAATGGAAAGAGTGAGAATGACCTCAGGGGAATAAGGACGAGTGTAAAGCTTCAACAGATCAGGTTTAAATGTGAGAAACATCTGAGGTGTGATTGAAAGTGCAGGTGTGTGTGTGTGTGTGTGTGCATGCGTGTGTGTGTGTGTGCGTGTGTGTGTGTGTGTGTGTGTGTGTGTGTGTGACACGCAGGGATTTATGGAGGATTTTTGTATTTCTGCCTGCTGGATGAAACTAACAACAGCTCGCTCGACTCATCAGCCTGTTTCCCTCTTTACATTGAGCATGCTGGTGTGTGTGTGTGTGTGTGTGTGTGTGTGTGTGTGTGTGTGTGTGTGTGTGTGTGTGTGTGTGTGTGTGTGTGTGAGTGTGGGTCAGTGCTCCGGCTCTATCAGGGGACTCCACACGGAGACGTCTGCAGCGTCGTGTCATGGTGGAGTTTCCCTGGGCTCATCTGCCGGATCATTAAAATGCATGAGCGCTGATTATCATGTCGAACAGCGTCTGAATAAAATGCCATCGCTCGTTACTTCAGGTGACGGCGCCATGTTTTCATCACCCGCCACGTGTGGAAGCCAAACGCCGATGACTCGGGCTGGTGTGAGTCTGTGTGACACTGGCAGAACGACTGGATGCTTCTGTGAGAGACGTGACCGCCGTCGGTCTGTTGTTCTGCAGATAAAGGCACTTTGTCCCCTCAGCGCTGCAGCTGAGCCGCCGTCTGCAGGCCTCAGGACGGTTTATATTTAAACAGCTCAGATGATGATCATGTGCACCAACTGACACCGGAGTCACGCTCGCTGCTACCCTTCACTCATCCCAATCACAAAACAACTTTCAGCTTACTTTATTTATTTCCTGTCAGAAGTGGTTGTTACAGATTCATGTCGGGATGTTTGGACTCACACCTGTCGCTGTGTTTCCATCCAAATGTCAAGACAAAGTGAGGCGAACTTTCGAAATGTCGCAAAAACATTTTTAAATGCAAATCGGCTTCGTTTTCATCAACTGGTTTAAAATGCAGAAACTAAACTGTGGCTGTGATAATCAGAGTAGTAGAACAAGAAGGAGAAGAAGAAGAAGAAGAAGAAGGAGAAGAAGAAGAAGAGGGTGCGAACGAGAAACTAAACCGGTCGTATCCTTTGTGCCACATCTATTTTATGAATAGATATTTTATCTCTATTTTTAACATAACTCGTTCAGTTTCGTCACAATGTTCACACATCTGAAGATAGTTGAACAACCAAGTGATTATTATATTATTGTAATAAGATGCTTAAAGCCGCAGTAATCAATATTCTTTTTAATGTATGAAATGACAAAATGAAGAGAGAGTGAAAAGTGTGCTGGCGCCTCTGCTCGTGAGTTATCAGCTGAGTCAGCAGCTCTCCTCGGCTTCATGGAGCTTTATAGTGATTACAGCTCGTTATTTATCGACTGTACTGTCACCGCGCTCGTTGTGCCGTTTTCAGAGGAACAGCTGTAAGAAGCTGCTGTACACGACCTGCCGAGCAGCAAGACAGCAGTCAGACAGTCGGAGACTCGCTGGTGAACAACGTGGAGCGATCAGCAGCTGAAGAGATGGATTTTTACCTCAGGAGGTGGTGGAGACCAAAACCAGAGCTAAAAGAGAGAAGACCGGACAACACCACTCCACATGGGGGATCACGTGGAACTGAGCAGTCGTGAATAAACATAAAAAGAGATCATTGTTCTCTCAGTGGCCAAAAATATCAGTTATTGCAGTAAATAAACAAAAAACTGACTAAAATCAATAAATGTTGGTGAGCGTGTCGTTCTGCAGCTCCACCAGCAGCTGACATGTCACAGTGGATCTGTGTTTGTGTCAGCGTCTACATGAAAGTTCACAGGCTGTGTGTGATTTATTTCATGTGTGTGATGTGATCGTATTTGACCTTTTCATCAGGAACACTGACGCTGGTTTACAGAAGTGGGACGGACGCTCTCTGAGTCGCTCCTCTATGAACACCAGCGTCCTCTAAAAAAACACAGCGCTGTTCCTCCGTCCGCCTCCCTCTCTGCTTGCTGCTCACATTTGACCGATTGAACTCGGAGCTGCATGCCAACACATCCTGAGCTGGAGGTCGGCGTGCTGATGATCGCCTCGCCCGCACTCTTAAACGAGAGCGCCATCAATTAGCGTCCTGATGAGCGCGGGGGCGAACCTGAGACTGACACTGTCACCCGGTTCACCCGGTTCATCGTCCTGCAGCAGGTTTTAAAACTCTGCCAGTCGTCTGTGTCACCGACAGTTTAACTGCTGCTGTCGCTCAGAAACCAGAGGGAGGAACGTCCCGCTCAGTCTGAGCTACATGCTAACAGCAGCATGCTAACACACTGATGTTTGGAAAATCTGTCTGCCAAGTTCACCATCCTGGTTTAGAATGCAGATTATATATTACATACATGCTAATCAGCGCTAAACTCAGAGTACAGCTGATCTGGGAACAAGAATCTGATCTGATGATGCACAAGAAGTGAAGTCAGAGCATCGATGAAGTCAGGAGGATTCATCCTGGACGGTTTTCATTAATGCGTTGTAAGAAACTGCAGAGGAATCACCTGCGTCTGTTATAAGGGTGTAGAAAAACTCTGGTTAAAAGATTAAATATGTCATTTATTTAATTCTATTTTTCACATTATTGTTTTAATATCACATCAGAATCAGTGTCACAGAAAACAGCTCGTGTCTGATTCCTCTTTGGATTGTTTTAAAGGTAGAACATAAATCTGCAATCACACTGGAACAAAGTTTGATCGACGTTTCGATCACAACGACTGAGAATCATCTCTCAGGATCCACTTACAGCATCGCAGGAGGAGTGAGGACGACTTCGAAGAGCATCATGTGTTTTCTTCAGCGAATATTAACATAAATAATATAAATAAATATTTCCTAACTGCTGAATGACAGTGAGTTAAAACACTACAGTCTAGATGGTGCATTCATACACTCACATCTCTGACACAACGTGACGATATAACAGCAGAAATTAAAGTGATCAACTTGTAAAACATGCAGCAGATAAACGTTCAGTCAAGATCCGACGTTGTCTTCTATCAGAGCTCGTTAGAGGCTGCAGAGCCGAGGTGTGCGCTGGTTCTCTGACATCAGCACGGTTACCTGGGCGTCAGCGGGTGATGTTTCGTGTCGAGCGAGCAGGCGGTGAACATTTCTTGGGGCAGTAAAGATTATTTGAGCCTTAGATGGAGGTTGATGCAGTTACAGCAGGAGAAGTTAAATGATGGATGCTCCAGAAAATGATTCGAATGGAGAGAAAAACAGAGCTTTTCCTCCTCGGCCTCCACCTCAGAACATATTGAGACAATCCCACTGTCAATATTTCCTCAGGCTTCTGTCATTTCACATGAAGCTCGTCGTGTCTCTGTCTCAACAAACAGGACTTAAGCCTCTCAGCGTGTTTGTCTCATTACGGCCTCGTTAGACGACTCAGCTGATCGCAGCAACAGTCAGCGTTCCTCCTGCAGTCCGTCCTTGCACTAAATCTTCGTCCTCCGTCATCCCTCACGCCCGAGCTGCTTCCACATTCTCCGTTTGACTCCAGGGTCTCACACGTGGAGGTCAAAGGTCAGCTGACCTGTAGTGTCTTCTCCCTCTCATGCATGATAATGAGCCCCTCTCAGAATGCATCTCCCTCTTTATCGCTCTGTCGCTCGGCTCTCTTACCGTCACGCTGCACAGAAACTATAACTAAATGTTCTCGATAATTCAGCACAAACCAGCGATGGACCGGTGCTATTTAAAGAATATAAGAGCTGCATAATAGAAGTCAGACTGGTACAGATTGTATTAAAGTTCAGACGTCGTCACAGGATTAAAGAACTGAGGACCCTGATGGAAAAACCAGCATAAACCAGCACCAAACATAACATATGCTGGTCTTGCTGGGGACCCAGCAAGACCAGCATATGTTGTGTTCTGGAGCTGGTTTTGGTGCTGGTCTATGCTGGTCCGAAGAACCAAACAGCAAACAAACAAGTATACAAAGTTCTGTCAACTCACCGATGAAGCGTCAGTCAGACAAAAGTGTTCTGCTCTTATTCCCAGAGGTCCAGTGGATCCGTCCAAGTATCGTGTTCAGTTCCAAACACACTATTTGAAGACAAACACGATTAATCTGCCACATGGAGTTACCTAAGATGGCTGCCGACCTCTGACCTATTGATTGACAGCTCATGTGATCAGTTAGGAGCTGCTATGCCCGCCCTGCAGCCTGCAACAACCAACGAGTGTCATTTTACTGAGTTTAAAGCTCGTTTGTGTCATTTCAGTCTCTTTGTATAAGTCGTTTTTTCCACCTCAGCTCTTGTTTTTGAGTATTTCATACTGTCTTCATTTACACAAAGAATTCAGGTGAGAAAAATGAATGATTCCTATAGATTAATGATCATATAGATCAACTTTATATACATTTCCAGGTTTAAAACATCAAACAAAGATCAAATCCTCAGTGGTCTGTTCGTCCTGCTGAACCTAACTGTCCTCTCCACACATCCCATAACGTCACCGCAAGAGGTGTGCTGTTGCTATGGTGACAAAATGCATATACCGTCTCCACCCGGTAATGGTTTGGTAATGTGATGATAGGAAATAGGCTCCACTCTGCAGAGTAAAACCAATAAAGAGTGACCGTTTGTCCTGCGAGTCCTGCCAGAGGACGTTCTGCCAGCAGGAGCTCCGAGGAAACATCTGGAAATATAAGGATGATAAGGAAAATTGTAATCTGATTACTTTATTATCTGGTTCTGGTTCAGAAAACACAGCACAGTTATCTCCTGTTTGCTTTTTACAGCAGAGACATTTGACATTTGATTTGTTTGGATCGCGTTCTGCAAAAACCAGGAAACGTAAAATCAATCATGCTGGTGCTTATTTTGCTATTTAGGTATTTTGATGATGTCTGATGTTACATCCAGAACAAAATACAGACAACAAAAGGCAGGAGACAAACAAGAACACTTACAGCAAAGTACTGACCTGGTAAACACGAGGACGCAGGAAGCAAACGGAGGCAAAACACAACGAAAAGACAGAACCGAGAAATACACGACACACAATCAGACGGACGGAGTGAGAAGATGAAGGGATGAAACACTGGACGTGGACGGGAGAGGACAGAGAAACACGACATGACGATAAACTACAGAAGAAAACAGGAAACACTGAAACCAAAAACCCAAAACCAGCACATAACTTTACTCTCGATAAAGGCAACGAGAGAGAGAATAACGAGTTGCTCCAGAAATGTTTTGTGGACTTAAAGGGTGAAGAAGCATTTTCTGAGAAACCTGAAGCTTGTTCCATGTAAACCAGAGCGATCGCTGACGTCTGCAGCAGGAAGTTCAACCTTTGGAAATATGGTGATGTAAAAAAATGCAGATGAACACGTTAAATGATGCTTCTTTTTTATGCAAACTAGTAAAAAAAAAAGTACAATAAAAACACTTTTCAGCACGTCGGTCTGTGGAAACTGTGTGAGCAGGAGACAGAGCGATCTCAGGACATCTGGACGATGCGAGCAGCTTTTGTCCTGCTGACATTTATATCTATTCAGCGTCAGCTCATGTAACTTGTATTAACTTTTGTGTCTGAGTCGCTCGGTGTTCATATCTGCCTGTGAGCTTCTTTCAGCTCGTCTCTGCTGATCTCAGAGGAGACGTCCTGCGGCTGTCTGTCTGTCTGTCTGTTGATGTTCAGTAAACGTTCCTGACTAATTTCAGAGCTGCAGTTGTTAAAGAAGCAGCTCGTCCAGTTGTTTAGAGGAGCTGAGCTGTGTGAGGACTGTAAATACTCGGTACATTTGGTTTATGAGCTCTGTTCTGCAGCCGTCGTCTGATGGATCTGTCCTGACTAACGCCCCTGTTGTCTGACAGTGTTTCTGTGACACCAGGCTACACGCTCAGTGTTTGCTGAGGCAGCGTTGACCAACATTGCGTGTCATAACACCGCCGCGCAGTCGGACTGTTGTGACCGGGTGTCGCCTCTGAGCAGCCCTGCTGGGAGAGATCGGCCTGACAGCCACAGAGACTCTCCGACCTTTCAGCTGAGTCTGTGCGACGTCACAGCCGGACTGATGCAGAGCGAAGATACGACCTGGTCAGCGTTCAGGCTGCAGGAAGCTGCAGCAGACTCAGAGGAGGAGACGAGGAAACAAACCAAGGAGACAATTTAGATATTTCTTACAGCTGCGAGTTCGAGATAATCTGAGTTTAAAATGTTCTGGCCTGGAGGAGAGCGTCATGAAGCTGCTGCCGTCTGAATGCTGAATGAAATATAATTTTCTTTTTCTTTAAAGGGACACTGCGTATTTTTAAAGAAGAAAATAAAACACAGAACTTTAAAATTTACATTATTAATGAGGTAATACAAACCTCTACCATCAGTGAATAAACCAGCTGTTCTCAGAGGAAGATAAGGTCCCAGAACACTGTTTGAAGCTACAGAGGTGGCAGGGTCCGCCACAAAACAGGGATCAGTGCCGGGTAATGTTAGATTTTAAGAACCTGTGATTATGTTACGTTGTTACCTCCATTTTATTTTAGTTTTGTGGCGACAAAAGGAAAGAAAAGGTGGCAATTTTTTCCAGTGACGGATGAAATCTTTTAAAAACTAAATAACGGATTACTTATTTAGTTTAACAGTGTTGATGGCACCGTTCACATTAAAAGCCAAAGCCAGATGTTTTTCTGGTATTGATTAGTGACTCTGATATCAGGAGCGGTGACTCACAGTGTGCCTCGGCCTCTACAAACACTGAGCTCTCATTCTGACGGTCCTGCAGCTCTCAGACTGTACGGCTGCAGAGTAAATAAGAATCCTGATTTAGCCGCCTATAAAGGAGACATTTCCACCGTGAGCTCCGTCTACAATAGCTCCTCCTTTATCCTCTTCACCTCCCGATGGATGTCACATATGTAGGCAGAGGGAGACATTGCGGCTGAGTTATGTCCCCGTTTCCCGCTTCCTTCAGGTTGATTTAAACCTCCGGTCCTGTGAATCAGCCATAATGCACGGCCACTGTTTCTCAGATGTGCCACATCTCTATTCATGGCAGCGATCTGTAATGAGACCGAGCAGAGACCTGGGAATCTATCACGCGGTATGGCTGCCCCGAGGGGAGGAGGTTGGAGTGGACGGAGGACAGCGAGCCGCTCCTATCAGGAGTTCACCATCCGTCTCCAGGAGTGGGTGGCTCCCGGCGAGCCGCTGCCACACGCTGACGCCGGCTAATCACTATGCTAAACGGCTGCTATCAGGTGCTGTCACCGCCTGACACAGAACTTTAATGTCAGCACAGACAAACCTCCTCCATCCACTCAACATTTAGACAGACCGTCCGGTTCTGCAGGACGGAGCTGATGGATTCTGACACAGACGAGTGAAACAGTCAGAGAGCGTTATGTTCTTCTGAGAGTGAAGCTTTAAAGATCTGTGTGCTGCAGTTGGATCAGTCCGGTGTGTCCGAGAGGTTCTGAGAGGCCCGGCAGCGTTTCAGGACGCAGCTGACTAACATTCATACTGGGAATGAACTGATGTTTTATTTTATTTCTTTACATGTCCAACAACAATTTGTTGGAGACATTTTGTTCTCCGTGTGGTCCCTTTTATTATTACTCTGTGTTTTTATCTTTGTTTGAATAGATAAAACAGGATTTGTCCAGTTACAGTGAACAAAACTAGAAGAAAAAAACACCAACACAGTGATGATTATCTATAAAAAGCCCCGCTGTTTCCTGTTTCCATCATGGGACCTTATCTGATCAACCCTTTGTCTGATAGTGAAGAGAGACCGATAAAGTATTGATCCTGTCTGAACTGTGTCATGAATCTCACACATGATGTTTGTCAGTTTAGTGTTAAAGCTCAGTGAACTACATTGTCTCATCAACACAGCACCAGAACCAACATGGAGCCAACTGGGCTCAGAAAAGTTGCCGAACAAGGTGAACATCACATTGCTTCACATCCATGAAACCTGGAAGGACGTTGGCAGCAACGGTTATGTTGTTTGAAACGGACGTAGCTTTTCATATGCAAAGGAACAGAAACAAATGCGAGATCACTACTTCCTGAGACTATTAGTCCACTTCACCTTCAGTGCAGCTATTCGCCATCTCCGACAGAGATCAAAAAAAGTCCAACATTTCTCTGCCACATTAGCATCCTGTGACTTGGACCACCACTCTAATCTGAAATCAGATGGATTGTCAGTTTTCTCTTGTCAGGTGAAATATCTCAACATCTACTGGATGAATTCTCTGAAGGTTTTGTTCAGACGTCCATGTTTGACTCCTCAGATTGTTGGTGATCCTCTGACGTCTTCTGACTAAAATGTTCAGACAACTGTTGGATTAGCTGCTATAAAGATATATTGCATTAAATTTAGGAATCATGAAGCCACATTTTTAATTTGTCCTTTTACCTGATAAATTAACATTCTCTAATTGTCTCGTTAATTCATTTTGCACCTGAAGGGGACACACTGAACGCAGTAAACACACTTTGTCCTGTGTAACTTTCACCTTTATGAGAGATCAGTGGGAGCAAGGAAGTCTTCTAACGTCTGACAACTGAACAGGAAGTTTGAGTGTTTAAACTTAAATGTCTGAGTCGAGTACATTTGGAGGCTCATCGGCCCACAGAGGGGAAACACTTATGGATAATGACACCTCTTGTTCCTCCCCCACTCCCTCCCTCCCCCCCTCGGCTCAGCACCACCCGAGTGCTGTTTGGTTGCCCTTTAACACCGTCATTGACATGCATTGTATACAAATGAGAGCGTGCCCCTCCCGCAGGGCCGCTCTCAAAGGTTAGCAGCTGCACACCACATGGCAGATGAGGGCTTCTAATGAGCAACACACACCATGTGATTAGTGGCTGAGTTTGGTCTGAGAGCAGAGACGGCAGCAGTCACAGGTCAGGAGAGTTTGGGATAATATTGGACACTTGTTAGAGTTCTTCTAATTGGCCGGAAAATATGAGCGCTGACACAGCGATTTGTTAATGGATACCAGTCCTGGAAATGAATGTAAAATGATCCTAAATGTCTCAGTGTGGCCCAAAGTAAACTCAGAGCTGCTGTTTGGAGCTCAGACCTGAGTTAGCTAGTGCGTCTGTCATTGATCTGTAAGAGTTCAAACACAGTGAAGGTTTTATTTGATGTTAAAATCTATTATGAGCTGGAAAACACAATGAATCACATAGTCTCACACAGTCCAAAATTCAAATTTAATAACAATATCACTAAAAATGAACATTTAAAAAACTTAAATATTCTGCAGCTGGTGTGGGTTCCACTCTGCCAGTGACGTTACATCCTCTCCCTCCTGATGGATATAAAGTCCTCCTCTCCTCCTCCTGATGATATAAAGTCCTCCTCTCCTCCTCCTGATGATATAAAGTCCTCCTCTCCTCCTCCTGATGATATAAAGTCCTCCTCTCTCCTCCTGATGATATAAAAAGTCCTCCTCTCCTCCTCCTGATGATATAAAGTCC
Organism: Diplodus puntazzo; assembly: GCA_963678695.2. NCBI lineage: Eukaryota > Metazoa > Chordata > Actinopteri > Spariformes > Sparidae > Diplodus > Diplodus puntazzo. The sequence goes on along the minus strand of OZ023164.1, from coordinate 33,331,137 downwards.
TCCTCTCCTCCTCCTGAGGATATAAAGTCCTCCTCTCCTCCTGATGAGGATATAAAGTCCTCCTCTCCTCCTCCTGAGGATATAAAGTCCTCCTCTCCTCCTCCTGATGATATAAAGTCCTCCTCTCCTCCTCCTGATGATATAAAGTCCTCCTCTCCTCCTCCTGATGATATAAAGTCCTCCTCTCCTCCTCCTGAGGATATAAAGTCCTCCTCTCCTCCTCCTGATGATGTAAAGTCCTCCTCTCCTCCTCCTGAGGATATAAAGTCCTCCTCTCCTCCTCCTGATGGATATAAAGTCCTCCTCTCCTCCTCCTGATGATATAAAGTCCTCCTCTCCTCCTCCTGATGATATAAAGTCCTCCTCTCCTCCTCCTGATGGTATAAAGTCCTCCTCTCCTCCTCCTGATGATATAAAGTCCTCCTCTCCTCCTCCTGATGATATAAAGTCCTCCTCTCCTCCTCCTGATGATATAAAGTCCTCCTCTCTCCTCCTGATGATATAAAGTTCTCCTCTCCTCCTCCTGAGGATATGAAGTTATGAAGTGTCGTAGTCCACAGAACATACAATTGAAGTAGCTGGAGACTTAATTTAAAACTGAGAAACAACCAAATGAAACCTCAGATGTCTCAAACTGTCATCAGAATCCTGATTTAGTCGCCTTTCAAGGAGACATTTCCACCGTGAGCTTCTCCTTTACTCTCTTCACCTCCTGATGGATGTCACACATAGTCACAAACTGACTTGAAAGTTGTTATTTACACCTTTTATTAAGATGAAATCTTCACCATAGCTGCTGAGCTGAAAGCAACCGCATGCCGAAAGTGTTAATGACGTCTTCCCAAATCAATTTATATGTAATCTGAACATGACGTCATTTATATGAAACTTTTTGATGCATCCATGTCTCCAGAAATGTCTAAATACCAACATTTGATTCTGCCTGATTGAGTCCAACAGACTCAGTTAGACCTGATACACTCGGTACATGTATGATGATGATGATGATGATGATCATTAATGTGTGACAATAAGACAGCCAACAGCTTAGAGGTTGTCTGAGGACAGTACACACACCTACAGTACATATTTAATATAACACACTACCGTCCGTGTCAACATTACATAACAGTCAATTAACACCATTACGTTTCCCTCTAAATGAAGTCTCTGTGGGTGACAGAGCTGCCAGCAGTGACCATCCTATGTCACATAAATTAATAACCCCCCGGGGGAACGAGAGCAGGCTTTCATTACGGCTGCTTTTAAGACATCCAGTGTTTTTATCTGCAGCCACACAGCGCCGACGCCTCACGGTCAAAATCAATTAGCGTAATGAAGCTTCACGTTATTATTGTGAGGGAATCTAAAAGAAAAACACAAAGACGTCACGCTGAGTTCATGTCTGTCACTGAGCGGCAGAAAACATGGAAAATATACACGTCGTGTTGGAGGACAGTGTTTATTAAAACTTACTGTATGTGTGCTTTGTTTTGTTGACGACACACGGCTAAAGGAATGAATGAGGCTACTGTAGGCTAACATTAGCTGTGTTAATGTTTAGCTTCAGTTTGTTAGCACGTGACTGAGACACGGAGGGCGAGACAGTTACGCCCATCTTTCTACATGGAGTTCTACAGATAACAATCAATAAAGACGATGCTGAAATACAGTAAAATCTCTGAAATATTCTACAGATTTACGTCTCCCAAGACAGCTAATGTGACTGTTAAAGCTGGAGAGAAACGCTGGTATGATGTGGATATGAACTGTGTGTGTGATGCAGTAAAGAGGCGAGATGACGCAGCGTTGTGCAGGACAGGTGAACTTTTTGGTTGGACTAATTGAATTCGTCATCACATATCGTCCTGGTGTCCGAGTGAGATACTTGAAGAAAGACAGTGTTGACTACGATTAAAGAGTGAAAACATGTTGACTGCATGTAGGACTACTGGACTGATGTCAGTTTGAAGACATCAACTTTTACTTCATGATGATACGATGAAGCAGAAAACCGTCTATTACCAGTTTGAATCTGTCTCCTAACGACATCAGACCTCTAAACTAACTCGTCTCCTGAGTCAAACACTCAGCTGCTGATGTGACTTGAATCTAAGTGTGAGCGTGTCGTTAGGATTCAGACGCTGTTTGCATTTTTAAAACACTTGGTGTGAATAAATTAAGCGGAGCAGATCTGTCAACACTGTTCTTGTTGGAACGAATCTGCAGAAACCACCGGAACAGCTCATCACAGCATCAACACGTGCGTCTGTCACTGTGTTTGTGACGTCAGTAAAGATGATGATGTGATTTTCCTTTACTTCTCTTGAAAGAGAAAGAGAGGGAGGGAGGGAAAGTGTGTATTCTCCTAATCTCTGTGACGTAAACCTGTAATGGTTTGATGCTGATCTGACCGTCTGCAGGTCGTTTTCAGCTCTATTAAAAAACAGGCGGGACTCTGAATCTGTACATGTCGGACCGCTGCAGCCTCGTCTTCAGATTCGACCACGTACACATCAACATTTGTTGTGCTGCCACGATCGCACCGTCAACAGAAACTCAAGCTTTTAATAACTTTTCATCACAATATAATGATTGCGTTATAATGACAGCCATGAGAATAAAGGCTTTTTTAGTGTTTCCGTCCTTGTTTCTGTCTGGATTACCTTTGGAATCACCCTTTTCCAACAACACCTGACACAGCTGTTCCTACATTGTGTTAAACGGAGCCACCAGTCATCTTCTCTCTTTTTTCCTCAGTAACACCTGTTCGGGACCTGAAGCAGTCATACAGAACAGGTGTCATCGTCTTCCTCCTGACGGGAGAAATCCCATCAGTGTCTCGTATTTTACAGAGGACGTGACCAGCAAAGGAGGACGTCTACCCTTGATACTCCACTGGTTGCTCCTTTGGCATGCACGGCATGGTGGGTACTGTCAGCGTTTGATGGGTCTTGGCTAAGCCCGTCGCCGTGCGCGGGCCTGACCCTGTCTTCCAGTGGCGGGCCCTCAGCTGGAGATGGAGGATGATAGATGATTTGTCATTGGGCCGATGCTGCGGCGCGGCAGGACCATCCAGCTGGCCTCACTCCCACGGACACCGCTTTGTCACAGACACACCGCTCAGCCGTTAGCTGTTTGACAGCCTTTTGTCCTGAAAGGTGGGAAAAATGCTCTTCTTCTCCTGTCTGCTCTGAAGCCAGTGAGTGATATTCAAGAGAAGAAGAAGAAAATGAAAGGACATCAGCAGCTTGCAGCCCGAGGAGAACCTCGTGGAGAGCTGCTTTAATTACAGAGACTACTCAACGGTGAAAAGAAACAAAATATGCACAACCCAGTCCGACGGGCATGAAACGAGCTTAAAACAGCTCCTCCAGAACGAGAGAACAACAAGGGGAAGGAAGCTGCGGGGTAATAAAGGATCCCGCCAAACTGAGTGATGATGAGGCCGCTTCAGGCAACAGCCAGGGACAAAATAATTATGATAGTGAATAAACAAAGCCAAGTGCTGTCACCGACGGTTACTCACAGCTGCAGCAGTGATCCTTCAGCTGTCTCACACTGAGTCAGTCAGAGAAGGAAACCACAAAGAAGTAAAAACAAACGTGTGAAGAAAGGCTGCGGAGGAAGCCATTTTGTGTCTAACTGTACATGTTTAACTGTCCAACAAGAAAAGAAAGTTGTGTCTCGTTTAACATTTACAGTATAACACAGATCCAACTGTACTCGCCACTGAAGGTGAAGCAAGGCAGCAAGGCCCTCAGGGAGCAACAACCTCCTGTAATCAGACGCTTAATGGGACAAATTAAATGTGCTGTTCTTCTTAATGCAGCTCAGGTTCACAGAATACAGATCAGCACAGGAGCTGCATCTGAGCTGAGATTTTAAGAGTCAGCTCCAAAACTCAGCTTCTGAGAGAGACGGAGGTCAGTGTGAGGACAGGGGACACACTACAGAGGTGATTTACACTACAGAGGTGATTTACACTACAGAGGTGATTTACACTACAGAGGTGATTTACAGAGGGTCTGACCAGGTCTGTGACTCTGGGGATGAGAAGACACGGCAGACGAGGACAGAGAGAGAGAGACAGGACATCAGCAGCATGTAGAGGCAGAATATCATCACATGTCACTGCGAACTGAGGATTTATTTGGACAGAACCAGAGATATCAAACCAGAACTGTTCTGGTGACTCTGATTCAGTTTGTGTCCAGTTTTAGTATGACGATGAGTTAACACGGAGATTTAACTCATTTTAGTTCAGTCAGAGACGGAAACTTGAACTCAGACGGTGGACGGTTTTATTTTTGTTTAGAAGGAAAATAGGTGTCAGAATATTTCCTTTGTTGACGTTTACTGAGTTTGTTTTGTCGACTTATTAGACTCAGTAGTGAACTGGCTGCTTTTACGTCTCCAGCTGAAACTACAGGCTGTCAGACAATCACCTTTAGCTGGTTAGCATGCTAACTTCAGCAGGCATCTTTGCAACACAGAACAGAGACGTCTCTGACACTGTCGTTTCTTCACAGTCTGTCTTTTAGATCATTTTTTTAGCCGTATCTGTTTGGTAGCTCAAATATCCCCTGCAAAGCGATTTCAAAGTGAATGAGTCATTGCTTCCTTTGACCTTGTAAGCGCCTCGTTGGTTGTAATAAGTCTGCCACAGCTCTACCTAATTTACATATTGTGATCTGATCACAATGTGGACAAACTCAAGATAACGAGGACGCTAGTTTCAATGCTAGGTGTGATTGCAAAAGCCTTTAAATCAGATGTCACAATCCAGGTAGTTGTTCCTGAGATGATAACAAGATATACAAAGAGAGATTCAGATATATATATCCCTCAAACTGAAGTCAGGCGGAGACGAATAATAAGATTATATCTTAATGAATAAGACACATTCATTTGGCCTATTGAATTGTGTGTTTCAACATTTAAAACTTTGCCAGTTCATGAGGGACAAAACATTAAGACAAAAGCAGAAGTCAGCTCTCCGTCCATCATTCCTCGACATAATTCAACACAGCACAGATTGGAGAGAGAGGCAGCGACACAGAGAAAGTCTCCGTGGTGACTCAGAGGACCTGGTAATGTGCAGTAATGGCTCATGAATATCTTCCTAAACGTCTCGGCTGCTCAGAGAGTCTGCTGCAGTACTGAGGTGGTTCACACAGGTGAGGAGGACAGCGAGGGCACCCTCATTACCCATTACCCAGTCTGTCACCCGCTCCTCCTCCTCCTCTCGACCCCCTCCTCGCTCCTATCATTTATTTATCCACGTCAGCCCTCAATTACAGGCAGTGGTCTGGGGGCCAGGGAGCAGGCCTGGGTGACCTGGGGTTGGTCTGGCTAATGAACAACGGAGTGAGACCCCCCTCATGTTTATTTCCAGCGTTCACCCAGAGCGGGGGCCCCGGGAGAACCGGAGGGACGAGGCTGCTGAATTATAATCAGCACTTTGTAGTTTTAATTCGCCTCGCATGCTCCCATTCTCCGGCCGTCACTCTGAATACGGATGGAGAGACGAGGGGAAGAAAGAGAGGCGTGTCACTAAGAGGGCGACATGATGGCGGTGTGAGTCAGGCTGGCTTCCCCCCCCGAAGGGAAACGCAGGCAGATGGATCGGCTGTGAATCAAGTCCCCCCTCGCTCGGCCGGGAAGTTCCAGTTGTGCCGTAACGACGCCTCGCTTTCTCATGGTGGTGGATCCATTTACAGCAGAGCGTCCTGGAATTAAATGTCTCCCTCTGCATTTCAATTTATTCTTGCTCATCAGTCAGCTCAACTGCTGATGATTAAAACCAGCGTTTCATTTTTTATTGAAGAAATTTTCTCATTAATCTTTGAACTCATCTGCCTCCTCCAGCAGCCAGATGGAAGTGCAAAAACTCGGACAGGAAGTGTCTTTAAAGAATGCCACAATAGATCTGATTTAATCAGCTAATTACAGCCGACATCAGTATGAAATGTGTGATAAGAGGTGATACATCAGCGCGTGAAATACCGTCACAGTAATAATATCTAATAGTTTCTACCAGAGCTTTGAAAGGAGAATAAAACCCTGGCATTTTACTTTTCTGCAAAACATGGATACATTCATATGCTAAGTGTATCATGTCATATTACATGTTCACAGTTCATGTATATGAGCTGATGGTTGTGGTGTTTGAGCTCTGCAGATGGCTGCCAAGCCAGAGACCACTGAACAAGATGGCATCTCAACATTTGTATGCATGAAAGTGCCAGGACGTGTTCTCATCTTGTTAGTGGCGACAGAACAAGGTGACCCAAAACAAGATAATTTCACGACTCTAACCAAGGTGTTTTTTTTGACGAGAAAGCCGTGAAAACCAGAGACCACTGTTCAAGATGGTATTTTAACTTCTAGAAGCATGAAACCACTGAATAGCTTTAAAGAGACTGAGGTCGGTACATCTCCAGCCATTAGGACATTTTCCAGATGTATCTGTGGTGACAGAACCAGGTATACCAATCCTAGCCAAATGGTTAATATTGGCGAGAAAGCTGTCAAGCCAGAGACCACTGTTCAAAATGGATTTTCAACATTTTTAAGCAAGAAACCAATCAATCTTCTCAATGAAAAGTAGGGAAGTTTAACAGTAAGGTAAGCCAAAAACCCAATCTTTGGAATAGTTTTGGTCGTGTTTGTGGTGACAGAATCAGATATTTTGGGTCAGAACCGGATCTTTTTCTAACCCTAACCAAGTAGTGTTTGTAGCTGAACCTGTCATGAGCATCAGCACAGCGTCGACACAACACATCACTGAAAACTGAACCTGAAGAAACGTAGTTTCAACATATCTGTGGTTTGATGTCTGACACTCAGATAATATCACCACAGGCTGCAGCTGAAATGCTGGACGTCCCGCTCTGTGTCTCCCTCTCTCTAACGGTGGCACAGGACATCAAACCTTCACAATGACTCTGACTTAATCCCCATGTAAGCGTTCACTCACTGTGATTCCATCTGATGTGAGCTCGACATATGTATCTACAGTTTGTTCTCTGAGGCATCAGGGAAAAAGTGCCTGAGCCAGCTGCGTCAGAAATCATCCCTCATCACGACTCCTGTCCTTGAACGTGACCTCTTCATCTTCGCTGACCTCTGCAGAGTCTTCTGTGGTGACGGTGCAGTGGGTTGAAGGTGACAGTAAACGTGGCGCTGACGAGCAGCAGGGGAGGATTGATGAGGACGGAGAGACGGACATTGATTGGAGGCTGACAGCTTCATATTACTGACTAACAGAGCAGAGCAGTGATGTCGGAGGAGTTTGATTCCACAAAGTTTTATTTGCAGGATTTTTTGTCTACATTCATTGAAGCTAATGTGTTTGGTTACAGAGTGAAACTGAGCTGAATGCATTTAAAATGCTGTGTTTTATGAATATGTAATAAGAACCAGCTGTGAACATCATTAGCAGAGACAGAGCCTGCCAGTCAACCCATCAACAGCTCAAACACCGTTCTTCTTCGTTGGTGCCATTCTAGACACACTGCACTGCGACGTCCTCGCCGTGTCCACAGTTGTGGGTACCGATTCCAGAATTAGGGCAGTCGAAGATACTCGACTCTGTTCCTGAGCATCGCAGCTCATCCAGCCAGATCTGACCGGACCCTGCAGAAGAACAGCAGCGTTAAGAGTCAGACTGGGTCATTCAACGCCAACTCACCCAAAATCCAGAACTTCTCTCAGTTCATGTCAGGGACTGTTTGAAATACATGTTTAAACTTCTATTAAATTCATGGGACCCTGCAGGAACCTGTAGCTCTACTCCGAATACTCTTTAATTACATTTTTGAAGTTTGGCCCTCAGAGATAAATGTCAATATTTTTTACATTTACATTTTTCTGCGTGGTCCGTTGGAAATTTTGCTTTCATAAAACATTCCAACAAAAAGGAAAACACCAACATTTTTGGAAAAAGATTACTGTATTCCTTCTCCAGAAGTTAATTCATTGACTATTTCTATCTAAATCTAATCAGCTCAGCAGCTGAACATGAACATAATGAGCTTTAATGGCAGCAGACTTCTTACCTGCTTCAGCGGGGAAGACAGTAGAAGCTCTGGTGAAGCCCAGCATCCTGCAGACTACCGTCCCGTCATTGGTGTCGAAGCTGTCGTCACACACGGTGCCCCAGACCCCGTTGTGCCTCACCTCCACTCGACCTCGCCGTCCACTCGGCACCAGACGCACAATCACTGTGGGGACAAAGGAGCAGCTACGAAACAAGTACAGGAACCAGTTCAATCAGCTGCAGCTCCCCTAAGACTCCCCGACATGGCCACTGCTTTGAATGATTCAGAAACAGCTCAGATGTCTCTACACGAGCCTCCAGGTTGAAGCTTCCTTCTCTTTGGCCACATCAGTCCTGGGCATACTTACTGTCTTGGTCTCCCTTGGGTCCTTGAGGTCCTGGAAGAAATGTGGAGGGAAAACATTTAAAATATATCTTCGAACCAAACTGACACTGACAGAAAAACACTGCAGATTCTGTGTTTGTTACCCACACACGTTTTAATGTTGCAGTTTTATCTATGGGTGAAACATTAAACTGATTTTCTTGCTAAATAAACTCATCCGTCGTTCTTTCTGCCTCAAACATGCACAGAGAGAAACACAGAGCTGCCGTCCATCACAAAACATACAGCTTGGAGAGTTCATGTTTGATTTCAGATGTTCTTTGAGGTTTTCTGTAACTTTAAATGCTTTGAACGGTTCATCACATGTGGAAGAAACCAGATTCTAAATCAAGTGTCCTGTAACTGTAACACACACTCACCTTGAGCTCCTTTGGCACCAGGAGGTCCTGCAACACCTGGAGACAAGACAACAAAATGAGATCTGATGAAACACACTGAGTGGAAACCAACAGACGAACACGAGCGGATTGAAGGTAAAAGCAAATCAAGTGTGAACGTCTGTAATTCACCTGTGAAACTGTGATTTTCTAACGTACATAATTTGTATTTTCACATGTGAAGAAGTTCATTTAATGTGATTTGTGATGTGCCATGTTTTGTTTAAATGTAACTTGTATAGAAAAAATACACTTTAAAGTGTGCAGCTGACCTGGAGGTCCTGCTGGACCGATGCTCCCCGGGTCTCCTTTCTGTCCATTGGATCCAGGAGCTCCAGGAACCCCAGCAGATCCTGGTGGTGAACAACAAATCAACAGAAATGACTTTAGTGCCTCACACATGACTAATGAGTACATGTTCACACACACAGCATGAAAGATTCTTTAGGCACCTTTTTCTCCAGCGCTCCCCGTGTCACCTTTGTCTCCACGAGGGCCTGCAGGGACAAGATTCAGAGGTCAGACATAAAACCTGGCTGCTGTTCCATCGCAGATAATTTGATCTCTGAAACAGCATTTAGATGATAAAAGTCCTGAAACACTAGAAGTTTTATCAACGTGTTTGCAGCTCTTTATGGAAGGAGATCCACCACGACTACTCAAGAGCAGAAACACTCGTTATTGTAAGAAATTAAAGAATTATTTCAGGGTGTTTTGACTTTGCGGCCATGAACTACCTTCAGCTCCAGCGTCTCCTTTCTCTCCCTTTGCACCTGGTCCCTGATCTCCTGGGGTTCCTTGGGGCCCAGGTGGACCGCTGGGACCTGCACTCACACAAACACACAATCAGAGTGATGATTTTGTTAACTTTTTTGAGGCTCACCATAATTTATTTTAATAAATGCAAGCTGTGCAGATCGTCCTCATCCATCGGGTGGAATATCAGCGCGTCAGCAGATTTACTGAAGATGACCAGAAGTTAAAGGAGGAACAGAAACTGTTTCTTCACATCAATCTGCTGAAAAACGTTTCCACACATGATGCGGTTATGAAACCAGTGAAGGTCACATTCTGTTTACAGTGGGTCAGTTTGTGCGTCACACAGTGTAAGGAACACATTTGCAGGATTTCTCCACTTCAGCGCCACCTTGTTACTTTTTCTGATGTCTTTATTCTTTGTGGTCGTTTAACAGCTTCTCCTGTCGACAGGAGGTCGTTAACAAGCTGCTGAGCTGCCGATAAAATCAATGTCTTTTATGATCATGACATCCTCTGACATAAAATCAACAAAATGACTGTACAGGTTAATCCTCTGATCCCCACAACACGCTGGTGAGCTGGAAGACGTGTTTTCATCATAAAATTACCAAAATGACACAATTGATCATCCAGAAAAAGGAGAACTAATCATTGAATGTCACACATCCTACAGTCCTTGAATGACTCATGTGTGAACATTGTGCCTTTGTCAGGAAACAATAACACAAATCTAAGCTTAAAATAGAGATGACTCACTTGAATATGCATGTCTCAGCAAAAACAAACTGTTCACGTGAACCAGATCCTGAAAGAACTTTGAATTAATTAATATAACATCTATTAAAGGTTAGATTCAGTTGGATTTTTCTATTCAGTCAACTCTGATTTTGTGATTTAAGCCTTTAAGCATGTGACCTAAATCAAAATCTGCTGAATTGTTGTTCAGCAGTTAAGGGTGGTTTAAAATATAAAGTTTGATCCTGGATTAGGCTTTATTGAATTAAAGGGGACCACTGGGCCTTGGCGGAGGTATGCGCTCTACTGAGTGCTGTTCTAGTTTCTTCTGTTATGAATATATAAGGTAGAAGCCGTAGGACGAACTCACAATTGACTTTTGTGCAGTCTAACACAGTTATTATGCTCTAAATCAAAAATGTCTTTGATAATTCAGTAAAAACAATTAAATATAAAAAACACCCAAATAACACAATTTTGAAAAGTTCAGTTCAGCGTTTAAAATGGAACATAGAAGAAGAATTTTGTGTTTTTTTTCCAGAATCTGTTTTATTGGCATTTGTGTCACTATTTTTAGTTTATGGTTATTTTTCCTGACAAACTTGTTTGTCACACATGTTTCATTCAGTGGCCGTCAGAAGAAAATCCAACCAACATTTTTAATTCTACAGTTTCTGGCTGCAGAAAATGTTTCATTCTAGAGATTTTTTCAAAAAACATGCTTCCAACTCACAAAGACAAGAACATTTTTCCATTAATAATCATAATGAAACTCATCTGACCAGCAGCTCCTGGTTCTCCTGGTTCTCCTTTGAGTCCTGGGTCCCCTTTTGGTCCTTGAGGTCCAACGACACCACTGTCACCTGGAAAGAAGAACACAGGTACGTAACCGCTGATCACTTTATGATGATTCATCTCTGATTTATGTAAACAATGTAAATACTTAAGTAAAATACCTTGAATTAAGCACATTACTTGAGAAAATGTAAAGTGACGACTAATTAATATATTTCAGTCACATGTGAGTTCAGCTCAACAGAATCAACAAAGGTGTAAAATTCTGATTTAACTTTAAAAGACTCTCTACTTCCTGTTGGTCTGACAGCGGAAGACAAAGTTCATCCTGGTCTGACCTGTTTGTGAAGGGTCAGTACAGTCCAGAACAGTTCTTCCTTTGGAAATACACTCAGCAAATTTAATGCAAGAAGGTGCAAAATAAATCTGCTGATTAGATTTTGTACCAGACTTTGACCTGACAGCGAGTGTCGACAAATGGGCAGAACTTAACTATATTGGGTCGACATTTACTGGAATCACCTCGTAAAAACATCAGAGGACACGACCTCAGTGTTAGAAACTGTTCGGAGGCGACAGTGTGACACAGACAGATCTGTTATTTGTCAAAGAGTCAAAGAGAACCACACCCAAAGGTTTCAAAAGATCAAAAACACCGACTGTGAGCTTCATTCAGGTCTTGTGGTTCTGTTCTGGGGTCGACCTATAGAACACATCTGCCTCAGACTCTAATGTGTCGGCTCCAGGTAAAGTCCAGCTCTGATAGAGATCTCAGTGAGGAAATGTCAGTGCTCTGACTCAGTTGGCTCTGTGAAATAATGTCTGCAGCTCGTCCATCAGCCGCTTTTCATCATGCGGCCGTTTGACAACAGATGACAGGTCATCATCACCGGACCTGCAGCTGAAAGCTAATGCCTCCTGCTGCACACATATGCACCTCTGCTGAATCTGTCCTGATGAAATTAACTTCTTACACTGAGAAACTTTGATTCTGTTGATGTTTTCTAGCTCAGAGTCTCTGACACTGCCAGAGTAACCGATCTATTAACAAAAACGTCATAGTTAAGATGCTTTTGGCAGAAATGTAGCTTGTTGTAGTTGAGGAAGTCTTTGGTTGTTAAACACGACGACAGTTCGGCTTCAGGTCGACTCACCTTTGGGGCCTTTCGCTCCTGGTGCTCCTGATGGTCCATCTCTACCCGGAGGACCAGGAAGTCCTGAAGACACACACACACACACACACACATATAAACTCTGCCCTTTGAATTCAGTCCAGGTTGTTTTCTTAAACTTAGCTGTGACTATTCGCCAAAACATTCTCACTCAGGTTTGTCTTGCTTCACTTGAGAGGAACTCATTCTTTAGCTCGTTACTCTGACCTGAACCATCACAACTAATTGCCTAAACGCGATCCTTTACCTTAACCTTATAACCACTGTTATAACCACTGTTATAACCACTGTTATAACCACTGTTATAACACAAACCACTTACAACATTTTGAAAAGATAAATCTGTTCTAAAAAAGCATTTCAAATAATATTTTGGGGCAATGTCACTGAACTTGATTCTATGCATGAACAGTTTCTATGTCTCAGTGACGTTCTGGTTGTTGATATTGCCAACAAGGGACTACATGTCTCCGCTTTCTAAAAGGGGACCTTCATTTGTGGTCATTTTGAAAAAACAAAAATAGAATAGAAAATATTCTGTTAAGGTCTTTTACCATGATGTCACTTCAGATGTCTTCTTTAAATTGCAAAGAGGGGACTTGCATCCTCCAGCAATGTCTACCTATCAAAGAGGAGGCACACACACACACACACACACACACACACAAACACAGGTGTGTATCTCACCTGCTGTGCGGCTGACGTTTGTCAGTTTGTCCTCCATGTTGCGGGTGCTGGTGTTGAGCAGCTTCAGATCCGATCTCATTCGGTCCAGCTGACCCTCCTCTCCACACATGCTCTTGACCTGTTGTCAAGGCAACCAACAGATACAAGAACATCATGCTAAAGCAGTGCTGTCAATCACAACCAGCTTTAGAATGAGACTTCTGTTGCTGTTAGTGAAAGAAGTGTTCATGCAGCCTGTTACATTTACTGCTGCTGGAGCGCAAAACGATCACCAAAGTTATTAAGATTCATCTTGTGGGGAACATAAATATCTGTACCGAGCTGTGTCTGTATGTTGAGTTAAATGTGAGGTGTGAACATCAGGAGGACCTGGCTCTGCAGAGTCCACAGGTGGCTCCTCAGGGTCTTGGTTTCCTGACTGTTGTTTCGGAGCAGAGTCTGGAGGACTTCTTCATCGTCTTCTCCACCCAGAGAAATGTGATTGGACGTCAGCCTCTGTGTTCTGGGGCCAGATGGTGAAGACTGCAACGTGAAAACTGAGACGGAGAGGAAAAACATCATTTTATCAACAACTGAATTCACGTCCCTTCTCTTCAGTATATTACATCTAAAAATGAAATGCAGCTACCTTTGTAAATGAGGAAGGCGTTGAGGGCGGTCTGCAGGATGAGGTAAATAACGATAACGTATAAACACCACGGTCTTCTGGGCCTCGCTGGCTTCAGATCTGAAACATGTAAAGGATGTGATCAGCCTCCCTCACTGAACATCCAGCAGGAGAAAAAAAAGTCATTTCAGGAGACTGAAAGTCGCCCAGTTCATCCAGCCGATACAAACTCTTTAATAAATTTGCAAAGCTCCAAGCGTAAATGTCAGCTGTCAATCACGATAAAATAGAATAAAACCTGGGAGGAAATGGAGACGGTTTCTTTTTGTCTGCAGAAAAGTCAAGAAAGTGACACCAGAGCAAACTGGCTGTGGCCGAGAGGTGAAGAACTGTCCTCTCTGAAGGGTTCAGAGGTGGATGAGAGGCAGCAGGGTGACAAGATGATTGTTTTTACTTTAAGTGTGTTTATTTAATCTTAGAAGAATAAGTAGATTATACAAGATGTTTCCTTATTTGGAGCTGTTGCAGCAGCCCGGCCTCACAGAGGCTGTAGTAGAAGTGATAGCTGTAGTAAAAGCAGTCGTGGTGGTAACAGTAGTAGCATCATTAGCTGTAGCATCATTAGCTATAGCATCATTAGCTTTAGCTGCTGTGTTGTTGCAGTTGCAGAAATAGTAACTGTGAAGCATTAGTCGGTGTTAGCAGCAGATTTGTGCAGGAGAGACATCAGCCAAGTCGCAAAACTGAAAGTCCTATTGATGAGTCAAGGACGACGAGGAGAGATGAGCTACTTTGAACATTTGATTATTTTACTGCAAAATCAAATATAACTTTATGAGTTCATTTTGATTGTTTTGTTTTTTTCCTTTAATGCCATCAACGTAAAGGTGCTTCTTGTTAAAAGAGTCTCACTCCCAGCCCAGATCAGATAAAGACTATTTTAGAAAAAAATGGGTTGTTGTTATTTGTTGTGTTTATTTTGTGAGATCTTTTATTGATTATGAAGACTCATTAATGATCTTCCCAGTGCACAGCTGTGTTTTCTGTCCTCCTACTTGTTAAAAACTCTGTTAATAAACTTAAAAATGTTGGTGCAGTGACTTTAATCCGAGGAGCCATTTACAGCAGGACCCTCTGATTCTCTCAGGAAGCCTCTCGAACAGGAAGGATGAAACTTTGCTGCCACCTGCTGGTCCTGACTGTCACTTCAGCCACTCTCAGGTTCAACAGCTGCTGATGTGTTTCTTTAGGGTGGACGTGAGAACATTTCCTGTTTACATGCACACATTCTGTTAGCACTACCTGTCCAGTACCAAACAGCTTTCAAAGTTAGTAATTAGCTAAAAAAACAAAACAAAAATCTAATTTTGTTTTGTTTATGTTTAATCTCATTAGTTCTCCTTGTGTTTAACAAGTCAAGGCGTCAGCTGTTCTGCTCACAGGTCAGTCGGTCAAAACATCGTTTTCCAAGAAACACAACCAACGCTGTGAAGGAGGAAGGAACCACAGAAATTCTGCCAAAGTGCAGTGACTGCAAACAGACTTCTTCTTTACTTCATCTCCTTATTTCTTCTTGTGTTTGGACGCAAACACACTGAAAGTCATCAGAAACATTTCTTATTTTTAAAGTTAAATGATCTTTAAATAAAAATGTCTTTCTGAATCATGATTTATAACAACAAAGATCCCCTGAAGACGAAGGCTCAGTGTTACTTAACGAGTGCATCCTGTTTTAAGAATGTCACTTTCTACCATTACTAAACATTCACTTAATGTTTTTAACCACAAATATCCAGTTTCTGTTCTGTATGTTTGTCCTCAATTACATTTCTTGTGGCATCGAGTAGAACTTAAAAAGGGAAGAGGGAAACAGAAACAGTAAACTTAGAGTAGGAAAGAAATGAATTAAGAACTAGAATATGAGAAGCAGACAACATGTTTGATTCTGTGATTAAATATAACTTTTCCTTTTTTTTCCTATATGATTTTTTTCAGTTTCGTAATTCACATGTTGTTTTTATTCAACAGTAGTTTTTCCTCTTGTCCTTGAGTTGATTTGAGCAGCTCTGCTGGTTTAAATGTCAGTAATGTAAGAAATGTTTGTTGAAGTTAGTGATGACACGTATAATTCTGACATTTTGAACTGCGGAGTGCCTCAAGGCTCTGACCTCGGCCCCACCCTGTTCCCATTTATATGTTTATTTTCAATTCTTTGATTCAATAAATCTCTCTCCTGTTGCGTGTTCAAAATGAAGCTGCACTTTACAAACATAATGATCTCAGTAACATAAGTCATCTAGATTTTAGCCGGGACTGTATGACAGGCTGCACGATGCAAAAATGATTTAAATTTGGGTGTTAAATTGGATTAAAATGGATTAAACAGCACAAACCTAATCCAGAAAATAAACATTAAATTCTAAACATTTTATTAAAATTTTGTAATATTGGCAACAAATGTTGATTCCATTTTATTTTTCAACTTTTGTAGAAGAAATTATCAGAGTATGTTTCTTTCTTTTTTTGTGTTTTATGGCATGAAAACTGTTTTGAACTAAATAAAAGACATTTCTGAATTCTCTGTACATCCTGACTGTGATGTTTCCATTAAAGAGCAGCACTTATACATTAACTATTGTGTGACAGAAGCAACTAAACTTTTCCTCAGCATCTTCTTAATGGATTCTCTTTTTCTTTACATTTTTGTTCCATCATTTTACTGACCGTCAGGGTGGAAGCTGTAGAGATCACTCCGGCTCAGCGACATGTCAAACAGCGAGTTATTTTGGGTGAACGAGACACGATCGTTCAGCGTTGTCTCCATCGTCTCCAGAGTCCAGAATCACCTTCACAGCCTCCTCCAGGGATTCTTCTATCACCCTGAAAGTGTTCTTGGAAAAAATGTCCTTCTAGATTGCACTAAAATCTCTTCGAAACAGAAGAAGGAACTGCAGCTGATTTATAGCTGAGGTGGACAAACTTTAGCCCCAACACACCCAAGAAGAGCCACACAACGTAAGAAAGAGGAAGCTGGTGTTCTGACCACAGATGCAAAAAGGCCTCACAAAGCAGAAATACAGATTATTATTGTCATATTAAATATATAGTAGAAATTGACTCATCATGTCTGCAGAAGAAACCAGACAGGATCATTTTCTCACGTCCTTTACTGCCTATTATCTTTTTACTGCTCAAAATTTTTTATATCTGTCCATAATTCTTATCGTCCTTCCTCGTGTTTATTTTGAAATATCGTCTTCCAGAATTTTCCTGCTTTTGTTTATTTGTCAGACTCTGTTTTTAAAGATGCTTTATGAATAAAATATATTATTGTTATATTATTATAACAAGCTGCAGGAGAGGAGAAAGGAGCAGGTTGAGACACATCGGGTGATTTTAGGGAGGATGCAGAGGGGTTGTTCAGCCCAGTGGTTGTCAAACTCTGGAGTCGTGACCCCACAGAAAGATGGATGGATGGATAGATGGAGAGCTTTATTTTGTGTTTGGTGGTGAGGGAGTCAGACCAGGAGGAAATGTTGAAGGTGAGAATGGATTCAGTTCAACACCCACCTGACCCGCAGCAGGAGAATATCAAAAAACTTTATCGATACAGCACCTTTAAAAACAGAGTTCACAAAGTGCTTTGACAAACAAGCAAAAGCAGGAAACTAGGATGGATATAATGTAACAGAATAAACACTCAACAGTCGAGACGAAGCCTCAAACAACAACTCAGAACAGAAAATGTAAAAACACAAACGGAATAAAAGTGATAAAACTGGCAAAATCACAGAGAAAGAAAGAAGAAAGTAATGCACATAAAGAGATAAATAAAAGGTTAAAGTAAGAAGACGACATCACATCAGAGGAGTTTTAAGGTCATTATTGCTGCAACTCTCAGTGAGCTGAAGGGAAACAGTGAAACTTCACTAGATAAGAAATGTATTATTTGTAAAACCAGTGTGATATATAAGATATTCTTGTATTCTGAACTGTGTTGAAAGACACTTTTTCTTTTTTTCTTATATTTTAAATTATTTTATCAGATATATTACATGCTACATGCAAACACACCCGAAGTTCTCTGCATTTGACCCATCACTAGCTGCATATTGTAAGTATACACAAATACACACACCCTGCAAGCTCGGAGCAGTGGGCTGCTGTGACAGCGCCCGGGGAGCATATGGGGGTTCGGTGCCTTGCTGAAGGGTGCCTCGGCATTAGCCAAGGCAGTGAACTGGCACCTCTTCAGCTACCAGTCCACTTCCATATTATGGTCCGTAGCTTAAACTGGCCACCCTCCGGTCCCCAAGCCAAGTCTCTACTGACTGAGCTACTGCCGCCCCGAAACTTGCTGTAATTATCACAACTTAACAGTCCAGTCCTCTGAACCTGCTGAGTCTGTTGGTTCACTGCTCATGTGTGCCACCTGCTGGTTGTTGGTTCACGCTGCAGCTGCTCCTGGACTCATATCTCAGGGAATGATGTCCACAGCTGGATCTCACTGTAGCACCTGTTCTTATTCCTACTCAGATTCAGGTTTTTTTTACTACTTGTCTTCAGTCTGTAGTGAAGTGTAACGGCTGATATCAGACTGTTCACTGCACTTTCGCACAATAAGCACGAAGAAATTAGATACAACTATCATTGTTCTCCTGGGCTTTAATGCAAGAATATCATATATATCACACTGATTTTACAAATAATACATTTCTTATTTACTTGTGACGTTTCACTGTTTCCCTTCAGTTTATTGAGAATGACCTTAAAGCTCCTCTGATGTGATGCCGTCTTATTATATTAACCTTTTATTTGTCTCTTTAAACGCATTACTTTTTCCTTTCTTTCTCTGTGATTTTGCCAGTTTTAATACTTTTATTCCTTTTGTGTTTTTACATTTTCTGTTCTGCTTTCTTGTTTGAGGCTCTGTCGCAACTGTTGAGTGTTTATTCTGTTTTATTATCTTCCTTAGTTTCCTGCTTTTGCTTGTTTGTCAAAGCACTTTGTAAACTCTGTTTTTAAAGGTGCTATATCAATAAAGTTTATTGGGGTTACAACTCCAAAAGCTTGACAACCACTGGGCTGAACAACCCCTCTGCATCCGCTCTAAAATCACCTGTTGTGTCTCAACCTGCCCCTTTCTCCTCTCCTGAAGCTTATTATAATAATATAACAATAACACATTTTATTCAAAAAGCGTCTTTAAAAACATATTCTGATAAATAAGCAAAAGCAGCAAAGCTGATGAAGACGATTTTACACAATAAACACAAGGAAGCCGAGTCTGAGGGGAGTTAAAACAAGAGGGCAGAGCAGAACATGTAAAGACACATAAAGTCAATATGATTAATTACAAGTTAAAGGAATAAAAGCCATAAAACAGGCAAAGTCACAGAAAAAGAAAGGAAGAGGGAAAACAACAATAAATAACAGAAAAACATCAATAAAAGTTGTAAGAAACAAATCATGTCTGGTTTCTTCAGCACAAGTTAATCAGCAGACACGATTCAAATTGGACTTTATATTCAACATGACAATGATAATCTGTATTTCTGCTTCTTGGGTGTGTTGAGGCTGAATTTTGTCCACCTCAGCTTTCTATCAGATGCAGTTCCTTCCTCTGTTTCAATCTGTGTTCGGTATAAAAGTCCCTGAAGCAGAAAGTGAAGGCGACTCTGGACTCTGCAGATGATGGAGATAACGCTGGATGATTTCTCTTCCAACCAAAATAAGCCACTGTTTGACATGTCACCGGGCCGGAGAGATCTCTACAGCTTCCAGCCTGATGGTGAGAAAATGATAGAAAGTATTAGAGCGCAAAAAAGGAGTTGCCATTAAGAAGAGATTAAGAATGGTAACCGCATATATACAGAATTTAAATCCTAAGACATTCAGCCAACCTTTTTGAATGAAGACAGAAATGTTAATAACTTTCAGTCTCCAGATGAGCAGCAGCTTCTTGGAATGAGAATAATGAATAATAACGGATTTAGACTCAAAGCTACTGACTTGTCGATACTTTCAAATGATGAAATCGTTCTAATTTTGGAAACATTTCAAAGGAAAAACATGATTGGACAAATGTAAGACTTTTAATCCTGTTGGCAGTTTAGTTGCCTCTGTCACACAATATATATATATAAGCGCTGCTATTTAATGGAAATATCACAGTCAGGATGTGCAGAGATCAAAAACGTATTTTGTTCAGTTTTCTTGCCATAAAAAAGAAAAAAAAGTGCTTTGAAAATTTATTCTGCAAAAATTGAAAAATAAAATGGAATCAACTTTTTTGTGCCCACAAGTGTTACTAATATTACACAACTTTAATTAAATGTTTAAAATGTAATTTGCCTTTTATTTAGCTGATCACATGCTGCTGCTTTACATGTTTCAGATCTGAAGCCAGCGAGGCCCAGAAGACCGTGGTGTTTATACGTTATTGTTATTTACCTCATCCTGCAGACCGCCCTCATCGCCTTCGTCATTTATGAAAGTAACTGCATATTATTTTTATTAAATATAATATACTGAAGAGAAGGGTCGTGAATTCAATTACTGATAAAATTGTATTTTTCCTCTCCGTCTCAGTTTTCATGTTGCAGTCTTCAGTGTCTGACCACAGAACACAGAGGCTGACGCCCAATCACATTTCTGTGAGTGGAGAAGACGATGAAGAAGTCCTCCAGACTCTGCTCCGGAACAACAGTCAGGAAACCAAGATCCTGAGGAGCCACCTGTGGACTCTGCAGAGCCAGGTCCTCCTGATGTTCATACCTCACATTTAACTCAACATTATCTTTATTTAACTCTTACAGACACAGCTCGGTACAGATATTCATGTTCCCCACAAGATGAATCTTACTAACTCAGTGATCATTTGGCTTTTATCCTTAGTAGTTTCTTATTTGATCTCACAACCAGAATCTGGTTACAGCTTGAAAAGTATAGTGGCAAACTGCTGTTAGCATTTAGCCACAAAACACACAAAGCCACTAGACTGTACGTTGTACAACCACATCCTGACTCTCGCTACTTACCTAACAAACATTCTGTTGTGTTGGGTAAGTGACTGGTACTGGAATGGAAAACGAGCAGCAGTAAATGTTACAGGCTGCATGATCAACTTCAACAGAAGTCACATAGTCTCACTCTAAACTAGTCGTGATTTATTGCTTTATGTGAGTCATGTGATTCTGTTGGTTGGCATGACAACAGGTCCAGAGCATGTGTGGAGAGGAGGGTCAGCTGGACCGACTGAGATCGGACCTGAAGCTGCTCAACACCAGCATGGCGGACAAACTGACAAACATCAGCCACAAAGCAGGTGAGATACACACCTGTGTGTGTGTGTGTGTGTGTGTGTGTGCCTCCTCTTTGATAGGTAGACATTGCTGGAGGATGCAAGTCCCCTCTTTGCAATTTAAAGAAGACATCTGAAGTAATATCATGGTAAAAGACCTTAACAGAATATTTTCTATTCCATTTTTGTTTTTTCAAAATGACCACAAACAGAGGTCCCCTCTTAAAATGTAGAGACATGTAGTCCCCTGTTGGCAATATTGACGTGTGTGTGTGTGTTTCTTATTACCAGAGTCATTGCTGCTTCATGACTTTTTAGATGGTACTCAACATAAACAGTGCTGTTTGAAGGTTGAGTCTTGGTTTTAAAAGGTTTGGTTAAAATTTGGTGTCGTCAGAGTCCTTTGAAGGCGAGTCTGGTCACTCAGCAGCCATCTTGGCCATTATTCTGGGCTAACAAGAACAGGTTCCAGGTATAACAGTTGTTATAACAGTGGTTATAACAGTGGTTATAAGGTTACAGTAAAGGACCGGGTTTAGGCATTTAGTTGTGATGGTTCCGGTCAGAGTAACGAGCTAAAGAATGAGTTCCTCTCAAGTGAAGCAAGACAAACCTGAGTGAGAATGTTTTGGCGAATAGTCACAGCTAAGTTTAAGAAAACAACCTGGACTGAATTCAAAGGGCAGAGTTTATGTGTGTGTGTGTGTGTGTGTCTTCAGGACTTCCTGGTCCTCCGGGTAGAGATGGACCATCAGGAGTACCAGGAGTGAAAGGCCCCAAAGGTGAGTCGACCTGAACTTGAAGTGTGGTCACTTAAGTTACATTTCTGTAAAAAGCACCTTAACTATTACAAATTTGTCATTCAGGAAGTAGAGAGTCTTAAAAGTCTTAAAGTTAACATCCAAATTTTATACTTTCGTTGATTCTCTTCAGCTGAACTCACATGTGACTGAAATATATTAATTAGTCGTCACTTCACATTTTCTCAAGTACTGTACTTAATTCAAGGTACTTTACTTAAGTATTTCCAAATGTAGTACTTTACATTTTACTTTTGTTTTGCTGATGTTGTTTTTTTTAACTTTTGAAATTGCAGCCATCACTGTTAGTTTGCATTTATCGGGTATAAATCATCATGAAGTGATCAGTGGCTACGTACCTGTATTCTTCTTTCCAGGTGACAGTGGTGTTGTTGGACCTCAAGGACCAAAAGGGGACCGAGGACTCAAAGGAGAACAAGGAGCGCCAGGAGCTGCTGGTCAGATGAGTTTCATTATGATTATTTGTGTAAAAAAGTTCTTGTCATTGTGAGTTGGAAGCATGTTTTCTTGCAAAAATCTAAAAAAATAACACATTTACTGCAGCCAGAAACTGTAGAATTAGAAATGATGGTCGGATTTTCACAAATCTGACGGCCGCTGAATGAAACGCGTGACAAACAAGTTTGTCAGGAAAAATAACGATGAACTAAAAATAGTGAGACTTCTTTGAAAATAACTTTTTTTTACATTCCCCATGTAAAATTCAATAAAACTAAACTAGATTCTGGGAAAACACAACATTCTTTAAACACTGCACTGAATTTTTCAAATATTGATTTCACTTTCTTGTGTGTGTGTGTGTGTGTGTGTGTGTGTGTGTGTGTGTGTGTGTGTCCTCAGGACGTCCTGGAGCTCCGGGTAGAGATGGACTACCAGGTGCAGCAGCAGTGAAAGGCTCCAAAGGTGAGTCAACCTGAAGCATTTAAGATGAAGTTGAAGTTAATTAAAGGTTGTAAAATTGAACAACCAAAGACTTCCTCAACTACAACAAGCTACATTTCTGCCAAAAGCATCTTAACTATGACGTTTTTGTTAATAGATCTGTTACTCTGGCAGTGTCAGAGACTCTGAGCTAGAAAACATCAACAGAATCAAAGTTTCTCAGTGTGAGAAGTTAATTTCATCAGGACAGATTCAGCAGAGGTGCATATGTGTGCAGCAGGAGGCATTAGCTTTCAGCTGCAGGTCCGGTGATGATGACCTGTCATCTGTTGTCAAACGGCTGCATGATGAAAAGCGGCTGATGGACGAGCTGCAGACATTATTTCACAGAGCCAACTGAGTCAGAGCACTGACATTTCCTCTCTGAGATCTGTATCAGAGCTGGACTTTCACCGAAGCCGACACATTAGAGTCTGAGGCAGATGTATTCTGTAGGTCGACCCCAGACCACGACCCCAGAACAGAACCACGAGACCTGAATGAAGCTCACAGTCGGTGTTAATGATCTTTAGCAGGCTTTGGGTGCGGTTCTCTTTAACTTTACACAGGAACAAACAACAGATCTGTCTGTGTCACACTGGGTTGTCGACCCAATATAGTAAAGTTCTGCCCATTTGTCGACACTCGCTGTCAGGTCAAAGTCTGGTACAAAATCTAATCAGCAGATTTATATTGCACCTTCTTGCATTAAATTTGCTGAGTGTATTTCCAAAGGAAGAACTGTTCTGGACTGTACTGACCCTTCACAAACAGGTCAGACCAGGATGAACTTTGTCTTCCGCTGTCAGACCAACAGGAAGTAGAGAGTCTTGTAAAGTTAAAATCAGTATTTTACACCTTTGTTGATTCTGTTGAGCTGAACTCACATGTGACTACTGTGCTTAATTCAAGGTACTTTACTTTGTTACTTTTTACTTTACTTCTGTACATTTTGCTGACATTCTGTTTTTTGGAGTTTTAAATTTCAAGCCAACATAATCACTGTTAGTTTGCAATTATCAGCTATAAATCATCATTAAGTGATCAGTGGTTACGTACCTGTATTCTACTTTTCAGGTGACAGTGGTGTCGTTGGACCTCAAGGACCAAAAGGGGACCGAGGACTCAAAGGAGAACGAGGAGCGCCAGGAGCTGCTGGTCAGATGAGTTTCATTATGATTATCAGTGGACATTTTTTTGTTATTGTGAGTTGGAAGCATGTTTTCTTGGAAAAAATCTCCAAAATGACACATTTACTGCAGCCAGAACTTTAGAATTAGAAACGGTGGTTGGATTTTCACACACCCGATGGCTCCTGAATGAAACATGTGTGACAAACAAGTTCTTTCCAGTTAATTTTGGCGAATCTTTGCTGAGACATGCAAATTCAAGTGGATCGTCACTATTTTAAGCTTAGATTTGGTCATTGTTTCTGACAAAGGTGTTCATTACACGTGAGTCCTTCAAGGACTGTTGGACATGTGACAATCCAACCATCATTTCTCCTGCTCCTGGATGATAAATGGTGTCATTTAGTAATTTTATAATGAAAACATCTTCCAGCTCACCAGTGTGTTGTAGGGATCAGAAGGCAACCTGTACAGTCATTTTGTTGATTTTTTGAAGTAACAGGACAGCCCTGAAGGGGAGAGATCCTGGAAATGTGTTCCTCATACTGGCTGAACTCAAATTATCTTCACTGGAACAGAAATGTGACTGTCGCTGGTTTCATGTTGACTCCGTTCACAGGGAGAAAAGTGTATCAGCAGATTGATGTGAAGAAACAGTTTCTGTTCCTTCTTTAAGTTCTGGTCATCTTCAGTAATTCTGTTGACACACTGCTCTTCCACCCAATGGATGTGTTTAGATCAGATCAGATTAGATGAGATTAGATGGTCTTTATTTATCTCAGAGCAGGGAAATTCACTTGTTGCAACAGCTCAAGATGCACAAGAACAGGAAAAAGAATCAGACAAATATTGTCCACAGGCTGGTGCAGGGGGTGAGAGGTGGCTTACATCCTCCTCAAACCCACCATGGAGTCCAGCGGACAGTCCAGGACAGAGCTGGCCCTCCTAACCAGTTTGTTTAGTCCTAAATGACCTCGGTCTCCTCAGCAGATGGAGGTGACTTTGGCCCGTCTTGTACAGGGCATCCACTGTATCAGTTCAGTCCAGTTTACTATTAAGGTGAACACCCAGCCAACATGTCTATGTCCAAACCCTGGATGTTCACTGCTGTGATCTGTGGTGTCTTCTTCTGGAGGTTGATCTCCATCTCCTTTGTTAACTGGTGTAAATAAAACTATCTGCATAAACTCCAGTAAAACAAAGTTGTTAATGATCCCCTGTATCCAACGATGGCTGTGTCATCGGAGAACTTTTGGAGGCGACAGTTCAGTGTCGTGACTGAAGTTTGATGTGTAGAGGGTGAAAAGGAAGGGAGAGAGAATCGTACCCTGAGGTGCCCCCGTACTGCATAATACCACAACTGAGACACAGTTCTGGAGTCACATACTGTGGTCTGTTAGTGAGAAAGTCTGTAGTCCATGCACCCAGGTGTTGGTAAACTCCCTCACCTTCCAGTTTCCACGTCAGAGTTGCCAGCTGTGTTGTATTGAAAGCACTGGAGGAGTCAGAAAACATGACCATGACAGTGCGTCCAGTGTTCTCCAGGTTTGTTAGAGTTCTGTGCAGCAAGTAGATGACTGCATCATCCACCCTAATTACATTTAAAATAAAGATGTGGGCCCCAAAAAATGACAAAATCATCACTCTGATTGTGTGTTTGTGTGAGTTCAGGTCCCAGTGGTCCAGCTGGGCCCCGTGGAAACCCAGGAGCTCAGGGACTGGGTGCAAAGGGAGCGAAGGGAGACACTGGAGCCCAAGGTAAGGATCTGGATATTGGTTGACGAGTTTATAGCACCAAAGTGGAAATAATTATTTAATTTCTCACTACAATAACGAGTGTTTCTGCTCTTGAGTAGTCGTGGTGGATCTCCTTCCATAAAGAGCTGCAAACACGTTGATAAAACTTCTAGTGTTTCAGGACTTTTATCATCTAAATGCTGTTTCAGAGATCAAATTATCTGCGATGGAACAGCAGCCAGGTTTTATGTCTGACCTCTGAATCTTGTCTCTTCAGGCCCTCGTGGAGACAAAGGTGACAGGGGGAGCGCTGGACAAACAGGTGCCTAAAGAATCTTTAATATTGTGTGTGTGAACATGTACTCATTAGTCATGTGTGAGGGAATAAATTCATTTCTGTTGATTTGTTGTTCACCACCAGGATCTGCTGGGGTTCCTGGAGCTCGTGGATCTGATGGACGAAAAGGAGACCCGGGGAGCATCGGTCCACGCGGACCTCCAGGTCAGCTGCACACTTTAATGTGTATTTACTAAATATCATGATGGTTTACATGCCATGAATGTGTTTCCAGCCTTATCTGTGAATCCAGCCACAAATTTATTTATCAAGTGCACCCATTATATTCATGTGTGCACTTAAGTACAGCTTAAAAGAACGAACATTGAAGGGGACTGTTTAAGTTCACTGTTTAAGTCTACTGAAATACACTTATGAAGTAAGATTAAATTATACTGACAGAATAAAACGACATGAAAACACTTTTTATACATTCACAAAGTTAACACTAAACTGTAGGCGTTTGCAATTTTTATTATTATTGAAAGTTAGCATATGTACGATTTACAAAATACTTTACAAACTAACACTGAATATTGTTGAATCAGTGGCAGTAATTAGTAAATTATCTTAACTGGAGAAGAAATGTGACCGTCTGTCAGGCCTGGACTAGAAAGTGGACTCAGATGCAGAGTAAATTCGAAATTCAACAGGCTTTCAATCTGAAATTCGATAGCTTCAAGACAGATTGACAAATCAACAGGCTGTGAAATAATTACCTGACTAATGTCAGAACGAGGTAGGAACAATAAAAGAAAACAAAACTCAGAAAAGAAAACCACACCAATGGTGGGAACTCCACAAGAAAAGGAGAAAACAAAATCACTCACTAGGAGGAAAACAAGACGGCAAGCTGACTACACTATAAAGCTAGACTATAAAATGTACAACAAAAATTCACTCGGACGAGGAAGGCACAAGGCTATAAAACCAAACTGCACCAGCAGAGAAAGCTATGAAATTTAAACAAATCAAAATCGCTCCAAAGGAGAAAAGAAAAAAGCTATAAACTTAAACTGTGAGCTGAGCTTGACTATGAAAATTACAAACAAAAAAAAACACTCTACAAGAGGCAAGGAATTAACAGAAAAACCAACAATGAATCACGATACTTAGGCAAAACTTGGACTGTGGCGAAAGGCTGGGGTGCATGATGGAACGAGACACTTTGGCACAACACAAAGAGAGACGTGGACTATAAGACACATGAGGGTGATGGGAAACAGGTGGAAACAATCAGGGATCGGGGTGATGTCAGACTGGTGACACATGAGGAAGGGCAAGTGACCTGAAACAAGAGGAGAGTTAGACTTACAAAATAAAACAGGAAGTTCACGAGACAAAAACCCAAGACAAGACAAAACCTCACCGCTGTGTGACACTGTTGCTGGTTTCATGTTGACTCCGTTCACAGGGAGAAAAGTGTATCAGCAGATTGATGTGAAGAAGCAGTTTCTGTTCCTTCTTTAAGTTCTGGTCATCTTCAGTAATTCTGTTGACACACTGCTCTTCCACCCAATGGATGTGTTTAGATCAGATCAGATTAGATCAGATTAGATTAGATGAGATTAGATGGTCTTTATTTATCCCACAACGGGGAAAGTCACTTGTTGCAACAGCTCAAGATGCACAAGAACAGGAAAAAGAATCAGACAAATATAGTCCACAGGCTGGTGCAGGGGGTGAGAGGTGGCTTACATCCTCCTCAAACCCACCATGGAGTCCAGCGGACAGTCCAGGACAGAGCTGGCCCTCCTAACCAGTTTGTTTAGTCCTAAATGACCTCGGTCTCCTCAACAGATGGAGGTGACTTTGGCCGGTCTTGTACAGGGCGTCCACTGTATCAGTTCAGTCCAGTTTACTATTAAGGTGAACACCCAGCCACCATGTCTATGTCCAAACCTTGGATGTTCACTCCCAAAAAATGACAAAATCATCACTCTGATTGTGTGTTTGTGTGAGTTCAGGTCCCAGCGGTCCAGCTGGGCCCCGTGGAAACCCAGGAGCTCAGGGACTGGGTGCAAAGGGAGCGAGGGGAGACACTGGAGCCCAAGGTAAGGGTCTGGATATTGGTTGACGAGTTCATAGCACCAAAGTGGAAATAATTCTTTAATTTCTTACAATAACGAGTGTTTCTGCTCTTGAGTAGATGTGGTGGATCTCCTTCCATGCAGAGCTGCTAACACACTGATAAAACTTCTAGTGTTTCAGGACTTTTATCATCTAAATGCTGTTTCAGAGATCGAATTATCTGCGATGGAACAGCAGCCAGGTTTTAAGTCTGACCTCTGAATCTTGTCCCTTCAGGCCCTCGTGGAGTCAAAGGAGACAGGGGGAGCGCTGGACAAACAGGTGCCTAAAGAATCTTTAATATTGTGTGAGTGAACATGTGTGAGGGACTAAATTCATTTCTGTTGATTTGTTGTTCACCACCAGGATCTGCTGGGGTTCCTGGAGCTCGTGGATCTGATGGACGAAAAGGAGACCCGGGGAGCATCGGTTCACGCGGACCTCCAGGTCAGCTGCACACTTTAATGTGTATTTACTAAATATCATGATGGTTTACATGCCATGAATGTGTTTCCAGCCTTTTCTGTGAATCCAGCCACAACTTTTTTTATCAAGCGCACCCATTATATTCATGTGTGCACTTAAGTACAGCTTACAAGAACGAACATTGAAGTGGACTGTTTATAAGTCTACTAAAATATATTGAAATTGAATTATACTGACATTATACTGGTTTCCACTCAGTGTGTTTCATCAGATCTCATTTTGTTGTCTTGTCTCCAGGTGTTGCAGGACCTCCTGGTTCCAAAGGAGCTCAAGGTGAGTGTGTGTTCAAGATACAGGAAACTTGATTTAGAATCTGGTTTCTTCCACATGTGATGGACCGTTCAAAGCATTTAAAGTTACAGAAAACCTCAAAGAACATCTGAAATCAAACATGAACTCTCTAAGCTGTATGTTTTGTGATGGACGGCAGCTCTGTGTTTCATTCTGTGCATGTTTGAGGCAGAAAGAACGACGGATGAGTTTATTTAACAAGAAAGTCAGTTTTATGTTTCACCCATAGATAAAACTGCAACATTAAAACGTGTGTGGGTAACAAACTACTGCAGTGTTGTTCTGTCAGCGTCAGTTTGGTTCGAAGATATTTTTTCAATGTTTTCCCTCCACATTTCTTCCAGGACCTCAAGGACTCAAAGGAGCCAAGGGAGCCGCAGGAGATTCAAGCCGTAAGTCTGCCCAGGACTGATGTGGTCAAAGAGAAGGAAGCTTCAACCCGGAGGCTCATGTAGAGACATCTGAGTTGTTTCTGAATCATTCAAAGCAGTGGCCATGTTGCGGAGTCTTAGGGGAGCTGCAGCTGAATAAACTGGTTCCTGTACTTGTTTCGTAGCTGCTCCTTTGTCCCCACAGCGAACGTGCGTCTGGTGCCGAGTGGACGGCGAGGTCGAGTGGAGGTGAGGCGCAACGGGGTCTGGGGCACCGTGTGTGACGACGAGTTCGACACCAATGACGGGACGGTGATCTGCACGATGCTGGGCTACACCAGAGCTTCTTCTGTCTACACCGAGGGAGCAGGTAAGAAGTCTGCTGCCATTAACGCTCATTATGTTCGTGTTCAGCTGCTGAGCTGATTAGATTTAGATAGAAATAGTTAGTAAATTAAGTTTTGGAGGAGGAAACACGTAATCTTTTTCCAAAAATGTTGGCGTTTTCCTTTTTGTTGGAATGTTTTATGCATCATTTAAGAGCAAAGTTCCCAACTGACCACGCAGGAAAACATCATTGCACCTCAGAGTTACAACTTTTTCCATCAAATTTGCCAGAACCCACTGAAAAACAGGCTCAGTAGGTATCAGACAACACAGAACAAATGTCTACAGATGAAATAGAAATACTGAATGTGATATTGCAGTCAGTGAAAAGTGCCAAAAAATAATTTAATTAAGAAAATAGAAAAAAATCACAAGTGAAGAACTAAATCACTTCTAGATGTGACAGAACCACAGTAATACTCCAGAGAACCAACATTTGGTTGCAAGAAAGTATTAAACTTTTTCCAAAAGGTTTTTCGGTATGTTTTTAAAAACCGAAGTCTGAACCACATCGTGGGTTGGGTGAACCGTTACACCCCTACAGTCAATAATAATAAAATAAAAAAATCACAAGTGAATGAAATTAGTTTTTTTTTTTTTTTTTTTTTTTTTTTTTTTACCTCTAAAGCTATCTTTAACAAAACATATTTTTTATTCAGGATTAAATATCTTATAGATGTGACAGAACTACAGTAATTCTCCACAGAACCAACATTTAGTTGCCAGAAAGTAAAAAGTAGTAGAGATATTAATTTCTGAAAATGACTTCCTGTTATTAATTTGATAACTGTAAACATTTATCAATGACTATTTAACTACAGGTTCCTGCAGGGTCCCATAAATTTGATGGAAGTTTTAACACGTATTTCAAGACAGTCCCTGACATGAACTGGGAGAAGTTTCTGGATTTTGGGTGAGTTGGCGTTGAATGACTCAATCTGACTCTTAACGCTGCTGTTCTTCTGCAGGGTCCGGTCAGATCTGGCTGGATGACCTGCGATGCACAGGAACAGAGTCGAGTATCTTCGACTGCCCTAATTCTGGAGTTGGTTCCCACAACTGTGGACACGGCGAGGACGTCGGAGTGGAGTGTGTCTAGAATGGCATCAACGAAGAAGAACGGTGTTTGAGCTGTTGATGGGTTGACTGGCAGGCTCTGTCTCTGCTAATGATGTTCACAGCTGGTTCTTATTACATATTCATAAAACACAGCATTTTAAATGCATTCAGCTCAGTTTCACTCTGTAACCAAACACATTAGCTTCAATGAATGTAGACAAAAAATCATGCGAATAAAACTTTGTGGAATCAAACTCCTCCAACATCACTGCTCTGCTCTGTTAGTCAGTAATATGAAGCTGTCAGCCTCCAATCATTGTCCGTCTCTCCGTCCTCATCAATCCTCCCCTGCTGCTCGTCAGCGCCACGTTTACTGTCACCTTCAGCCCACTGCACCGTCACCACAGAAGACTCTGCAGAGGTCAGCGAAGATGAAGAGGTCACGTTCAAGGACAGGAGTCGTGATGAGGGATGATTTCTGACGCAGCTGGCTCAGGCACTTTTTCCCTGATGCCTCAGACAACAAACTGTAGATACACATGTCGAGCTCACATCAGATGGAATCACAGTGAGTGAACGCTTACATGGGGATTAAGTCAGAGTCATTGTGAAGGTTTGATGTCCTGTGCCACCGTTAGAGAGAGGGAGACACAGAGCGGGACGTCCAGCATTTCAGCTGCAGCCTGTGGTGATATTATCTGAATGTCAGACATCAAACCACAGATATGTTGAAACTACGTTTCTTCAGGTTCAGTTTTCAGTGATGTGTTGTGTCGACGCTGTGCTGATGCTCCTGACAGGTTCAGCTACAAACACTACTTGGTTAGGG
Organism: Diplodus puntazzo; assembly: GCA_963678695.2. Taxonomy (NCBI): domain Eukaryota; kingdom Metazoa; phylum Chordata; class Actinopteri; order Spariformes; family Sparidae; genus Diplodus; species Diplodus puntazzo. The sequence continues at coordinate 33,299,813 of OZ023164.1, read as the reverse complement.
TTAGAAAAAGATCCGATTCTGACCCAAAATATCTGATTCTGTCACCACAAACACGACTGAACGATTCCTGACATCTCGATAAAAATTTCCAGTGGCGCTAACAAATGTAAAATTCTGTCTTGAACAATGGTCTCTGAATTCTATTGTTGAGGCATCCTGTAGCCTTTAGTGGCATCTACACACTGCACATCTCTTGTTCTCTTTTAATAATCCCAACAAATCTGTTATTAACTGTGGTGTATTTTTTTTGTGTGTCCAAACAGGTGAGAAATATAAATATAAAGATTTGTAAAGAAGCAGAATCAGAATCAGCTTCATTGGCCAAGTTTGTGTTCACAAACAAGATATGTGAAGAGAAAAGTAAAAACTGATACAAGCTGAATGTTTCAGGAATATTTCAAAGCATCAATTCAGAATGATAAAATGGCAAAGTAGGAAAAAAAGTAAAAGTAAAATTAAACAGTTGAATTGTGTCTGCAGGAGGAAATGTGACAGATAGAAACTCTGAACATTATAAATCACTTTCATTATCTCAGTGTTTCCTCTGTTCCTGTGTGACGGCCCAACGCTGCAGAGAGAAACTGATCCCACAGCGACACCTGGTGGTCAGAGAGAGAAACAGCTGTACTACTGATGAGGCTGATGACAGAGCAGCGTCACAAACTGGTTTCCTATTTAGTGACTCTATATTTCACAGCTGGAGTCAGAGTGGATCCAGAACATGTGAAACAGTGTATATTTCCATATTTAAAACCATCTAAAAGACAATTAGAGAGGAAACATGTGGTGATGAGGAACTGACTTCATTCCCAGGGACTTAGGGTCAGTTGAGAATAGCTAACATCTTCTGAGTGGAGAGGGAGTTAACCTTCCATCATGGAAGGAGTGTGAAGAGAAGTCCTGACCTAAGCCTTAACAACTCCTCCTTGTGTGAACAAAGATCTAACTCTCCTGAGTGCAGGTCATCTAAATACCACATGGATTTCTTATTAGCCATCTGAACTTCATGGAGGACACTAGAATTATGCTCTCTAAGGAGTTCTAACTCCTGTTCTAGAGTTGTTTTGCTCTGAACAGCAAGGCTGGTTTGCCTGTGGAAGCTCAAAAGCAAACATCTTAACAACTGGCCTGTGGATGCTGTCTGTGCACCACACCTGTCCTTAAGTAGGGACTCTATCTCTTCATTGCACTCAATGAGATTTAACCTGCTAATGACTTCAGGGCAGCCAGGTTTTACACTCTGTGCCAGGGAAGAAATGAATCGTTCTACACAGGGGCTCTCCATTGTTAAACAAGTTGTCCAACAATAATCAGTGTGGTCACCTATGGTGTTGCTTTGGCAGACACTCTGTAGTGTAGCATGGGGGGAGTACAGTAGCCTAACCAAACTGTGTGATGGCACACTATAGGGGGTAGCTTCCTGTCGAGGAGGGGTGTCTATGGCACATCTAGTGGCTCTGGGCATACAGATTGGGGCCAATAAGATAAACACAGTTTACAAGCGTAACTTTGTTTACCAAGCTTTAAACATGCACTAACTGGAATGCAGGGTAGTAACAATCAGAAGATGATATCGACATTGTTGATTTGCATTTCCATGGAGTAATAATCAGACATTTTCATCCTTGAGCTGTGGGACACTACTGCACTCGATAATCGACTCGTTGGGCTTCCCCACAATGAGGAAGCAGCTGGACGGGTGAGTTTGGTTTATCTTTTCTGACAAATCCGTCAACGATGTCAAATATTTGATGCCTTGAAATATGTGCTGGGACCCTATTTGTAATGTTGCTGAAGTTTGGTGCTGTTCTATGCATTATTTGTGGCTTTTTGGTGGCGGTTTATAGTTGGATCCATTTACTGCAGTGTATTGTTGTCGTGCGGTCATTTCTGAGGATGCTAAAGCTACGTGAGCTAGCGGTCTGCAAACTTTATCTTTCGAGGACGGGTCCTACTTGGTGTTAAATGAATGTCTGCTAACAGGACACTGCCTCACATGGGGCACCATTATAATGTACACTGCCTCGCATGGGGCACCTTTATGATAGGCCTTGCATAACGCAAGGCACAATTAAGTAGTGTTTAAGCAACATTAAAAGGGAGTTTAAGGTTGAATTAGTAGTAATAATAATTAATGATTATCAGGGATAATTATTAGCACTTGATGCCGTTTGCTGTTATAAATTGTAAATACTAAATGGAATAGACAACGTGTAACAATAAAACAATATTTTATCTTAATAATAATTTTTTTTGCAGCCTCATGTCCTCCTTCAACACTTGAAGGAGTTCATCCTCCCTCCTCTTTCTCCTCGGCCCTGGCTGGCTCTCCTCCTCCTCATCGTCGTCATCCTCCTCCTGATCAGTCGTTGTGTGTGTGACGGGGGGGCAGTGGAAGCCCTCTGTCCTAACACCTCATCCATGAGGACAAACCAGGACCCAGTAGCAGCGCTGGGCCTCCTGCTGACCCTCTCCTGTCCCTGGATATTTGCAATCCTAAGGCAGTGGAAATCAATCGGCAATTTTCAGCAACTTATTTAATAACTTGCATGAGTAAAACAAATATAATTTAGTTTCCACATCATCATTCAAACCTGCAGCTACTTTGTACTTGTTCTTTAAATGGCCCCACTTGTTTCTGGCCTGCTGGGCTCAACCTTCCAGGGATGCATTAAACAGGCAAAATCACATTAAAAAAATGACAGAATAACATCAATAAAGAACATAAGAAAAGGATCCTGTCTTGTTTCTTCAGCACAAGTTAATCAGCAGACATGATAATTCAAATTGTACTTTATATTCAATATGTCAATAATAATCTGTATATCTGCTTCTTGGGTGTGTTGCAGCTGAATTTTGTCCACCTCAGCTTTATATCAGATGCAGTTCCTTCCTCTGTTTCAATTGGTGTGTGGTATTAAGTCCTTGAGGCAGAAAGCGAAAGCAACTCTGGACTCTGCAGACGATGGAGACAACGCTGAACGATAGTTTCTCTTCCACCCGAAATAAGCCACTGTTTGACATGTCACCGAGCCGGAGAGATCTCCACAACTTCCAGCCTGATGGTGAGAAAATGATAGAAAGTACTAGATCAGTTTCCATTAAGAAGAGATTAAGAATGATTTTTGATATTTTATTCTACAAACATTTTTATGCCCACAAGTGTTACCAATAATACAAAACATTATAAAATGTTTAAAATGTAATGTAATGTTTATTTTCAGATCTGGTTTGTGCAGTTTAATCAATTTTAATCCAATTTAACACCCAAATTCTAATCATTTTTGCATCATGCAGTCCCGGCTATCACCTAGATGACTTATATTACTGAGATCGTCATGTTTGTAAAGTGCAGCTTCATGCTGAACACGTAACAGGAGAGAGATTTATTAAATCAAAGAATTAAAAGGCCCCAAATGGAAACATATAAATGGGAACAGGGTGGGGCCGAGGTCAGAGCCTTGAGGCACTCCACAGTTCAAACATCTGAATCAGACGTGTCATCACTAACTTCAACAAACATTTCTTACATTACTGATATTTAAAACAGCAGAGCTGCTCAAAGCAACTCAAGGACAAGAGGAAAAACTACTGTTGAATAAAAACTACATGTGAATTAAAAGAAACAGAAAAAATATCATATAGAAAAAAAGAACGTTATATTTAATCGCAAAAACAAATATGTTGTCTGCTTCTCATATTCTAGTTCTTAAAACATTTCTTTCCTACTTTAAGTTGACTGTTTCTGTTTCCCTCTTCCCTTTTTAAGTTCTCCTTGATGCCACAAGAAATGTAACTGAAGACAAACGTACAGAACAGAAACTGGATATTTGTGGTTAAAAACATTAAGTGTATGTTTAGTAATGGCAGAAAGTGACATTCTTAAAACAGGATGCTCTCGTTAAGTAACACTGAGCCTTCATCTTCATGGGATCTGTGTTGTTATAAATCATGATTCACAAAGACATTTAACTTTCAAATAAGAAACATTTCCGACGACTTTCAGTGTGTTTGCGTCCAAACACAAGAAGAAATATTGAAAAGAAGTAAAGAAGAAGTTGATTTTCAATCACTGCACTTTAGTGCATTAGTTTGATCCTTCCTGTTCCTTGTTGTTAATAATAATAATAAAAATAATAGTAAAGGGAAAAACATTTTTTGGTCATTTTTATATCAGTATGTAATGGTGGCTGTTTACTTCACGATCGCACATGTATAATAACTTTTATTTAAATCAAATGACTTTTGAACATTGAAACAATCAAATGTACAAAGTGGCTCATCTCTCCATGTCGTCCACGACTCATCTTAACACCGAAACCATTAAAAACATTCATCAGTGGTGCAAGAAGAGAAAGTACATTCAGTCCACTTGGTTGATGTCTCTCCTGCACAAATCTGCTGCTAACACTGACTAATGATGCACAGTTACTATTTCTGCTGTTACTGCAACAACACAGCAGCTAAAGCTAATGATGCTACAGCTAATGATGCTACAGCTAATGATGCTACTACTGTTACCACCACGACTGTTTTTACTACAGTTATCACTTCTACTACAGCCTCTGTGAGACTGGGCTGCTGCAACAGCTCCAAATAAGGAAACATCTTGTATAATCTACTTATTCTTCTAAGATTAAATTCAAATAATCTAAGTAAAAACAATCATCTTCACCTTCCCGTCACCCTGCTGCCTCTTATCCACCGCTACTTCACCTCTCAGTCACAGTCTCTGGTGTCACTTTCTTGACTTTTCTGCAGACAAAAAGAAACCGTCTCCATTTCCTCCCAGGTTTTTATTTTGTTTTATCATGATTGAGAGCTGACATTTACGCTTGGAGCTTTGCAAATTTATAAAATAGTTTGTATCATCTGGATGAACCGCGTGACTTTTTTCTCCTGAAATGACTTTTTTTTCTCCTCCTGGATGTTCTGTAAGGGAGGCTGATGACATGCTGCTGCTTTACATGTTTCAGATCAGAAGCCAGCGAGGCCCAGAAGACCGTGGTGTTTATACGTTATCGTTATTTACCTCATCCTGCAGACCGCCCTCAACGCCTTCCTCATTTATAAAGGTAACTGCATATTATTTTAGATGTAATATACTGAAGAGAAGGGACGTGAATTCAATTGCTGATAAAATTTTGTTTTTCTTCTCTGTCTCAGTTTTCACGTTGCAGTCTTCACCGTCTGGCTCCAGAACACAGAGGCTGACGTCCAATCACATTTCTCTGGGTGGAGAAGACGATGAAGAAGTGCTCCAGACTCTGCTCCGAAACAACAGTCAGGAAACCAAGACCCTGAGGAGCCACCTGTGGACGCTGCAGAGCCAGGTCCTCCTGATGTTCATACCTCACATTTAACTCAATATTATCTTTATTTAACTCTTACAGACACAGCTTGGTACAGACATTCATGTTCCCCACAAGATGGATGTTAATAGCTTGCGTGATCGTTTGGCTTTTCTCCTCAGAAGGTTCTTATCTGATCTCACAATTAAAATCTGGTTACAGCTTATATAGTGACAAACTGCTGTTAGTATTTAGCCACAAAACACACAAATCCACTAGACTGACTGTACGTTGGTATTCTTGTTTAACTTTGGACTGAGCCCGGACCCAGTATATATGCTAAGCAAGACCAACCACGTCCTGACTCTCACTACTTACCTAACACGTATTCTTAGAATGGTACTGGAATTAAAAACGAGCAGCAGTAAATGTAACAGGCTGCATGAACACTTCCTTCATTAACAGCATCAGAAGTCATATAGTCTCACTCTAAAGCTGGTTGTGATTGACAGCACTGCTTTAACATGATGTTCATGTTTCTGTTGGTTGCCTTGACAACAGGTCCAGAGCTTGTGTGGAGAGGAGGGTCAGCTGGACCGACTGAGATCGGACCTGAAGCTTCTCAACACCAGCCTGAGATCAGACCTGGAGCTTGTCAACACCAGCACCCACGACAGGGAGGACAAACTGAGATCGGACCTGAAGCTTCTCAACACCAGCCTGAGATCGGACCTGGAGCTTATTAACACCAGCACACACAACAAGGAGGGCAAACTGAGATTGGACCTGGAGCTTCTCAACACCAGCACCCTCAACAAGGAGGGCCGACTGAGATCAGACCTGGAGCTTCTCAACACCAGCCTGAGATCGGACCTGGAGATTCTCACTACCAGCACCCACAACATGGAGGACAAACTGAGATTGGACCTGGAGCTTCTCAACACCAGCACCCACAACATAGAGGAGAAACTGAGATCGGACCTCGAACTGCTCAACACCAGCCTGAGATCAGACCTGGAGCTTCTCACCACCAGCACCCACAACATGGCAGACAAACTGACAAACATCAGCCACAAAGCAGGTAGGATAAGAATCTGAAGTCGTCGTTAATTGAGTAAAGAAAGAGACAGCGTGTGTGTGTGTGTGTGTGTGTGTGTGTGTGTGTCTATATTTGGCTCTGTGTGTGTGTGTGTGTGTGTGTGTGTGTGTGTAAGCCCCCTCTTTGACAGGTACACGTTGCTGGAGGACCCTCTTTGGATATATATATTTTTTAAAATTTAAAGAAGACATCTGAAGTAACAATATGGTAAAAGACCTTAACAGAACATTTTTCTATTCTATTTTTGTTTTTAAAAATGACCACAAACAGAGATGCCCTCTCAGAAAGTGGAGAGATGTAGTCCCCTGTTTGCAATATTGACGTGTGTGTGTGTGTGTGTGTGTTTCTTTGTGCCTGTTTCTTTTTACCAGAGTCGTGCTGCTTCATGACTTTTTAGATGGTACTCAAAATTTCAGAGTGCTGTTTAGCTGCTTAAGCATTTTATTGTATATAGTGTTTGCATATTGTTTATAGTACTTTTTTTAAATATATATATTTGCCCTTGCTTTTTGATTGTATTTTTACCGCTGCTATGACCTAATTAGCTAATTTCCTATCTATCTATCTATCTATCTATCTATCTATCTATCTATCTATCTATCTATCTATCTATATACATATATCTATCTATCTATATCTATATCTACATATATCTATATATATATACATACATATTTTATTTTTATTTTTTTAGAGATATCTATCTATCTATCGGCAGTTATTCTGGGCTAACAAGACCAGGTTCCCATCTAAATGAATGTGGAGAGAACCAGATCATCACAGAGTCGTCGAAACTGTTCATGTGTAGAATCAAGTTCAGTGACTTTGCCCCAATATATATATATATATATATATATATATATATATATATATATAATATATATATATATATATATATATATACTTTTTTTTTTTAAGATATTTGTTTTGTGTCCCCTTTCTTATAGTGTGGGTTCAAGCATTAAGTTGTGATGGTTCAGATTAATGGGCTAAAGAATGATTTCCTCTCATGTGAAGCAAGACAAACCTGAGTGAGAACATTTGGGCCAATAGTCACAGCTAAGTTTAACCTGGACTGATTTCAAAGGGCAGGGTTTATATATGTGTGTGTCCTCAGGACTTCCTGGTCCTCCGGGTAGAGACGGACCATCAGGAGCACCAGGAGTGAAAGGCCCCAAAGGTGAGTCGACCTGAAGCATTTCAGAAAAAGTTGAAGTTGATTAAAGGTTGGAAGGTTTAACAACCAAAGACTTCCTCAACTACAAAAAGCTACATTTCTGTCAACAGCATCTTAACCATTACAAATTTATAATTCCGGAGGTAGAGATTTTTAATAGAATTTTACACGTTCGTCGATTCTGTTCAGCTGTGACTGAAAAATATTAATTGGTCGTCAGTTTACATTTACTAAAGCACGGTACTTAATTCAAGGTACTTTATTTGAGTATTTCCAAATATCATACATCATACATACATTTTACTTTACTTCTGTACATTTCTTTAATTTACAGCTGACATCATCACTGTTAGTTTGCAAAAATCAGTTATAAATCATTATTAAGTGATCAGTGGTTGCGTACCTGCATTCTTCTTTCCAGGTGACAGTGGCGTCGTTGGACCTCAAGGACCAAAAGGGGACCGAGGACTCAAAGGAGAACAAGGAGCGCCAGGAGCTGCTGGTCAGATTTCATTCTGATTATCAGTGGAAAAATGTTCTTGTTGTGAGTTGAAAGCATGATTTCTTGCAAAGATCGTTGGATATGTGACAATCCAATGATCATTGCTCATGTTTCTGGATGATAAATGGTGTCATTTTAGTAATTTAATGAAAACACGTCTTCTAGCTCACCAGCGTGTTGTCGGGATCAGAGGATTAACCAGTACAGTCAGTTTGTTGATTTTTGTCAGAGGATGTCATGATCATAAAAAACATATTCATTTTATCGACAGCTCAGCAGCTTGTTAATGACCACAAAGGAGAAATACATTAGAAAATGTAACAGGGTGGCACTGAAGGGGAGAAACCCTATAAATGTGTTCCTCATACTAACCTTAAATTATTTTCACTAGAACAGAATCGTGACCGCCGCTGGTTTCATATCATGTTGACTTTGGTCAGAAAACTATATCAGCAGATTAATGTGAAGAAACAGTCTCTGTTCCTACTTTAACTTCTTCAGTAAATCTGCTGACACACTGCTATTCCACCCAATGGATGTTTAGATCAGATTAGATCATATTAGATTAGATTAGATTAGATGGGCTTTATTTATCCCACAATGAGGAAATGTATTTGTTACAACAGCTCAAGATGCACAAGAACAAGGAAAAACACTCAGACATCAGATCTGTGGTGGGTTTCAGAGTCTGCTGCTGAAGGAGCCGCTCCAGACTTCCACAGTCTGTTGCAGGGGTGAGAAAGGTGTTTGTATTTTGCCACAATCTCTATGTCCAAACCATGGATGTTCACTGGTGTGATCTGTGGTGTCCTCCTCTGGATAATTGATCACTATCTCCTTTGTTTTACTGGTGGTTATGCAGGTGGTTGCACAGGTGGTGATCAACAAAGTCGCTGATGACCACCTGTATTCCTGTTTGTTCCCCTCAGACACATATTCAATGATCGCTGTGTCATAGGAGGCGACGGTTCACAGTGTTGTGACTGAAGTTCGATGTGTAGAGAGTGAAAAGGAAGGTAGAGAGAATCGTACCCTAAGGTGCCCCCGTACTACATAATACCATATCTGAGACACAGTCCTGGAGTCACATACTGTGGTCTGTTAGTGAGAAAGTCTGTAGTCCATGCAGCCAGGTGTTGGTAAACTCCCTCACCTTCCAGTTTCCACGTAAGAGTTGCCAGCTGTGTTGTATTGAAAGCACTGGAGGAGTCAGAAAACATGACCATGACAGTGTGTCCAGTGTTCTCCAGGTTTGTTAGAGTTCTGTGCAGCAGGTAGATGACTGCGTCATCCACCCTAATTACATTTAAAATAAAGATGCGGGCCCCCCAAAAATGACAAAATCATCACTCTGATTGTTTGTGTGAATGCAGGTCCCAGCGGTCCAGCTGGGCCCCGTGGAAACCCAGGAGCTCAGGGACTGGGTGCAAAGGGAGCGAAGGGAGACGCTGGAGCCCAAGGTAAGGATCTGGATATTGGTTGAAGGGTTTATAGCACCAAAGTGGAAATAATTCTTTAATTTCTTACTACAATAACGAGTGTTTCTGCTCTTGAGTAGTCGTGGTGGATGTCCTTCCATACAGAGCTGCTAACACATTGATAAAACTTCTAGTGTTTCAGGACTTTTATCATCTAAATGCTGTTTCAGCGATCAAATTATCTGCGATGGAACAGCAGCCAGGTTTTATGTCTGACCTCTGAATCTTGTCCCTTCAGGCCCTCGTGGAGACAAAGGTGACAGGGGGAGCGCTGGACAAACAGGTGCCTAAAGAATCTTTAATATTGTGTGTGTGAACATGTACTCATTAGTCATGTGTGAGGGAATAAATCAATTTCTGTTGATTTGTTGTTCACCACCAGGATCTGCTGGGGTTCCTGGAGCTCCTGGATCTGATGGACGAAAAGGAGACCCGGGGAGCATCGGTCCAGCAGGACCTCCAGGTCAGCTGCACACTTTAAAGTGTATTTACTAAATATCATGATGGTTTACAGGCCATGAATGCGTTTCCAGCCTTATCTGTGAATCCAGCCACAACTTTGAATTACACTGACATTATACTGGTTTCCACTCAGTGTGTTTCATCAGATCTCATTTTGTTGTCTTGTCTCCAGGTGTTGCAGGACCTCCTGGTTCCAAAGGAGCTCAAGGTGAGTGTGTTTTCAAGTTACAGGAAACTTGATTTAGAATCTGGTTTCTTCCACATGTGATGGACCGGTTTAAAGCATTTAAAGTTACAGAAAACCTCAAAGAACATCTGAAATCAAACATGAACTCTCTAAGCTGTATGTTTTGTGATGGACGGCAGCTCTGTGTTTCTCTCTGTGTGTGTTTGACGCAGAAAGAACGACGGATGAGTTTATTAACAAGAAAATCAGTTTAATGTTTCACCCATAGATAAAACTTTAACATTAAAACGTGTGTGGGTAACAAACAACTGCAATGTCATTCTGTCAGCGTCAGTTTGGTTTGAAGATATATTTTAAATGTTTTACCTTCGCATTTCTTCCAGGACCTCAAGGAACCAAAGGAGCCAAGGGAGCCACAGGAGATTCAAGCAGTAAGTATGCAAAGGACTGATGTGGTCAAAGAGAAGGAAGCTACAACCTGGAGGCTCGTGTAGAGACATCTGAGTTGTTTCTGAATCATTCAAAGCAGTGGCCATGTCGGGGAGTCTTAGGGGAGCTGCAGCTGAATGAACTGGTTCCTGTTCTTGTTTCGTAGCGGCTCCTTTGTCCCCACAGTGAACGTGCGTCTGGTGCCGAGTGGACGGCGAGGTCGAGTGGAGGTGAGGCGCAACGGGGTCTGGGGCACCGTGTGTGACGACGGCTTTGACACCAATGACGGGACGGTGGTCTGCAGGATGCTGGGCTACACCAGAGCTTCTTCTGTCTTCACAGAGGGAGCAGGTAAGACGTCTGCTGCCATTAAAGCTCATTATGTTCATGTTCAGCTACTAAGAATAGTTAATAAATTACCTTCTGGGAATGGAAGAAGGAAGCAAGTAATCATATTTCCAGAAATGTTGGTGTTTTCCTTTTTCTTGGAATGTTTGAGCATCCTATAAGAGTAAAATTCCCAACTGACCACACAGGAAAACATCATTGCACCTCAGAGTTACAACTTATTTCATCAAATTTGCCAGAACCCACTGAAAAACAGGCTCAGTAGGTATCAGACAACACAGAACAAATGTCTACAGATGAAATAGAAATACTGAATGTGATATTACAGTCAGTGAAAAGTACCAAAGATAATTTATTAAAAATAAAAAAATCACAAAGAAAATAGGTTTTTTTTTACCCCTAAAGCTATCTTTAACAAAACACATTTTTTATTCAGGACTAAATAACTTCTAGATGTGACAGAACTACAATAATACTACACAGAACCAATATTTGGTTGCAAGAAAGTAAAAAGTAGTGGAGATATTAATTTCTGAAAATTACTTCTCGTTATTAATTTGACAACTGTAAACATTCATCAACAACTATTTAACTCCAGGTTCCTGCAGGGTCCCATGAATGTAATAGAAGTTTCAACATGTATTTCAAGACAGTCCCTGACAGTTCTGGGTTTTTGGTGAGTTTGCGTTGAATGACCCAGTCTGACTCTTAACGCTACGGTTCTTCTGCAGGGTCCGGTCAGATCTGGCTGGATGACTTGGTATGCACAGGAACAGAGTGGAGTATCTTCAACTGCCCTAATTCTGGAGCTGGTACCCACAACTGTGGACACGGCGAGGACGTCGGAGTGGAGTGTGTCTAGAATGGCACCAACGAAGAAGAGCGGTGTTTGAGCTGTTGATGGTTTGACTGGCAGGCTCTGTCTCTGCTAATGATGTTCACAGCTGGTTCTTATTACATATTCATAAAACACAGCATTTTAAATGCATTCTGCTCAGTTTCACTTTGTAACCAAACACATTAGCTTCAATGAATGTAGACAAAAAATCCTGCGAATAAAACTTTGTGGAATCAAACTCCTCCGACATCACTGCTCTGCTCTGTTAGTCAGTAATATGAAGCTGTCAGCCTCCAATCATTGTCCGTCTCTCCGTCCTCATCAATCCTCCCCTGCTGCTCGTCAGCGTCACGTTTACTGTCACCTTCAACCCACTGCAACGTCACCACAGAAGACTCTGCAGAGGTCAGCGAAGATGAAGAGGTCACGTTCAAGGACAGGAGTCGTGATGAGGGATGATTTCTGATGGAGCTGGCTCAGGCACTTTTTCCCTGATGCCTCAGACAACAAACTGTAGATGCACATGTCGAGCTCACATCAGATGGAATCACAGTGAGTGAACGCTTACATGGGGATTAAGTCAGAGTCATTGTGAAGGTTTGATGTCCTGTGCCACCGTTAGAGAGAGGGAGACACAGAGCGGGACGTCCAGCATTTCAGCTGCAGCCTGTGGTGATATTATCTGAATGTCAGACATCAAACCACAGATATGTTGAAACTACGTTTCTTCAGGTTCAGTTTTCAGTGATGTGTTGTGTCGACGCTGTGCTGATGCTCCTGACAGGTTCAGCTATAAGCACTACTTGGTTGGGGTTAGAAAAAGATCCGGTTCTGACCCAAAATATATGATTCTGATATATGAACAGGTGAGAAATATAAATATAAAGATTTGTAAAGAAGCAGAACCAGCTTCATCGGCCAAGTTTGTGTTCGCAAACAAGACGTGTGAAGAGAAAAGTAAAAACTGATACAAGCTGAATGTTTCAGGAATATTTCACAGCATCGATTCAGAATTATAAAATGGCAAAGTAGAAAAAAAGTAAAAGTAAAATTAAACCGTTGAATTGTGTCTGCAGGAGGAAATGTGACAGAGAGAAACTCTGTACATCTTAAATTTCAGTGTTTCCTCTGTTCCTGTGTGACGTCCCAACGCTGCAGAGAGAAACTGATCCCGGAGCGACACCTGGTGGTCAGAGAGAGAAACAGCTGTACTGCTGATGAGGCTGATGACAGAGCAGCGTCACAAACTGGTTTCTTATTTAGTGACTCTATATTTCACAGCTGGAGTCAGAGTGGATCCAGAACATGTGAAACAGTGTATATTTCCATATTTAAAACCATCTAAAAGACAATTAGAGAGGAAACATGTGGTGATGCTTTCTGCTTGTTTTCAGTTCTCTGTCGAGCACATTTACAAACTTCATTTTCCTTCCACAGCTTCATGCAGGATAATGATCTGGTCCAGTCACATTATTTGGTACCTGCTATCTTTTTATCTAAGCTGAATGTCAGAATCCCTCAGACGTTTTGAGGCAGGAGATTTCTAAGACGCTGCTGTGTTTGAGCAGGCAGGCTCAGGTGTCTTACCACTGGATTTGGAAGTGACAACATTTTCCCAAATCACCTGTGTTATCTTTCTTATCTCATTCAGTGGGAGGTATTCTTGACACATCACACACTTGACAGTGCCTACTCCTCTCATGGTCTAGTGGAGTTAAATGTAAAGACTTTTGGCCAAAGGGTTCAAGATGTCAATTTCAAATTTTAGCACTGTCCAAATTATGCTGAAGTTACAGTACACTGCCTCACTCGGGGTACCATAATGGTGCATATTGCCTCACACGGGGCACCATTATATTGAGCCCTGCATAACACGTGGCACAATTAAGTAGCGTTTCTGCAACATTAAAAGGGAGTTTTAAGTTAAATTTGTCTATCAATAATAATTAATGATTATCAAGGATAATTATTAATTATGATAAATTATATGACTTAATTTACATTAGACACCTTGGGGTACCACCCTTGAAGAAGGGAAAACATAGCAAATGTACTAAATAGGTCTGATAAAAAGGTACTAAACTGGTTATAAGTCTCATTAAAAAATTAACTACAACCAAATTTACCGTAACAATTAGTAATGGTTGACGGATTTTGAAGTTCTTGACAGTGTAGAGGTTGGCAATATTCAAGGTTAAAAAGAATTGCTTTAACATAAAGAGGAATACACAATCTAACTAGTATGTACTATATAAAGGTATGTATATGTGTGTGTGTGTGTGTGTGTGTGTGTGTGTGTGTGTGTGTGTGTGTGATGCCAGGTAAGAGAGGATGGTTAGTTGCATTCAACGTTCCTGAGTTTGTGTGAAGCAGTGTTTGACTGTCGAATTAGCCGTCTAGGAAAGCAGAATCAGACTGAGCCAGGTGTGTTTTTCTCCACCTCTCTTAAGCCATCATGAGAGGGCACTATCACGCTCCGATTGGCTGTGAGGAGACCGACCCAAGCTGCTCTGTATAATTAATCAGGAGTCAGTCTTCTCACCTGAACAACAGGTGTTCTGAATCTACTGCAATCAGTCCAGATCCAGACAGAGGCTGTGTCCCAATTCAGGGGCTGCATCCTTCGAAGTACCCAGCCTTCGTGGTCTTCGAAGGCAAGTCCTTCAGAGAGACCTTCGAAGGCTGCGTCATCCATTGCTAAATGGGACAGTCTAGCATTTGGAGCATTTCCTGGTTGCGTCACCAGATGTTCCCGCCTTAACCCTTACGTCAAGATTTCTGCCGCCCTGGCCCGCGAAAGTGACAAGAAGACTAGAGTTTGACTGTCAAATATGTTTGAGCCACAGGAATTCCTGATTTTTTTTTTTAATCTCGTTGTGGAGGAAGAGGAGGAGCGGCTCCGTCTATACCGCCGGATGCTGGTTAATCTTTGGCTGAGAGAAGGCCGTGGAGATTTGTTATTTGAACCCACAGTAATGTTATTATCATTATTAGCTAGCTAACACTTAGGGGTAGTTAAGATACCAAAACATTACGTTAAAGCTAGACATATAAACTGTTGATCGCCACATATGGTTTTATGTTTGATTATATTTTCATTATTGCAATATAAGTGTTTGGTAGATAGTTTTGTTTGGTGTAATAATTTATTATTATTATAATTATATTATGAAATTATAATTCTTTCTTCTTTTTAAAAAAATCTTAGTGACATGGCAGCTGTCGATCAAGTCAGAACTGCAAACCCAATTGTGGAGAGTGGAGACTGGACCCCCAAACACCCTGATTACTGACCCAGATGATGTCCAACTGACACCAGGGTCTTTATTATGGCATCCCATCCAGCCCAGCAGCGCTGCCAGGGACATCGGCTCAGCCTATTACTGTCCATCATTTGTAACTGTTCTGATATTGTATTTAAGAATAATTATTTTTTGTTAATAGATGATAATAATCTGTAAATAGTTATTTATGCTGTAATTTTGTAAATAGTTGTAAATGTTAAGACCTTAATAATAAAAGAAAACATTCAATCCCTTGTTGTCTCGGAAAAGTAGCACTTGATGCCGTTTGCTGTGATAAATTGTAATTAGTAAATAGAATAGACAACATATAACAACAGAACAATATTTTATTTCATGAATTATATCAAATGAACAATTATGAACAAATAATTTTAAAACTCATAAATTAACTACATAACAGAAATAATGTAACAATTGGCCATCCTCTCGAGCAGAGAAGAGCCTCTCCATCCTCTCTTCTTTTTTCTGCCTCTCTCTGCAGCCTCATGTCCTCCTTCAACAATTGAAGGAGTTCATTCTCCCTCCTCTTTCTACTCGGCCCTGGCTGGCTCTCCTCCTCTTCATCATCGTCATCCTCCTCCTGATCAGCTGTGGCACTTGGCCCTTGTGTGTCCTCAGGAATGGAGGCAATAAGGACGGGGGGGACAGTGGAAGGCCTCTGTCCTAATACCTCATCCATGAGGACAAACCAGGACCCAGTAGCAGCGCTGGGCCTCCCGCTGACCCCCTCTCCTGTCCCTGGATATTTGCAATCCTAAGGCAGTGGAGACCAATCACTTCAGCAATTTTCAGCAAATTATTTAGTGACTTGCTGGGTAAAACAAATATAATTTAGTTTCCACATCATCATTCAAACCTTCTACTTTGTACTTGTTCTTTAAATGGTCCCACTTGTTTCTGGCCTGCTGGGCTCGACCTTCCCCTGCAGGTCCATTGTTTCCAGAACTGTTCTGAACACAGAGAGAAGCAAGAGAAAAGGTCAACACAAAATTACATTAACACAGGGATGCAAAGATTTACGAAAAGTGACATCAGGACTGACAAATGGGCTATTTATTATTTATTATTACTTTACTCCCATCCAACCACGGCGGAATGTTTTGCCCCTGTGAACAAATGTTCGTTCTGACAATGATAAAGCTCTCTGTTTGCTCCCTAAAACAAAAGGAAATGTAAATGATGTTTTGTGTAATGTCAACAGACAAAAGGGTTCTAATATAGCAAAAATTTAAACATCATGAAGATAATCCTAAACTTTACCATTTAACTAGACTTTACATTTTTACAGTTTGGAAATGAAGCAGGGATTACTGCCAAGCCAAGAAGATTAACTACAAATTGAAGGAATAGCCATAAAACAGGCAAAATCACGGAAGAAAATAACATAATAACATCAATAAAGGATGTCAGAGAAGGATCCTGTCTTGTTTCTTCAGCACAAGTTAATCAGCAGACTTGATCATTCAAATTGTGCTTTATATTTAATATGACAATAGTAATCTGCATTTATGCTTCTTGGGTGTGTTGCAGCTGAATTTTGTCCGACTCAGCTTTATATGAGATGCAGTTCCTTCCTCTCTTTCAATCTGTGTTCGGTATAAAAGTCCCTGAAGCAGAAAGTGAAGGCGACTCTGGACTCTGCAGACGATGGAGACAACACTGAACGGTAGTTTCTCTTCCACCCGAAATAAGCCACTGTTTGACATGTCACCGAGCCGGAGAGATCTCCACAGCTTCCAGCCTGATGGTGAGAAAATGATAGAAAGTATTAGAGCAGTTTCCATTAAGAAGAGAGTAAGAATGAGTTTTGATATTTTATTCTACAAAAGTTGAAAAATACAATGGAATCAACATTTGTGTGCCCACAAGTGTTACCAATAATACAAAACAATATAAAATGTTTAAAATGTAATTTAATGTTTATTTTCAGGATCTTGTTTGTGCAGTCTAGATGACTTATATTACTGAGATCGAAGTGCAGCTTCATTTCGAAACACGTAGCAGGAGAGCAATTTATTAAATCAAAGAATTAAAAGACCCCAAATGGAAACATAATATTATATATATTGAGGTACTCCGCAGTTCAAATCATCAGAATCAGACATGTCATCACTAACTTCAACAAACATTTCTTACATTACTGACATTTAAACCAGCAGAGCTGCTCAAATCAACTCAAGGACAAGAGGAAAAAACTACTGTTGAATAAAAACTACATGTGAATTAAGAAACTGAAAAAAATCATATAGGAAAAAAAGGAAAAGTTATATTTAATCACAGAATCAAACATGTTGTCCGCTTCTCATATTCTAGTTCTTAATTCATTTCTTTCCTACTTTAAGTTGACTGTTTCTGTTTCCCTCTTCCCTTTTTAAGTTCTCCTCGATGCCACAAGAAATGTAACTGAAGACAAACATACAGAACAGAAACTGGATATTTGTGGTTAAAAACATTAAGTGTATGTTTAGTAATGGTAGAAAGTGACATTCTTAAAACAGGATGCACTCGTTAAGTAACACTGAGCCTTCGTTTTCAGGGGATATGTATTGTTATAAATCATGATTCACAAAGACAAAAAGCGTTTGTATCAGCTGGATGAACCGGGCGACTTTCAATCTCCTGAAATATTTTTTTTTCTCCACCTGGATGTTCAGTGAGGGAGGCTGATCACATCCTTTACATGTTTCAGATCAGAAGCCAGCGAGGCCCAGAAGACCGTGGTGTTTATACGTTATCGTTATTTACCTCATCCTGCAGACCACCCTCAACGCCTTCCTCATTTACAAAGGTAGCTGCATTTTATCTTTAGATGTAATTTACTGAAGAGAAGGGTCGTGAATTCAATTACTGATAAAATTGTATTTTTCCTTTCTGTCTCAGTTTTCACGTTGCAGTCTTCACCATCTGGCCCCAGAACACAGAGGCTGACGTCCAATC
Organism: Diplodus puntazzo; assembly: GCA_963678695.2. Classification (NCBI taxonomy): domain Eukaryota; kingdom Metazoa; phylum Chordata; class Actinopteri; order Spariformes; family Sparidae; genus Diplodus; species Diplodus puntazzo. The sequence goes on along the minus strand of OZ023164.1, from coordinate 33,281,760 downwards.
ACATTTCTCTGGGTGGAGAAGACGATGAAGAAGTCCTCCAGACTCTGCTCCGAAACAACAGTCAGGAAACCAAGACCCTGAGGAGCCACCTGTGGACTCTGCAGAGCCAGGTCCTCCTGATGTTCACACCTCACATTTAACTCAACATTGCCTTTATTTAACTCTTACAGACACAGCTCGGTACAGATATTCATGTTCCCCACAAGATGAATCTTAATAACTCTGGTGATCATTTGGCTTTTTCTCCTCGTACACGTCTTATTTGATCTCACAACTGAAAATCTGGTTACAGCTTGAAAAGCATAGTAACAAACTGCTGTTAGCGTTATTTCTTAGTGATTCTTGTTTAACTTTGGACTGAGCCCGACTGCAGTATGTATGCTAAGCGAGGCTAGCCACGTCCTGACTCTCGCTACTCACCTAACACACAGTCTTCGACTGGTACTGGAATTAAAAACGAGCAGCAGTAAACAGGCTGTTACAGGCTGCATGAACACCTTCACTAACACTAAAGTCTTGTGATTCATTGCTTTAACGTGATGTTCATGTGTCTGTTGGTTGCCATGACAACAGGTCCAGAACATGTGTGGAGAGGAGGGTCAGTTGGGCCGCCTGAGATTGGACCTGAAGCTTCTCAACGCCAGCCTGAGATCGGACCTGGAGCTTCTCACCCACAACATAGAGGACAAACTGATGAACATCAGCCACAAAGCAGGTGGGATAACAATCTGAAGTCTTCATTAATCACGTAAGGAAAGAGAGAAACATACGGAGTGTGTGTGTGTGTGTAAGCCCCCTCTTTGATAGGTAGATGTTGCTGGAGGATGCAAGCCCCCTCTTTGCAATCTAAAGAAGACACCTGAAGTAACATTATGGTAAAAGACCTTAACAGAATATTTTCTATTCTATTTTGGTTTTTACAAAATGACAACAAACAGAGGTCCCGTCTTAGAAAGTGGAGACATGTAGTCCCCTGTTGGCAATATTGGCGTGTGTGTGTGTGTGTGTGTGTGTGTGTGTGTGTGTGTGTGTGTGTGTCTTTTTTACCAGAGTCATGCTGATATCTGACTTGTTAGATGGTACTCAACATTTCTGCTGTGTGCTGTTTGCAGGTTTTTAGTATTGTGAGAGTCATTTTCAGACTCGTCTCCCATCTTGGCATTTCTCTTTAAAGTTCCACTAAGTTCCACTTTGCTCAGTATTTTCTCTTATTCTTGTAGCTGCTTTTTTTATTATTATTATTTTTTGGCCTTTATATGGCTTTATTGATAAATCAACTGAAGAGTTACTGTTTCATTTTATTTGTACCGCTATCTATCTATCTATCTATCTATCTATCTATCTATCTATCTATCTATCTATCTATCTATCTATCTATCTATCTATCTATTGGCAGTTATTCTGGGCTAACAAGACCAGGTTCCCATCTCAATGAATGTGAAGAGAACCAGATCATTACTGAGACATAGAAACTGTTCCTGTATAGAATCAAGCTCGGTGACTTTGCCCCAAAACAAGATTCATAATGCTTTTTCTTTTTTTTTCTTTTAAAATGTTTGTAGTTTGTCCACTTTCTTATAATTTGGATTTAAGCATTTAATTGTGATGGTTTAGATCAATGGGCTAAAGAATTACGTCCTCTCAAGTGAAGCAAGACAAACCTGAGTAAGAACATTTGGCCAAGGTACTTTACTTGCCAAACACCAAATATCGTACTATTTACTATTGTACATCTTTTGAATTTACAGCCAACATCATCACTGTTAGTTTGCATTAATCAGCTATAAATCATCATAAAGTGATCAGCGGTTACGTACCTGTATTATACTTTCTAGGTGACAGTGGTGTTGTCGGACCTCAAGGACCAAAAGGTGACCCAGGAGAGCGAGGAGCACCAGGAGCTGCTGGTCAGATGAGTTTCGTTATGAATATTAGTGTAAAAAAATTCTTGTCTTTGTGAGTTGGAAGCATGTTCTCTTGAGAAAATCTCCAAAATGACACATTTACTGCAGTCAGAAACTGTAGAATTACAATGATGGTTGGATTTTCACATATCTGTCGGTCCTTGAATGAAACATGTGTGACAAACAAGTTCTTTACAGTTTATTTATGGCAAACCTTTGCTGAGACATGCAGATTCAAGTGAATCGTCACTATTTTAATCTTAGATTTGGTCATTGTTTCTGATAAAGGTGTTCATCACACCTGAGTCATTCAAGGACTGTTGGATATGTGACAATCCAACGATCATTTCTCCTGTTTCTGAACGATAAATTATGTAATTTTGGTAATTTTACAATGAAAACATGTCTTCCAGCTCACCAGCGTGTTGTGGGGATCATTTCGTGATTTTTATTAGAGGATGTCATGATCATAGAGAAAGATTTTACTGACAGCTCAGCAGCTTGTTAATGACCATAAAGGAGAAATACATTAGAAAAAGTACCAGGGTGGCACTGAAGGGGAGAAATCCTGTAAATGTGTTCCTCAAACTGACCTTAAATTATCTTCACTGGAACAGGAATGTGACTGTTGCTGGTTTAATGTTAACTCTGTTCATGAATAGAAAAATGTATCAGCAGATTGATGTGAAGAAACAGTTTATGTTCCTTCTTTAATTTCTGGTCATATTCAGTAAATCTGCTGACACACTGCTATTCCACCCAATGGATGTGTTTAGATCAGATCAAATTATATTAAATTAGATCAGATTAGATTAGATATGATTAGAATAGATGGTCTTTATTTATCTCACAACAGGGAAATTCACTTGTTGCAACAAGAACAGGAAAAGGATTTAGACAAATATAGTCCACAGGCTGGTGCAGGGGGTAAGAGGTGTTGTCCATGATTGATGTCAGCTTGGCTAACATCCTCTTTAAACCCTCTATGGAGTCCAGCTGATAGTCCAGGACAGGCTTATGGCAGGAACACACCGACCCAACCGTTGGACGTCTGAAGCGTTTGGAGAGACTCGGACGAGGTTGGGAACAAATATGTTTGGTGTGTTCAGCTGCGTCGGAAGCTTTCGGAGCCGCGCGGACGTTGTCTGCTCCGATTCAGCATGCGAAGTCTGAGGAGGAGGGCTGAGCCATTGGATTCTCTGATTGGTTGTGTGCTAGCTGAATGGCCGTTTTGATTGGCGGTGTGCATTAATCAGTTTATCTGTCTTCAGATTTGGAGCAAAGAGGAACGGGTCTCATAATGTTTACCCTGATGAGCAAGTCACTGGTGTTCATATGCTGTGAGGTCCAGTTTAAGTTGTTAGTCCACACATGTTATATCTTAATATGAATGTAACATTCAGCTGCTGCCATGGGTGCATTTTAGCACATCTTAAAAGAACGAGCATTTAAGTGGACCATTTATTAGTCTATTAAAATACATTTAAAATTAAATTATATTGTTGTTTTAATTATGTAAGGGATAATTCCTGACGAGGTGTCCATTATCAGGAATTAATGGACGACACAGAGGCTGAACTGTTTCATCAGTGTGTGAAACTCAGTGTGTTTCATCAGATCTTATTTTGTTGTCTTGTCACCAGGGGGGTATTCCAGAAAGCGGGTTTTGTGAAAACTCTGAGTTTGTTAACCCTGAGATAAGAGAAACTCTGAGTTTTCAGTTCCAGAAAGAGAGGTAACTTAAACTCTGGGTCTGTTTCTGCGGTAACTGACTCTGTGAACCTAACCTGCTCACTGGCAGGTTTACCTGAAGAAACCCTGAGTCTGACGGAGCTGTCTGACAGCAGCTGTCCTTTCCTTCTCAGTCCAATCGTGTTGAAGCAGAAATAACTCACATAGTTTTACACCAGGAGGAGAATTTTTGTGTTTTTTCCAACAACATAATTTCAAAGTCCGTGTTTCTAGTTTGCTGCCGCTTTGAGTATAAGATTAAATGACTTCTAGTTCAGTCTGTAGACAGTAAGTGTGTGTCTGCCTCTAATGTTGGTCCTGGGGGTGAGTGACGCCCTCAGCCTCTGGTCACCCAGCGACCTGACTCAGGACCGGCTCCTCTGGTCACCCAGCGACCTGACTCAGGACCGGCTCCTCTGGTCACCCAGCGACCTGACTCAGGACCGGCTCCTCTGGTCACCCAGCGACCTGACTCAGGACCGGCTCCTCTGGTCACCCAGCGACCTGACTCAGGACCAGCTCCTCTGGTCACCCAGCGACCTGACTCAGGACCAGCTCCTCTGGTCACCCAGCGACCTGACTCAGGACCAGCTGCTCTGGTCACCCAGCGACCTGAGTCAGGACCAGCTCCTCTGGTCACCCAGCGACCTGACTCAGAACCAGCTCCTCTGGTCACCCAGCGGCCTGACTCAGGACCAGCTCCTCTGGTCACCCAGCGATCTGACTCAGGACCAGCTCCTCTGTCTCAGTCAGACGTGGTAGAGGTGGAGGTGAGCATCACTTCATGTTCAACTACTCAGCAGGATGTTAGGACACAGGTGTGTGTTAAACAGCAGCTGTTGGAGGTAAAAGGTACTACAAGTTAAAATATCCACTGAATAAACTTTTACTTTGTTTCATATGTGAAATAAAAACCAAAGTGAGGAGCCATCGTGAGACTGTTTTTATATTTCATTTTCAGCCGATTTAAATGAAATAAAATGGCCTAAAATAAAATAAAATAAAACACTGAACAGCATTCAACCACGTCCTCAAAGGCTAATATAAAAGAAAGTGATTAAATTCAAGCTCAACTCAGAGTTAACATACTCAGAGTCAACTTACCGAACTCAGATCAGCTGTTCTGGAACTGAAAACTCAGAGTTTCACAAGGTAAGTCAACCCAGAGTTCAGGCTCAGAGTTTGTTGAACCTCCTTTCTGGAATAGCCCCCAGGTGTCGCAGGACCTCCTGGTGCCAAAGGAGCTCAAGGTGAGTATATTTTCAAGTTACAGAAAACTTGATCTAGAATCTGGTTTCTTACACATGTGATGAACCGTTCAAAGCATGTAAAGTTATAGAAAACCTCAAAGGACATCTGAAATCAAACATGAACTCTCTAAGCTGTATGTTTTGTGATGGACGGCAGCTCCGTGTTTCACTCTGTGTGTGTTTGACGCAGAAAGAACGACGGATGAGTTTATTTAGCAAGAAAATCAGTTTAATGTTTCACCCATAGATAAAACTGCAACATTATGTGTGTATTACGTGTGTGGGTAACAAACACAATATCTGCAGTATCATTCTGTCATTGTCAGTTTGGTTCGAAGATATATTTTAAATGTTCTCCCTCCACATTTCCTCCAGGACCTCAAGGACCCAAGGGAGCCAAGGGAGATTCAAGCAGTAAGTATGCACAGGACTGATGTGGCCAAAGAGAAGGAAGCTACAACCTGGAGGCTCGTGTAGAGACATCTGAGCTGTTTCTGAATCATTCAAAGCAGTGGCCATGTTGGGGAGTCTTAGGGGAGCTGCAGCTGAATGAACTGGTTCCTGTACTTGTTTCGTAGCTGCTCCTTTGTCCCCACAGTGGACGTGCGTCTGGTGCCGAGTGGACGGCGAGGTCGAGTGGAGGTGAGGCACAACGGGGTCTGGGGCACCGTGTGTGACGACGGCTTCGACACCAATGATGGGACAGTGGTCTGCAGGATGCTGGGCTACACCAGAGCTTCCTCTGTCTACACAGCTGGAGGAGGTGTTGTTGGTTTTCCTTTTTGTTGGAATGTTTTATGCATCATATAAGAGCAAAGTTCCCAGCTGACCATGCAGAAAAATGTAAAGAAAACATCATTGCACCTCAGAGTTACAAGTTATTTTATCAAATTTCCCAGAACCCACTGAAAAACAGGCTCAGTCGGTATCAGACAACACAGAACAAATTGAATGTGCCAGTCAATTAGGGGTGTAACGGTTCTGAGCCGAAACCGAAAACCTTGGTTCAAAGGACTTAGGTTCAGAAACTCATTCTATCTTCCCGAACCTCAGTTCATCCCCGCCCCGCTCCCACTGCACACGTGTGTCAGGTTAGTTTCATTTCTGCAAGATGGCTAATAAACCTGAGCGAGCAGGTCTCCCGGTCACACTCCGGTCAGCCCTGTGGAGACATTTTGGGTTTCCAGTTGATATTAACCCCGAATTTCCACTGGATACGTGTCCGCAGTGTTACGGCTCAAATCCGGTTTTGCTCCGCTGTCCGCCATCTGGCAGTCCCGACCAGTTGCGGTTTGAGTCCGCCACGGTGCAGTATGGTCGACAGCTAGCCGAGGAGTTCCCAGGATAACCACATGATCACTCGCGACCGCAGTTATAGGTCTGTGTTATAAACACAACAAAGTGTTCCCGACCAAAGGATTAAGAGCTGGTGTTTGTCTCTTTTTTTGAGATTTGTGCGCTGGTTTCAACACGGAGTGTTTTATTATGAAAAGTAACTGAATGTCATGTTGTTTTGGTGACTGACTTCGTGTCTGCTGGGTGCTAAATTCAGCTAAAAAGTCACACAAGTGACCATCTGTCAGAAATACTACAGGCAGCTGTATCAGAGTGGAGGACTGACAGACCAAACGTCACCATTCCTGTGACAACGGACAACGGCAAAAAATGTAGACTGCTTTTTATTTTTGTTATACCTCAGACTGTAAGAAGTTTCTCATTTTTATTTTTTTTAGACAATGTAGACTGGTCTTAAGACAAATGTTTATTTTTTGTATTCCTGGATAGTTAACAGATTAATAGAAGTGTTTTGAAAATATATATATATATTGTTTATTTATTGTGGACTGGTTTAAAGAGAAGTGTTATACTTGGTTAAGTTATTACATGTTCATGTTCTTGATATTGCAATGCAACAATCCTTTTTTAAAAATCCAGACATTTTTTCCGGAAGTTTTCCAAAAGGTTTTTCAGTATGTTTTTAGAACTGAGGTTTGAACCAAATCGTGGGTTTGGTGAACCGTTACACCCCTACAGTCAAAAGTACCAAAAATATACCAATAATAATTTCTAAAAAAAATCACAAGAATGAAATTAGTCGTTTTTTTTTGTTTTGTTTTTGTTTGTTTTTTTACCTCTAAAGCTATCTTTAACAAAACACATTTTTTATTCAGGACTAAATATCTTAAAGATGTGAACTACAGTAATTCTCCACAGAACCAACATTTGGTTGCAAGAAAGTAAAAAGTAGTGCGGATATTAATTTCTGAAAATGACTTCTTGTTATTAATTTGATAACTGTAAACATTCATCAACGACTATTTAACTACAGGTTCCTGCAGGGTCCCATAAATTTGATTGAAGTTTCAACATGCATTTCAAACAGTCCCTGACATGAACTGGGAGAAGTTCTGGATTTTGGGTGAGTTGGCGTTGAATGACCCAGTCTGACTCTTAACGCTGCTGTTCTTCTGCAGGATCCGGTCAGATCTTCCTGGATGACCTGCGATGCACAGGAACAGAGTGGAGTATATCCGCCTGCCCACATCCTGGAGTCGGTACCCACAACTGTGGACACGGCGAGGACGTCGGAGTGCAATGTGTCTAGAATGGCACCAACGAAGAAGAACGGTGTTTGAGCTGTTGATGGGTTGACTGGCAGGCTCTGTCTCTGCTAATGATGTTCACAGCTGGTTCTTATTACATATTCATAAAACACAGCATTTCAAATGCATTCAGCTCAGTTTCACTCTGTAACCAAACACATTAGCTTCAATGAATGTAGACAAAAAATCCTGCGAATAAAACTTTGTGGAATCAAACTCCTCTGACATCACTGCTCTGCTCTGTTAGTCAGTAATATGAAGCTGTCAGCCTCCAATCAATGTCCGTCTCTCCGTCCTCATCAATCCTCCCCTGCTGCTCGTCAGCGTCACGTTTACTGTCACCTTCAGCCCACTGCACCGTCACCACAGAAGACTCTGCAGAGGTCAGCGAAGATGAAGAGGTCACGTTCAAGGACAGGAGTCGTGATGAGGGATGATTTCTGACGCAGCTGGCTCAGGCACTTTTTCCCTGATGCCTCAGAGAACAAACTGTAGATACACATGTCGAGCTCACATCAGATGGAATCACAGTGAGTGAACGCTTACATGGGGATTAAAGGGATATTCCGTTGTAAATTTAATCCATGGTCTAACACACCATGACATCGAGTAAGACCCCCCCGAGAGATCAAGTTTTCCGACCGTTAGCTTATGTACTTTTAGCACCATCAAAGACTGCACGATGACAATACACTGCAGTTTGTGCCTCCAACAAGAAACCGCCGTCAAAAAGCCACTCATAGCCACAAATTATGCTCAGAACAGCACAAAACTTTAGCAACAGTACAAACAGGGTCCCAGTACATAGTTGGGGCATCAAACCTCTGCTAGCTTAGCCGGATTTCTGTTGAAAATTGAACATGTGAACAAAGATGAAAATGTATGATCATTACTCCATGGAAATGAAATCAAAGTTCATACGTGTCTTGCCTACCAGTTTATAACAGCTATTATCGAGAGCGTACAGGGAAAAGAACGGAATGGAGCATTTCTAGCCACACTTGACTCGTCAGGGCTTCCCCAATGTAAATGTAAAGATTTGTAAAAAAGTAGAATCAGCTTCACTGGCCAAGTTTGTGTTCACAAACAAGATATCCCTTAGCAAAAAGTAGTTTATTCAAGTGTACAACAAGTATACTTATTTTATACTAAAACTGAGGCAGTATACTTGAAGTGTACTTTTTATATACTATATTTTATATACTTAAGAAAAGTATAGTGAAGTATACTTGGCTTATACTGAAAAGCATAAAGAATAGTCTAAGTAATACTAAAGCTTATACTTGTACTTTAGTATACTGCGGACTGTGGTGCAAAGACTCTTGGGTATTCTGTTGTTGGTTCGTGAATTTGTTTGTGAATAAGATAATGTGTAAGATGGTTGCAGGTTAATTCACATCCTTATTCTGTGGTTAAATTGTGTCAAGTTAACAAAGATGATAAAAATGTTGGCACCGTGAGTGGAGGGGTGTTTTCCAGGAGAGACTTCCTGTCTGTTAAGCTGTCGGTATGTATGTTAATGAATGGCAAATCTATGGCTAGAGCTCGTAAAATTATAAATACTGATACTTCATCATATTCATGTAAGTACAGAATAAGGTTGAGTCATTGACTTGTGCTTACATTTAATTTAGCAGAATAAAAATGTTCATCATTACACACGTTTGCTTTGAGGTATTACTCCTGTTTGTTAACTTATATCTTACTAAACTAAAATGTGGACTGGAAGTATATACTTAGTACACTAGTAGTATATAGATGAGTGTACTTGTTGTATACTTGAAAGTGTACTTCTGTAAACTTAAAATGACCTTATAAAGTATACTTTTATAAACTTAAAATGTCCCAATTTAGTCCGAAGAAGTATTAAATTAGTGTACTTTCTAGTATGTTACAAGTACATGGTCCATAGTATACTTGCTATACTTATACTTATACTCAAGCATACTTAATAAAATGAACTTCAAGTATACTACTTTTTGCTAAGGGGTGTGAAGAGAAAAGTAAAAACTGACACAAGCTGAATGTTTCAGGAATATTTCACAGCGTCGATTCCGAATTATAAAATGGCAAAGTAGAAAAAAGTAGAAGGAAAATAAAACAAATTAATTGTGTCTGCAGGAAATGTGTGAGAGAGAAACTCTGAACATCTTAAATCACTTTCATCATCTCAGTGTTTCCTCTGTTCCTGTGTGACGACCAAACACTGCACAGAGAAACTGATCCAGAGCGACACCTGGTGGTCAGAGAGAGAATCACCTGTACTGCTGATGAGGCTGAAGACAGAGCAGCACCACACACCTGCTTTATTATCAGTGGCTTTATTTCACAGGTGGAGTCAGAGTGGATCCAGAACACGTGACAGAGTACATTTCCATGTTTAAAACCATCTTAAAGACGATCAGAGAGGAAACGTGGTGAAGCTTCTGGATGATGATCTGGACCGGTCACGTTATTCGGTACCTGATATCTTTTTATTTCAGCAGAATATCAGAATCCCTCCGGACTGATGGCAGTAGACGCAGATCACTCACTCTTATGCACTTTCTCCTTTCGGACCTGGTTCTCCTTTTTCACCTGCGAGGGAACAACAGTCAGATACATCAAACCAAACTGACAGTTTACACACAGCAAGGAGCTCATACAAAGAGAAAATTGTATAATGTTATATAGATTTGCAGAATTCCAACCTTTTAAGTCAAATCTCATTGGCTACATTATGTGTCAGTCATCTAGAAGCTGGTGTGTAAGTGGCTCAGGAGAGAGGGGAGGGAACGAGGGGCGGGTCTCCTGTCTATCACGTGTTGGCTCCTAACTGGTCAACTGAAGTGTCAATCAACAGGTCAGAGGTCAGTCATCTTAGCTAACTCTGTTCAGTTTCACAGTGTTTTGCTCTCCGATAGTGGAGTTTTTGATTGAAAAGTGCAAAAAGAGTCTGTTTCATCACCATCTAATTGTGGAATATTGGGTTTCGGACTGAAGAATTTACTAACACTGATCTACTGGACAGCTGATGTTGGAGATTCATTCTCTACTGAAACATCCAGATGATTCATCGGTGAGTTGCCAACAATTCCTACACACTTGTTTGTCACAAGAGTTGGGGTGTTTAGCCTCCACTGCTTGGCAATCTGACTGATGGTGATCACGGGATTCCCATGTCTGTGTGGACTGGACCGGATCTCAGGCTTCTACCTGCCAGTGCCGCCACTAAAAATGGCCTGAAGACTTCCCTCAATCAGAAAAAAAACAAAAGACAACAAAGAAATCTCAAACTGGAGAGTTTCCAGGTCTGCAGTGGGTCAAAGACAGAATCAGACTGGGCCAGGTGAGTTATTCTCCACCTCTCTTAAGCCTTCATGAGTGGACGTTATCACGCTCTGATTGGCTGTGAGGAGAATGACCCAAACTGCTCTGTATGATCAATCAGGAGTCAGTCTTCTCACCTGGACAACAGGTGTTCGGAATCTACTGCAATCAGTCCAGATCCAGGCGGACTCTGATATTTAGCTCAATACAAAGACAACAAGGACCAGGTGTTGGGACTTTTTCTACCTTGAATACACAAAGTTTATCCCGGATACGTTTCACTGTCAGCTGTTGATGTTTTCTGTAACTTTAGGAGCTCTGAACGGTTCATCACATGTGGAAGAAACAAGATTCTGATTCAAGTTACTGTGACTCGAACACAGACTCACCTCGATCTCCTTTGGCACCAGGAGGTCCTGGTGATGCACCTGGTGACAAGACAACAAAATTATCTTTGATTAAAAGACACGAGTGAATTATGGCAGCCGGCCTCGCTGCAGCCTGAGGTTTATTCAGACGTCGGTCAACATCTTCATCTGAAAGTCTTCATCCAAACGATACCAACATAAACAAGAACATATTCTTTAGTTAATATTAAGTTTATTCCATCAGACAAACCACAATTTAGGGTTATTATCACTCATATTTATATTTATTGTTTGGTGATGATCTCCAGCGACTGTGGTTATTATGACAGCAGCTAAGAGGAAGTGGAGTTGTTCATGTCAGGCTGAAATCAAAAATCCACTGCAAGTCATTTTAACTTAGTAACCGTCGATAGACGTACACTGTTATCTGTATCTGTATCTGTATCTCTGATCAGAAGTTTCAATATTTGTCAACGATTAGAAACCTCCACAGGACGTCTTGGATCGATGTGTTGGGCGTCTCGCAATCGATCTCTTCAGTCGTTCAGGTTTTGAGGATGTATCGGTTGATATCTCGCTGTTATTTGTGCTGTATGCACATTTTCTATTTCATCTCATTTTTCATTTTTATACAAAATTTCTCCAAAATATTTGTCAGTGTGCAGAAAACGAGAATTGTATCACCGACAGTTATGAAACATATGTTCACTTGACAGATATGACACAGTGTGCAGCTGACCTGGAGGACCCGGAAGACCAGTGGGTCCGGTGAGTCCTTTTGGTCCTCGAAGCCCACCATCACCAGGAGGTCCAGGAGGTCCAGGAGGTCCTGGTATTAAACAAATCAACAGAAATCCATTTAGTATCTCACAGAGGAGGACGCATTTATGTTGGGAGCATGTAAGATTTCCAGTTACCCTGTGGGCCGGGGATCCCCGCATCTCCTTTGTATCCTGCAGTCAAAACACAGGGAGACGGGTCAGAGGTCACAGAACATCAGAACTTAAGCTCTGAAGCTGCAGTCAGATTAAGTTTACTGTCAGCAGCTCTTCAGAACAACAACGTCTGTTCAACGGCAAAGAAACTTGATAATGTAAGAAATTAAAAATGATTTTCAGGATTTCTGCAAACTCTTCAGTGGATATTCAGGCCCTCACCTCGGTCTCCTGGGTCTCCTTTCTCTCCCTTTGCACCTGGTCCAAGATCTCCTGCAGTCACACAAACACAATCAGTGATTCAGTCACGTTTTATTCTATATTTCATAACTGTGAGCTGATCGTCTCGTTCATCAGGTGGAACGGCAGCCTGTCAGCAGATTCACTGAAGATGACCAGAAGTTAAAGTGGGAAGAAAAGCTGAATGATTTCATAATTTACATTTTTCCATCCAGGAACTGAAGAATAACAGTATTTGGTATCACGGTGAGTCAGTGAGTGAGTCACACAGAGGAACATATCCTCAGGATGTCTCGCCTGAACACCAGCGATGGACGTTATTCTTCCACTCCCTAACCCTGTAGTATATTTTACAATTTATTTAAATGATCAACAATTAAAAAAACAGAGCACTGACTCAGAGAAGAAAAACAATGATGATTAAAGCATCAGATCATCAGCCGGGGTGATAACCGGTCGACCGCTATAGATTCAGTTTACAGGTAAATATAGAGAGAATTTAGATTTCTGTTTCTTCAGCTGCACCTGATGCTGTTGCATTGCTCACCTGGGTCTCCTTTCATTCCCACACTTCCTCTTGGTCCTGGAGGGCCAGCAACACCTGGAGAGAAGAATACAGGTATGTGACCACTGATCACTGAGTCCAATACTCAGATCCATGAGTGAAAACACTCCACCACCAGTGAAAGTCCTGCATTCAAAGCCTTATTTTAGTCAAACTCAGTGAGCTCGAGGGTCGACCTACAGAACACATCTGCCTCAGACTCTAATGTGTCGGCTCCAGGTAAAGTCCAGCTCTGATAGAGATCTCAGAGAGGAAATGTCAGTGCTCTGACTCAGTTGGCTCTGTGAAATAATGTCTGCAGCTCGTCCATCAGCCGCTTTTCATCATGCGGCCGTTTGACAACAGATGACAGGTCATCATCACCGGACCTGCAGCTGAAAGCTAATGCCTCCTGCTGCACACATATGCACCTCTGCTGAATCTGTCCTGATGAAATTAACTTCTTACACTTTATTCTTTTCACACTGCAGGGTGACAGATTTCACTCGCATCGTGACATTCTGACAGAAATGTAGCTCGTCGTGCACGAGGAAAACGTTGGTTTGGTCTTCTGACGTTATCTCGAGTGCTTCAGGTCGAACTCACCTTTCATGCCTTTCATTCCTGGTTCACCTTTGGATCCCGACAAACCGTCTCTACCTGGAAGTCCAGGAATTCCTGATGACACACATGCAAAAAAAACATTGCTGCCTTTGATAAACTCTGTTCTCAAAGTGTGTCCAGGTTTCTTCACACACGTTTCCATCAGGAACAAACTCTGACCAAACATAGAAAACGAACCTGTTTTGTTGATGATGTGGGTCAGTTTGTCCTCTATGGTGTGGGTGCTGGTGTTGAGCAGGATCAGGTCCGATATCAGTTGGTCCAGCTGACCCTGCTCTCCACACATGCTCTGGACCTGTTGTCATGGTAACCAACAGAAACACATATCAGCCTCAGCGATGTGACTGTCAGCTGGTTAGCTACAGACACAGCAGCAAACCAGTGACTGTCTTATTCTCATAATGAAGAAAAAGACCAGAATCCACTGAAACCACTGACAGTTATTGTGACCGTCAGTCAGTCAGGCTGTTAGCAGTATTTCCACATCCTAGAAGTGGCGTCACCTTTTCTCGCAGCCTGTAGCAAATTGAGTCACCTGTCGTATTAAATGTGCTAAGTGAATAAACGTGACCTGACTTGTGGTTTGTGAAGCTCTGGTGCAACTGCAGAGATTTCACAACCAGATCTGTCTTCACTTTTGCAGCTTTCAACAAAGACCAACTCTCGGCTTGCGCCAGATTTTCTAACGTTCTTTCTTGCATGTTTGCGTCTACGAGGAGCGTCTCTCAACTACACCTGATCTCTCAGCTCAATTTTGAAGGAAACTGTCTCAGCTGTTAAGTTTGGTCTTTGGTTTTGTTTCTCAAAGAGCTGCAAACTTTAAAATGTCCTGTTGAGTTAAAACATAGAGATGTTTAACAGAAACATGAGGAGGACCTGGCTCTGCAGCACCCACAGCTGGCTCCACAGGATCTTGGTCTCCCGGCTGTTGTTGAGGATCAGAGTTCGGAGGGCTTCATCCGCCTGCCGACCTCCACCCTGACAAACGTCATTGCACGTCAGCTTCTGCGAGCTGAGGTTAGACAGTTGACACTCCAACGTGACGACTGGGACGGGCAGAGAAACATAACAAGCCTTTTATTCACTTCTAACAGAATACATGATGAGAGATAAACTGGATTCTCTTCAGTAAAAGAACATGTTTACCTTTGGTGATGAGAAATATGATGAGGGCGGTGAGCAGGGCGAGGTAAGCGACCAGGACGTAACAGCTCCACGGTCTGCGGGGCTTCGCCGGCCTCAGATCTGAAACAGTTAAAGCAGCAGGATGTGACCGGTCCCTCCAGCTGACACAAACACATTGATATATTTGCAGAGCTGCGAGTGAAAATGTCAGCTGTCGATCAGGAGGAGAGAACCTGTTTCTTTTTGTCTGCAGAAAAGTCAAGAAAGCGACACCAGAGCAAACTGTGTGTGACTGACAGGTGAAGCACTGTCCTCTCTGAAGGGTTCAGAGGTGGAGGAGAGATGACATGAGCACTGAAGAGGTCAGTGACGAGGTTTAGATGTTTCTATTAGTTCATTAGTCAGTTGTACAGTCGTAGAATCAACACTAGTAGCAGCATTAGTGGAAATATTACTATTGTCATCAGCAGTGTTTTCTTTTCCACCATCCCAAAGAGAAGCAGCTGGTCTGCAGACAGTCTGCTCTGAAACTCACCGTCAGTCTGGAAGATGTGGAGGTCGCTCCTGCCGCATGACATGTTGTGTTCTGGGGATTGTTGATCGTCCGCTGACGTCTCCATCCAGTCCAGAGTCACCTCCACTGCCTACTGCAGCACCTCTTATACCACACAGAGCAGGATGTTGGGAAAAGATAAGTCACTCCAGATTGCGTCACAATATTCCCACGAAAATCACAGGATCAGCAGAAGAAACAGCAACTGGTTTGATCAGATGTGGTTGTTCAATTTCAGCCGCAACATGCCCGCACAGAGCGGCCCGTTGGCAGAATGAGGAACTCAGAGCTCTGACCACACAATCAAGGACGTCTTGCATAACAGACATTTACACATTGAGTGCTGTCACATAAAATATGAGGTTGAATGACTGGTGAAATTATCATGTCAGGATTTTATGTTGTTGCTTCATCGATAAGTCCAGCAGATGAACTCGTGCTGACGGACTTCACAGTGTTCAGTCAGACAGAAGTGGGTGAGGTTGTGTCACTCACACACACTGCAGCTTATTCAAAGCAAGATGAGGAGGGTGAGCAGTTCCCCGTCTCAGCTAAATGCATCTCCCCTAATAACCTGCCAGCCCTCTCCGGTTTCTGCTGGTCCAGGAGAGATGGAACAGTTGATAACGTGTACAGGAGATTAGAAGATGTTGCTCCTCTACATCCAGCTGCAGGGAGAGTGTGAAGTTGAAGCTGAGTGACCTGAAGCGCTCGGGGTGGACGAGGTTCATCACAGTGCAGGAGAAACTGTATAAAGAGTTCACAAAAGAACCGTGCAGGCTGGGAAGACAGAGGAGACCTGATATCTGCAACCTGTTTATGTTGTTTATTTCGGGCATGTCAATTCATCATCATCACATTTCATCATTGTTCAAATAATACAATACACATGGCCGAAAGGGAAAAGCGGGAGAAGCCAAAGCTTATCTAGTCTCGCCTCCATTACCCACAGGATAAAATCTTCATCCTAATCTTTTCTTATCTTTTGCATTTTACATTTTTACCTAACAATTTCTTTTACTATGACATTTGACAAAACATATTACAGCAGTAGCATACAGAGCTGAATTCAAGCTCTAGACAGTACATACAGATTACGTGTGTGTCTGCACACTTGTTAAATGTTGAACCTTCTGATCGTCACTCAACTTGATAGTAACACGTTCAAAATTTCCATCAATTAGGAAGAACGAAGGACGACAACAAAGTCTCAGCAGGCTCTGAACAGACCAGAGTCTCCGGCACAGTTCAAACCCAGAATCAGGACAAAACGCAAACAGGAAGTAGAATCAACAAAATGTAACTTTAAATAAACGTACTGGAAAAATAACTAAAAGAGGCTGGAAAAGTCCTGATAAAGACCAGTCCAATGGTCAATGATCCAAACAGGAGTTCTCCACGAAGAGAAAAGAGAAAATTAGAAGATAACTGAGAAAAACAGGAAGACGAGGAGGGATGTAAACACTGGGAAACACCAGCGGACTGAGGAGGAAGGGACTGAGGGAGAAGTGTCCGGGGAACCAGAGAACTGGGACTGGACAGAGGTGGAGGAAGAGGTGGAGACTTCAGGTGGACGACCAGGAGGCAGGACTCGGGGCCAAGCAGGACTGGAAGGTGAATTAGAGGCAGGACTGAGGGGAGAAACGGGTCTGGAGGGCAGCAGTGAGGGAGGAACTCTGATGGAAGCAGTCGATGTGGAGATCAGGACCAGAGTCTGGTATTTGGAGTGACTCAGAGACTAGGAGCTGGAAATCTACGCAGGAGACCCGCAACACGACAGCAGGACCAAAGACCAGGACTGCAGGAGGGGGGCAGCTGATGGACGACTGAGGACCAGGAGCAGGAGTCAACAAGGACTACAGACCAGGAATCAGGACCAGGAAGAGAGGTCCTGTCGATCATCACCACAGGCCCCCACACTCTGGGAAACAGTTCCATCTTGTCCCCTCTGGGTGGCGCTACAGAGCCCAGTACAGCACAACAACCTGACACCAGAACAGGACCGGGTTCTTCATCTGTGGTCCAGACTGGAATGTTTCATTCAGGGTTTTTATTTTGTGTGTAGTTGTTTAAAGTCCTTGTAAACTTTACAGCCGGCTAATAAAGACTTTATGAAACATTATATTGTTTTGTTTGATCATCTGAATGTTTATTAATGATGCTGGTTATTATAAAGTGACATCACACAGACTGAAGCTGGTGTTTCCTCTCTGGTCGTCTTTAGATGGTTTTATATAATGTACTCTGTGTCACATGTTCTGGATCCACTCTGACTCCCCCTGTGAAATAAAGTCACTGATAATAAAGCAGTGTGTGTGACGCTATGAGCAGTCCAGGTGATTCTCTCTCTGACCACCAGGTGTCGCTCTGGGATCAGCTTCTCTCTGCAGCGTTGGGTCGTCACACAGGAACAGAGGAAACACTGATGATGATGAAAGTGATTTAAGATGTTCAGAGTTTCTCTCTGTCACATTTCCTCCTGCAGACACAATTCAACTGTTTTATTTCCCTTCTACTTTTTTCTACTTTGCCATTTTATAATTCTGAATCGACGCTGTGAAATATTCCTGAAACATTCAGTTTGTTTCAGTTTCTACTTTTCTCTTCACATGTTAATTTGTGTTTAGTTGTTTTCGCATTAATGCCGCAACAGACAGAAGCTGCAGACAGTTCGTCTCCTCTTCTACTGCCAGTTCACACCACAGAAGCTGATCAGAGGTCAGCTTTTACATCCAGCTGACTCTGACGTCATATTTGTTCCTCTTCAGACTTTATAAAGTGATCTGCTCATTTCATCAACGCTGCAGTCTCGTGTCTCCTCTCAGAGTTTCTGCTGCTATCAGCACAAAGCTGCAGTCAACTTTTACATCCACACTTCATCCGGAGACAGCGGCGCGTTTCTGGACACGTTTGATGATTTGGCGTTTTGAAAAATCAAAAAAATGCTGCTTGTGATGGAAAAACTGCGAGAATTATTATTATTATTATTATTGTTATCATTATTATTATTATTATTATTATTATTATTATTATTATTATCATTGATCATATAAAGAGACGTTATCTGAATGTATCCAGAGCTCGTTTATTTAGTTTATTTCAGTCACAGTTCAAACATTTACATTTTTTAAATAATTAAATTATTGTTTTAAAAATGTGGATTTAAAAATGCAAAATCTGAATTTCAGTCTTTGTTTTTTCCTCTCCTAGAATAAAATCCCACAATGCACCTGTCCTCACACGTACAGATGTACTTGGTTTGAGATGAAACGACACAACAACGAGGAAACTAAACAGGCTCGTCTGTTTTTATTATAATGTATTTATTGATATTTGTATTGATGTTGTGTTTGAATGTGTTGCTGTGTTTCTTCTTCTCTTCCTGCAGTCTCACATTTATTTCTCTCCTCAGTGTTGAACGAGAGACTGAAGATCAGAATCAGCAGCGGGACTGTGGATCCTCCATGAGATGTTCACCCAGAAACAGCCTCTTATCTGTGTGTGTGTGTGTGTGTGTGTGTGTGTGTGTGTGTGTGTGTGTGTGTGTGTGTGTGTGTGTGTGTGTGCGTGTGTAGGCAAACGTTATTATAGGTGGAACCAGCGGGAGGAACGGCTGACACTCTGCTGATATCTGGATCTTTTACTGTACGACACATATAATCTGTATGATTGTTGTTCTCACTGCATGTTGACGATCAGCTGAGTGATTTACAACAAATTAATTGTGGGGGATAATAGATGATTGAATCCAGCCCTCTGTGGACGGACACGTGTACGTGCGTAAAATGTGCGTAAATAATCCAAAACACATTTACGCACATTTATCCAGCGGTTATTTCTGTCTTATTTGTTTGTTTATACCTTTTATCGGTGCTTTTTTTTTAAAAATGTTATAAAATATATTTACTCCACAGTAGCATCTAACATTCTATATTCTTCACATTTCACCTCACAGGTCTTGTTGTGTTTCTTCCTCACTGTGTCTGTTTCTGTGTCTGCAGCCTCATTCCATGTTTGTGAACACACACTTGGCCAATGAAGCTGATCTTTACAAATCTTTATATTTATATGTCTCACATGTTTGGTCGCACAAAAGAAAAACACCACAGATAAAAACAGATTTGTTGGGATTATTAAAGGAGAACAAGACATGTTCAGTGTGTAGATGCGACTAAAGGCTACAGGGCGTCTCAACAATAGAATCCCCTGCAGGATTCACACAACAGTCCGCTGTTAGAGAACACAATGCGCATAAAATAAACAAAACCAAATAAAAATTCTGCTAAAACATCTTTTAAAATAAACCGAAGTTATTGCAGTAATATTAGAGTGAGACTGAAGATTTGTTTGTTTGTTGGCACTGAGTTTCTCTCCACGTGTTGTCCGGTCTTGGAGTCAGAGGCCTCACATTAAAAAAAACAAAAATTTTAATAAGAATCAGAGCAATTAAGTTGTTCCTCTCTGTGTATTTCAGCCTTTTTCTGCCTTGAAGACGCGCCGCAGCCTGTCTGTCTCCTCTGCTGCGTTTATTATTCCGCTGCGTGGCGTGATGAAGTGTTCGGCGCGCTGACGCTGACAGAAGCTTTGAGCCGCTTTTCTCTCCGCAGCAAGGTGATGAACGTCCGGCTGATCAGGCGGAATATGGAGTAATTAAAACCTATAAATTATCCGCCGGCAGCTCCTCGTGTTCTCCCTCACCGAGAGATAAGAGCGCGCGGCCTGGAGGAGAATACCGGCTGACAAAAGGAGGAGAATGAGGAGGAGGAGGAGGAGGAGGAGGAGGAGGGGTGGGGTGCATGAAGATGTAGGAGGTGTAGAGTTTAGTTTGGATAAAAATGTAATAATAGTGTCTCCATCATCAAAAACGCAGAATTACACATAGAAGCAGAACTGTGGGATGTTTTGGGTCCAATTCTGCGCGTAAATGTTGTTGTTTTACGCATCCATCAGAGTGAACTACCTGCAGAGGAGCCGCTGAATTCATCCAGCATCAGCCGAGAGGAAGGTGTGTGTGTGTGTGTGTGTGTGTGTGTGTGTGTGTGTGTGTGTGTGTGTGTGTGTGTGTGTGTGAGTCTCTCTCAGCTGTATAAGATGTAACAGATACACCGTCTCGGAGCAGTGATAATCTCTTGTTTGGTTTCTGTGTGAAGCCTGCTCGCTGCTCCACAGCTCCCCTCTTGGCTCTGAGACGCCCGACATTATTGGACATCGTCACCCCATGTCCAAAAGTGTCCCGGCCGGTGATTGGCCCGCTGCGCTTTGGCTGTTATTCATGCGCCTCCGGTTGGCGTGTGTGTGTGTGTGCGTGTGAGTGTGTGTGTGCGTGCGCGCGCGCATGGTAACGTGATGTGAGGACTTTGTGAAGATCCGACTGTCATACAGCGGTGAAAGGCTCTGAGTGTGTGAGGGAGCAGCAGCCACAGCCAGTCTCAGAGTCGCTCACCGACCATGACGCGCCGGAGCGCCTTTACGCAGGCAGGATGTCCACAGTGTGCGAATAATTACAGCGTCCAGCAGCACTCCGGAGAGAAAATAACTATGTTTTAGTGCTTCCTCTGCTCATATTGTGGATACAAACGCAGGCCCGCAGAGTGGAAGTGGATCGAGAGAACAGACTCGTTCTTCAGAGCAGCAGCGATGGAGGAGCAGCGGGATCTGAACAGCACTGATAGCAGCGAGGGAGAGAGCGTGTCCCCGTCCCCCAGCCTGCCCTCGCCGCCCATACTGCCTCTGCAGGTGGCCCAGCAGGCCCACAGAACCACCAACTTTTTCATCGACAACATCCTGCGGCCGGACTTCGGCTGTAAGAAGGAGCACGGCCTGGGCCCGCGGGAGAGGGCGCACACCTCCGGTCGGGAACGCGTCCATCCGGCGGTCAGCAGGCCGAGCCTCCCCGGGACGCCGTGCCAGGACTCCAACTGCAGCACCGACAGCTCCTCGTCCTCCGCCTCCTCCGCCTCTTTGGCGAGTCCCAAAAAGAGCAGCAGCGGCGGCGGAGGAGGAGCCGCGGCGGCCGCTGGCTCCACCGGAGGCAGCGGCGTCAAAGCCGAGGAGAGGACAGGCGGCGTGGCCGCGGAGAACAACTCGTCCTCGCTGGTGGTGCTGAACGGCTCCGGCGCGGCTACACCGGAGAGCCAGCCGCTGCTGTGGCCGGCCTGGGTGTACTGCACCCGGTACTCGGACCGGCCCTCATCTGGTAAGGCAAAAGTTTCATGAAGACGGTCTGAGCGCGAGGCTCGTTTATCAGCACGCTTTATTTTAATTCTTAATTTCTGAACAAAATAAAATCAAACACGTCAGAATGTTTATTTTTCATGGAACAGATTTAACTAAACAAATTAAGATTTATTTTTAAAAAAAAAAAGTAAAGCGAGAGGTTTTTTATTAATATGAATAAATATTTGACCAGTTTTAATTTTTCATACAATAAATTCAAACATGAAAACAAGATTTAAAATTTCATCTGAATCATATTAAACACATGAACTAATATTGTCAAATAATACAAAAGTTTGTGTTTTCAGATCAGAGTTGATTTAACGTTATTTAGATTTTCTGTGTTTTAATTTTAAATGTTTTAAATGAAATGATCAGATAATAAATATCTCACGCGCTGTGTCGTCAAACTGAAAACAAAGTCACGTGTTTTGTTCTTTAACATTTATTTACATTTCTCCACCAGCACGAACTCAACAAAACATTAAACGTTTTATTTTATTTTTCTTTATCAAAAACAGTTTCTTATAAATGTGCAGAATAAAAACAACATGTTTCTGTTTCTGTTCCTCTGAAACCTTTTTTACAAACCAAATAAAATTAATATTTAACAGAATTACAGCAGAATATTGTAGATGTGACGTTTGTTTTATGAGCTGCGGACACAGAAAACACGTGAAGCAGGAAGATTTTAATTTTATATAAACAGAAACATGAATAATGTGAGAGTGATCACATTTACATGATCAGACTGAGCATCGATCTGTGCAGGAGAGTCATTATTCACCTTTAACCCTACTTTCGTTTACTCCTCTCTTATCTCTTCTCCATGAGGAGACATTTTGAATCCATTAGCCGCCTCTAACACTCGCTGATCACTGACATCCTTCGTGCGTAAAACACATAAAAACATGAACTTTTCCCCTGATTGAATCTTTATGACGTCATCGATTATCGCTGAGTTCCTGCAGTTAATTTCTGATGTTCAGATTTTAACTTTTGTTCAGCAGTTTAAGTCAGAAAGTTAAATGTTGCTCTAAAAATGAATACATTTAAAATCAGAGACTAAGAAAAATGAAAGAGTTTAATTATGAATGAACATAAACACGATTTATTTTAAAAAGCAGCACATGAAGTCAAACATCTGCTGTTTGTCTGAGCCGACCGCGCGCGCGCGCGCGCACACACACACACACACACACACACACACACACACACACACGGAGCTCAGTCTGATTTATGGATCTTTTACGTTTACTTTTAACTTTCATTTCCTTTTTTTAAATTAACAAATGTTTGAGGAGGAGCTCAGCACCGTGTGTGTGTGTGTGTGTGTGTGTGTGTGTGTGTGTGTGTGTGTGTATGTGTGTGTGTGTATTGATCCGTGCGTCACTGATCAGAATCTGAAAATAGAAACATTTTATAAACAGAGATTATGACTGTAAAAACACACACACACGTTGCACGTTGTGTTTTTTCAGCGTCATTACGGTAAGAATGATCCCCTCATTAATAATTAACAACGTTAAATATCATTAAAACATTATTCAGCCTCACAGTGATTTTAGTTGTGTGACTGTTTAAACATTATCAAGGTTTAAAAACATCAGCTGGCATCAAAATATTGATTATCAATGAACCGAACAATATTTATTAAACATCTGCTGCAGATTTATAATAAACAAAGTCTAAATAAATGTTTATAATTATTATGTTTATATTATTTGTTAGCAGTGAAATGTTATTATTATTATTATTATTATTATTATTATTAATATTATTATTATTAAGTGTTGTTGTCACAGGATGTTTTATTTTACGTTGAAGGAAAAAAACATCTAGAACTTTTAAGTATTCTAATTATTTTTTCAAAAAGTGATTATTACAATTTCTATAATAATAATAATAATAATAATAATAATAATAATGTGTGTGTGTGTGTGTGTGTGTGTGTGTGTGTGTGTGTGTGTGTGTGTGTGTTCCGTCGCCGCGTGTTTTCGCTGTGAGTGGTACCGGATGGGTTCTGGTGTGTTCTGTGTGTTCTGTGTGTTCTATGGACGCGTGTATCTCCGCTCTGCGCGGGCGGATCGGAACCTGTTCTCCGGTTGTTGTCTCGCTGCACTTTATAAAACCTTTATTATGTGTGTGTGTTTGTGGGTTCGGTTCGACCCGCTGCTCTCTGTGCGCTGAATA